>BGZK01000052.1:0-600000 GCA_005406025.1 Eumeta japonica | reverse complement strand
AACTTGTAATTAAACTACTAAAGGGTCTAATTTAAATCCCAACCAGTAATTAAGAATAAGTAAAAAAAATACATAGTCAAAAGACTAATGTTTGTATATATATAGTTAATACCTACACTTTTAATGTATAGTAGGTAACGAATTAATTCTTTGGAATTGACGATTTCACAACAAATATATATTATTAAAAGAAAATCATATCAAGTATTATTTTACTTACATTTTCTTCTTCGGTATTTATAGTATTATTGCACTTATAAATTGGCATCAGAAACGATTCCATGAAGTTATAATACACCCATATTGGCTGGTATATATCGTTTTCTCCTGTCCCAGATTTTATTGATTTTTTTCTTCCGTCGAAGATGATAGCGGAAGGTAGCCATAAGTGAATTTTTCTCGATTTTAAATCGGTTATAAGGCGACCCATTTCTTGCGATATTTTGGTCCACGAATCGTTTACTTTTTGATTATTTTTATGGTAAATATGCTTCGGGTTCCATATAACTGATTCTTTTTTAAAGAGTTCTAAGAACCGCATTATTTCATCTTGCGACCAATCCATTCTAATGCAATTTATAGGTAATAAATTAACTTTCACCAGAAGTTAGTTAAGAATAGTTTTCGCAGGAGGAGAAACAATGGTCGTGCAGGAGGACTAGTAACAGACTGAAGCGAGAGCGAGAATGTGAACACACGCTCGTACTCGTCACGAGGCCCTTTGACTCGTGCCCAAAAAACCGCTCCGGACGCGAACGCCGCGAATGGCGAGGCGAGGTGCGATCGCCCGTTCAGACACTCACCTCGCGCCTCGCCTCGCCACTCGCACGAGAGTGTAAATTACACATTAAAATTATTTAGTTAAAAGTGCTATTAAGTAATTTGATATTAAAGAGAGTTATTATATTTAATTTTGAGAAAACCAAAGTATGTGAATTTTTTGTTAGTACGCAATAACTTTTAATACCTTAATTGAGGTTTGGTAGATATAAATACTTAGGTCAGCCATACTAACCAGGTCTGCGGCCGCGTGCCCGCTGACCTTTTTATGCGGCCTGAGCCACGCCAACATTACGCAAAATTAACGTATTTATTAATTTACGCATTTACTAATGTTTTCCCTAATGCGTACACACAGAACACTAAATGTGGCTATGGGAGATCAGCGGCAGCGGTTTGTCACGTGAGCGTACGGAGTTTAAAATGTATGTCTTCTGGCTGGCGGGGCGGGAACCGATGACTGCGACAGTGAGCCAGCTGAGCCAAGCGACATCTTATTAGCCCTGCCCCTATCGCGTCGTTCGTCACTCACCATTGTCAAATTATGCGCTGCGCTTGCAACGATTCGAATTAGTAAAAGTATTACGGGTAACCTTACGTTACGGCTGATAATAAGTTTTTACGTTATTTGTGACGAACATTTAATCAAAATGGCTGGTGTATCTTCAAAGAGCAAACGTAAAATTTCTGACGAAAATAGATTATTTCAAGACAATTGGGAAGAGGAATATTTTGTTGTTTTGAACAAAAACGGTTCGGCAACATGTTTAATCTGTCGCGAAAGTGTGATATTAAAAAAATATAATATTATGCGACACTACACTACAAAAATAAGATGTTCAGCGATAGTTTTCCAGTTGGGTCTGCATTGCGAAAAGAAAAGTTGCACTCTTTCAAAAGGTCATTACAGCAACAGCAGAATATACGCCTCTTGGATATCATGGCGGAGCTACGGCAACGCCATCGGTCGGTTAACCGCGGCAACTCGAGGTCGTTTTTCATAGACGTGACCATATGATTCGCATAAACGTTACTGCACGTTTTGGATGTTTATTTATATTGTAACAGAAGAATCGATATTATGAGCCAAACTATTATTAAGTGTGGATTTCAGAATATCTATGCAGACTTTTTCGCGGAAAATCTGTGTCGAAAGGTAAGTAATTACACGAAACATGAAATATTCTTTCAAATCGCTGTATATGTAATTTTACCACGTATTCATTTCATTATAAGATAGATTATCGTATTACTTATAACTGGATGTTCAATTTATTAAAAAAAATATAGGGCATAAACTTTTCCAAAGCCATCACGTTCAGGAGGTTGTCGAAATCCGTGATAGTGGAGGAGGATTCATCCATGGAAAAGTAACACCACAGACCAGAGTGAATAATCGACCGTACGACGTGAAAGTGGAGGTATGTATTAATTATAAAATGAATTCATAGTTGAGTAATAATCTAAACAAATATATTTTCAGCAACTTTTCAACCATCCATGCAATTTAGAAATGGAATGAAGATATATTTCTTTATCAAAGAAATATATACTGAAGGAATAAGTATTGTTCGGAAATGTGGAACCGATAATAATTTCATTTATTTACTTATTTATTATTTTATCGTTTTGCATCCACAATATATTATATATACTAAAACAATTAAATAAAAAATAACTTGCACGTAAAACTCTAAAAAATGCAAGATTTATAATTAATCACGATTAACATTCTGCATGTTGTTTTCGATTTTTTTTGCGCTGGTTTTGGTGCGTGAATTACTTAAAAACATGGAATACGGTCAACAGAATAATGAATTTTGAATACTGCATATTTTGCTTAGCAATTGCTGTTTGTACATACACGTTAGTGTGAATTTTTTGTGTGCCTTTTCCCGCTCTTCCCGTTTTCTTTCCTATAGGAACTGAATGCTTTTCAGGTGAACCTAGATCGTACGGTACGAAGGACAGAATGCACTTGCAAGGCGGGTTTATCGGTTCGAGGTTGCAAACATGTAGCAGCGGTCTGCATTTTTATCAATAATGAATGTACGCAATCGAAAACCGATCAACCGCAATGTTGGAATCAGCCTCGAGAAAGTCAAGTGGAAAAATATAAAAAAGGTTGCACTATCGCTCAAATGTTCCCAGGTCAGGAACATCTGATTGATTGTAATGCAACGTATACATTCAACGACGTCCAAAATGTACCGTATTGCACAGAAGGTTCGTTGTTCGGCCAGTACATACAATCGGAGAAAGATATTGAACCGCTAAGAGAAATTGCAAGAGAAGAAGAGGAAAAAGGAAAGAAGAAGCGTATATAATTATGGACCAAATTTACCGCTTGCAAGAGTCAAGGCGAGATTACAGCTGCTATGAAGTTTTGTCAGTCGATGATTTAAAATGCGACTTCGAAAATACACCTCCTGAGCTGCAATCGAAATACGAAGAAAAGATTGTAGCAGACAGGAGTGAGTGTTTGAGCATCAGCGTACTTTCGGAAAGTCAATCCGATTGCTTCGAATGGTTTGAAGAAAGAGCAAAACGAGTTACATGCTCTAGCAAGGCTCATCGCATAAAACAAGGCGAGACGCATTCGAATCTTTGGCATCACAATTTAAAAGAATAAATTTGATGGCAAGATGACAGAGGCTATGAAGTATGGTCTTGAAACCGAGTCGAATGCAAGGAAGTCTTTCGAAGAACAATCTGGTCTGAAAGTAACTTCAGTTGGATTGATTATAAATATGACCCAACCGTTTATGGCCACGAGCCCCGACGGAATAATTTTAAGCGAATCATCTTTATTGGAAATAAAATGCCCTTTAGCTGTAAGAATCAGCAAATCGTGAACCGTGACGATAAAGTTTCGAATGTCCCGTATTTGAAAATAGACGAAAATAATGACATTTATTTGAAAAAGCGACAAATATTACACACAAATTCAGGTGTCAATGTACATACTCAACGTTAATAAGTGTCATTTCTTCGTTTACTCAAGTCGCGATAACGTAGAGCTCATAGTTGAAAGGGATGAACATTTTGGAAGAGTTGATTCCCAAAATTGAATGGTTCTATTTTCAACATTATCTTCCATTACTATTCTAGGCATTGAATAGAACTACTTGTATCTGCTTCAGTATTTTTATTTATAAACATTTTTTACACGTACGGAGTCCTTCCCTTCTTTACAGCCGCTCTCCTCAAAATTCCTGGAAATTTTAGTTTCTTAATTGGACGCTTCAGAATTTTTAATAAGTGGTGGCTTGCTATTGGCAATAACACAGCACATGTGCATAATTGCATCAATATGCGGTAAAAGTGTAATAGGAATGAATTTTAAAATATTGCAGAGTTTTATCCGTTGAATAGCACGTTCGACATGTATTCGGACTGAAGCGATTTTATACGTTTCATCTATTTCGGAGTTTGTAAATTGTGGGTCGAACGCGAACGGAGGTATCACCAAGAGGGCATTGCGTTTGAGCAGTTCCGATTTTATCTGAGGGAAACCTTTGTCAGCTAAAACCGTATCCCCTGGTTCTATGCACGATAAAAGTCCACAGTCATTCGTTATGAAACTATCTGTAGCTCTTCCGCCATACCCTTTTGATAGTTTACAAACGAAACCATCGGGCGTAATAACGATCAAATATTTGACTGTAAACCGTGACTTGTAGTTGGACATGAGAACGCGTTGTTCTACAGTAGGGGTTTCAGTAAATATTTCCGTGCAATCGATTATGCATCTGCAATTCGGATATTTTTAAAACCGACGGGTAAATTTCTTTAATACTTTCCTTGATGGCCAAAAATCCAAGTTTTGTCTTTTCAGTCAACGTTGTCAAGATTTCGAAGAAGATTTGAGAAGCAGTTGATTCGTGTATCTTGAAAAGCAAGCTAGACCAGAGAAAGAAATACCCAATTTCATTTTCATCAAAAAGTAATAATCTATTTTGTTTATTTAATACGCGGTAGTAAGCTGGTTGACCATCTGTTTTGACGCTAATCAAATTGAGCAATGCATTGAAAAAATTAGTGAAACCCCGCCTAACTGCAACATAGTTTTGTTTGATCCAATATCAGAGAATCCTGAGAAACCGTAATGGAAAATATCGTCAGGACCACATGACTTGTTGGCAACGGTTTTCAGCTCCTTAACTATGATTCGCTCGTTTTATTTGGCTTCCCAATGTAAATATTTGTCTGCGTGGAAGCTTCATTTTTCGTTGTTCCAACCAGAAAGTATTCCCTTCTGCACTCTCCTCCGTTGTCACACGCATCAGTTTGACAACCAATGCTCGTCTTGCCAGCTTCCTTCGGAGTTTCATTTAATCCTGTAATTAGACGAAATCATTGAATATCCATTTAAAATAACGCAGTATAAAACAATTGTACATTTCCGAAACTTGAAAGGCGCCTAACATTTACAGTTACTTCAAAATATTTTTTCAATTTTCGATCTTACCCATTTCAATGTCACTCACGATATTTTCATTGTCTTGCGGTTTTGAAGCTGTGGAGGTGCTCATTTTTCTTTCCTTTCAGAAGCCGCTCGTGTCTAGCTAAGGCCAGTTGTGTTTCCGCTTTTTTATACGCGGAGGGGAAAATTGTCGGCACATACGCGGGGCTGTTTTCGACGTTGGACTGCTTGCCTCCAACAAAATGAGCACTGCAGATTCGAGTGTTCTTATTCGGTTGCCACGTCTTGTTATCGAATGTACTAAAATAAATATAACATACAACAGGCGAACAGAAAATTTGAGTTTGCATTTTTCGATACGTTCCTAGTATCAAATCGTCATAATTATATTTACTCACATTCTTCTGACAGCTTTTATCCACTTATTTCTTTTTCAACTTCCCAACTTCGTTTCGGAAACGAATAAAAGTTAATTCACGATTCCGAGATTGGGAATTTTTGCACCCCACAACACAACAGTACCTCGTACCACCCATTTTTTTCTTTTTTGAGAGCACTTTTTCACGCATTCAACGTTTCCAATAACGTAAACCGTACAGCTGATCGCACGCGAAACGCCCACGAGTTGCCTAAGTCTGCCACAACGCTGCGCCACTAGCGTTATCCAAGAGGCCCATTATGGCAGTCTCAATGTCACAAGATATAGCGGTGACAAGAGCGTCCTACGAGATTTGTTACTTACTAGGAAAACATATGAAACCGTTTACTGATGCTGAGATAGTGAAAGAGTGTTTTATAAATGCTTCAAATATATTATTTGACAAGTTTAGCAGTAAACGCAGATAATATCACAAATCAGACAACTACAGCTCTCAGATTCCACCTGCGTCAGGCGAATTGAAGATATTTCGAAGCATATTTCTGACTGTATCATAGATGACTTGAAGAATTGTAAATATTTCAGCTTGGAATTTGATTCGAGCACCGATGTTTCCTCGACGTCACAATGCTCAGCTTTTGTACGGTACTGTACGGAACAGGGTATCGTTCGAGAAGATTTTCTGAAGTTTCTACCCATGAAAAGTCAAACCAGAGGAGTTGATTATATTGATACTATTTGTACTTTTATGGATAAAAACAATATTGATATTAAAAAAAATTGTAAGTGTTTGCACGGGTGGATGTCCATCTATGACTGGATCCGAAGTTAGGTTTATTTCACTTTTGAAAAAAAAATATGACCTTAAAAATCTTCTATCATTTCACTGTATCATACATCAAGAAAACCTCGCAGCACGTACTAATGTGCCAGAAATTGACGCCGTAATGAAAACCGTTGTAAACATCGTCAATTTTATTAGAGCACGAGAACTGAACCATAGAAAATTTAAGAGCATGTTACAAGAATTAAATAGTGAGTATGGAGATGTTCTTCTACGTACCGGAGGGCGATGGCTGAGTAGGACAAAAGTTGTAGAACGGTTTTACGCTTTAAGGAACGAAATAATATTATTTCTACAACAAAATAATAAAGTTTATAAAGGACTTGAGCAAGATAGTTGGTGGTGTCTTTTAGCGTTTCTTTGCGATATAACAGAAAAACTTGGTGAACTTAATTGTCGATTACAAGGTGAGCATAAACTTATTTCTCAAATGGCAAATAAAGTGTTTGCTTTCGAAGACAAACTTCATATATATATCGAAGAAATAAAAATAAAAATCTTCATAATTTTCCAACATTGATAAAAGCTCAACAGGATGGAATTAAGGTGTCCTCGGAAAATCTGGTTTATATTTCTAATTACTTACTTTCCTTAAGCAACGAATTTTGCAAATATTTCAGGATTTACGTAAAATAAAGAAATGTCTTCTTAATTGAAAATCCCTGGCATTTAGAAGTAGCCACTACAACAGAGCTTGCATTATTGGGTTTTGATAATGTAAAATTATCTGATGAGCTGATCGATTTAAAAATGATACGAATCTGTAGGCGATTTTAAAGAGAAAAGAGAGACGCATCAATATGAAGAATTTTGGAAAATAGTACCGGATAGCTATGAGACGTTAAAAATTGCGCACACTTACTCTTGACATTGTTTGCATCAACTTACCTATGCGAATCTTCATATTCAGAAATGAAATATGCAAAAAATGTCTACAGATCTCGGCTTACTGATTCGCACCTAAACGACGTCTTGAGAGTAGCATGCAGTAACTATGTGCCTGATTTAACAAAAATTGTCAAAAATTTGTTACAATGTCAAAAATCACATTAATTTTTATGACATAAATAAATGCTTATATTTTTAATATATAGTTTTATTTTACTGTCGCATAATCTTCACTTCACCGCTAATAACAAATGCGAAAGAAACCCAGTCTGTCTGTTACGCTTTCGTGACTAAATCACTGAATCGATTTTGATAAAATTTGGTACATAGATAGACTATTCGCTCGGGACGTAGGCGACATAAGTACGTAGGTAAATTGCTGCGGCCCGCAAGATTAAACAGTAGCAATTATGTGGCCCAGGGTAAAAAAAGGTTGAGTACGGGTGACTTAGGTAATTAGGTGAAGTAAATTTTGTACAGCCAAAAAATATTATTACTACCTAATATTAATTAAAAAAAAGCTTTTGTTTTGCTGGTGGAAACATATTTAATTTATATTTCTACACATTTGACGATATTCCCTTTGATAATAAAAACATCGAAATTTTATCTAAAAATATAGTTACATTGTTACAGTAATTATATTATTATGGAAATAATTTGAAATATCGAACCCGCATATCTAACGGCTATCCGGGCCAATAAGGGTGCGCGTCAATTCAATTCATTCAATTTTTTTTCTTTGCAATTTCGTTAGCAGATGCCTCTGCTTTAATAAATATTTCGTTAATGACAGTAATCGTTAAAATTTATAGTACATAAAGGTTGAGTGAGTAGTTTATAAAGTAGTATAACTTTGAATACTATTTATTTACCGTTATTATTTCTTAATTTAATAAACAAACAAACTAATAATTACTTTAGTTTTTTAGAATATCAAAACGAAATATGCCTCGAGGAGATCATATTTCGAAAAGAAAAGCGGATTTCAGCAGAGAAAAGCAATAAAGGCTAAAATGGATGAAGTTCAAAGCATATTCGATTCTGTCTTTAAATATGTATAAGATCTGTCATCTCTTTAATATAAAATGAATAAACTTGTTGTTGCTCTGTAAATAAAGAAACGGCATTTAATGTGTATTCTCCTACATTATTATTTACAATTACTTTTATTGAAATGACATGACACTTAGTTATGACATGAACATTCTTTTTGACGTTTTTTTTTTAAATCTTAACCAAAGACAAAATCACTATAGCTCTATAGCCAATATTAAAGAATTAGTATAGTAATTACTTTACATATGTTGCAAAAGCAGATGACGGTCAAAGTTCAAGCGAAGTACTTGATTTCCTCGCTGACGAAAGTAATAACTTAAATAATATAAATCTTCCAGAAGATTTACAATCGGATACAAATATCAACAATACAAAATTAATGAAGAGAACCCATGACATAGGCGGAACCGAAATAATACTGAAAATGACGACGATAATGCTCCTTCCGGAGACGGTATTAGCTTTGAAGCTGTAGATAGCATTAGCCTAGAAGAATCACTTAAACACTTGAGAGATGTTCACATTGGAGTTTACCCGTTCCTGATACTGCTCGCATTGAGATAATAAAAAAGAGAAGCGAACATTTTCAGAACAAAGAAGGGCCGTTTTCTACCGTATCGCGACATGGCTCAAACATAAAAGTGGTGGTAGTCGACATCTTTCAAAAGAATGGTTTTATAAAGTGATGTCTAGTGGTGAAACAATTCTGAGGTCATGGATGGTTTATTCACCTATATCAAATAACCTTCACTGTTTTTGCTGTCGTTTATTTGCTGTCACTGACACACAAACAACATTTACAACTGCATTACAACTGAAAATAAAATTTCAGAAATGGTGGAAGCTAAATCCTAAAGTCAGATCATGAAACCTCATGTGAACATTTGAAAATTTTGAAAAATGGAAAACTTTAGAAATGAGATTGAAATCGCATACTACTATGGATGACGCAGCCTTGAAATTAATGAATACAAAAAAACAGAAATAGAAAAATCTATTGTCTAGATTATTGGATATTGCTTTGTTCTTAGCTAAACAAAACCTCGCGTTCCGTGGACATCATGAGGGACAAGGCTCTTCAAATCAAAGTAATTTCTTGGAGCTGGTTAAACTACTGTCAAAATATGACGCAGTATTGAAAGAACATATATTATTACATTTGAAGCAGGTAAAATCACCTAAAGTAACATACTTATCGCCAGATATACAAAATGAGTTCATTCATGCTTTAGCCAATCACGTAAAATATCAGCTTGTGAACGAAATTAAATCTGCTAAATATTTTGGAATCATGTTTGATAGTACAACTGACGTTTCACATGTCGATCAAATGTCTGAAGTGATTCGTTACGTGAAAATCAATAATAGAAAAATTGAAGTTAACGAGGTATTCTTAAGATTTTTTCGTTTACATGGAAAAAAAGCAGCTGATTTAAGCGCTGAAATACTCTTGAAACTTGAAAACGACGGTTTAGACATTATGATATGTCGTTGTAGCTACGACAATGTAGCAGTTATGAGTGGCACGCACGGGGGAGTGCAAGCAATTATAAAAGAAAAGACAACAAAGATATTTTTGTTGGTTGTATAGATCATTCAATTAATTTATGTGGCCAACATTCGTTCGCACAAAATGTGACTTACGTTACATTTTTCGGAGCATTAGAAGCAGTATACATGTTGGCGGTACAACGGCGGTAGGCCCGTGACGTGCGACGGAGGGGGACGAGGCGGCACTATCACTTATCACTTCGATACAAACCGTCTTCAAGTGTACCCACCTTTTTTGCATTTATGTAACTAATTGAAAATAAGTACATTAAATTTACAGTCCATACGTAATTTATCTTTTCTTACTTACGTCTAGTGTACCTATCGTATATAAATAGGAGCTAGACCCCAACATATGGTCCTTCGAGCCTTTGGAAACAAAAAAAAAAAATCAGCCTGTGTTGTTCACTACGTACATTCCTGTATACGACGTCAACGGACGGCAATTTAGAGGCGAGCGGCGTATGCAGTTACAAGATCAAAGAAACTCGAAGCACACTTATTATTCGTATTCGTATAGTGAACGTTGCTCAGATCCAACGGCATCAAGATCAGCAAACGTTCACGGATACTACATAAATAATTTGCGGTACATCAGCGGTCTTCAATCATCACTACGAAGAAAAACCCACATCCATTTTCTTCTGGAAATCAGCATAAAAAGAACAATCTGGACACAAACTGTGAGATCGTTTCATATTCCATACCTATACCTTTAATCATTATTCATACTTATTGAAAAATATTTTCCACAGTTCCTACCTTAAAACAATTAATAGCTTCAATTTACATAAAAAAAATAAATAAATAAAATAAAATAAAAAAAAATACGTATAAATAGACATCTAAAATAATCATAAGAAAATAGTTAACTATACTAGTATTCAACTGTATAGCTAATTTTACGTGCATATCACATCTATCATTTACTTCATTTCAATTTCTTCATTAACATTTATCCACAACATACATCGACAAAATCATAATAATTGTTCATCATTCGCTTATTTTTTCTCATCGCCGATGGGTAGATGTTTTATTTTACAAAGTGCATAGTGAATCGTTCATGTGCAAGTACCCACCTAATCATAAATAATTAAGAATAAAAAAAAATACGATATTTAGCTAAGTGTATAAATTATTACATGTATTCGTTTTTAGGGATTATAAAACGTTTTACTGTAAATTCAAGTATAAAGTTAATTACATCTGCGAGCACTAGGTAAGTGCTAACATACATTATTTTATTTTTCATACTGAAGCGTAAATAAAACAGTTGTTTATTGTGTAATAATTTAATTCATAGCTTCTAAATACAGAATATTATAAAATTGGCTTCTGGAAGTAAACCAATTTTGAACGTTATTATAAGTATTTGTAGTTTAAGCAATTGAAGTTTACTTTCTTTCTTTGTTGCACATTTTTATCAATATTTTTTATACCGTTATTTGTTGTCTATCTTCATTATGTCCGAATCAAAGGCTAAAGAACTAATTAAAAAACGAGTCTCTGTTAAAGCGAAGATCACACAATTCAGTTCTTATTTAAATGTAGTACGATCCAGCGCTCAATTAAGTGAGTTACAAATAACTGAGTTAACCGTGCGTTTAAGTAAAATAGAAAATTTTTATTCTATTTACGATACGTTACAGTCGGACTTGGAGATGATAGCGGACGATCCCGACGAGCTATATGCCGAAAGAGAACAGTTCGAGTCGCAGTACTACAATGTGACAGCGGCTGCTCAACTGCTCGTTGAAAAACATCGCGCTTCAAAACCGATACAACCTGAGGCGAGTTCTTTAGATGCGCGGACAAGCGTAACAAATGCACAAAACTATGTTAGATTACCTAAGATTGATCTGCCCCATTTTTGCGGCGACTATCATAAATGGCTTGAATTTAGAGACACCTTTAATTCCTTGATTCACTCGAATAAGGATATCGATAACATCAACAAATTCCATTATTTACGTTCATCGTTACAAGGCAGTGCTGCGTTGGTCATTAAGAATTTAGATTTTACAGGTGACAATTATACTGGCGCCTGGGAATTATTATATGAAAGATATAATAACAACAGATTACTCATAAACAATCATGTTCAAGATTTGTTCAACTTACCAGTTATACACAGAGAATCTAGCAGAGCATTACGTGAACTTATTGACACTACAAATAAAAATCTCAGAGCACTGTCTACTCTAAATCAAAAGACAGAGCACTGGGACATACTCATCATCCACATGATGTCTCCAAATTGGATAACGTCACAAAAGAGAATGGGAAGAACACAGAAATACACTTTCCACCGCACCAACACTACATAATTTTATTACATTCATTAGCAACAGAGCTGATCTATTAGAATCTCTTGACGAATCGAAACTATACAAAATCAAAATGGAATCAAACCCTTTAATAAAACACACACGTTCATTACCACTTCTAACACAAATAATAACTATAAAACCATATCGCTGTCCCTTTGCAATCAACAACATTTTCTTTTCAATTGTACAAACTTCAGAAAGTTGTCTCCTGAAGTACGTATTCAAAAGGCCACTAAATTTCAAGTCTGTCTTAATTGCCTACGGCCTGGTCATAATCATGTAAAATGCAGATTGAGTCACTGTAAATATTGCACTATAAAACATAATACATTATTACATCCTTCTGAAAAGCCTTCAATCAATTCAAATAATGATGTCGTAGTCCTTTCGGCACACAATAAAGTAGTTTCTACTGTCACTCAGCCAAGTCATGTATTACTTTCGACAGCGTTGGTGAAGGTGCTTGACAGTGAAGGGAAGCCTCACGTTGCCAGAATTCTACTGGACAATGGAAGTACCGCGAACTTTGTCACACAAAATTTCTGTGGTAAGCTAAAATTGCAAACTCACTTTGCTGATTCGAATATTACTGGAATTAACAATCAAAGTTACAAAAGTATACAGTGTTGTTTTCTGCAAATTAAGTCAGTGAGCAGTGAGTATGAGATGCAAATCAAGTGTTTCGTATTGCCACAAATTACAACATCATTACCCACTACCTTTGTAGACATATCTAAGCTCAATATTCCCTCTGACGTCATTTTAGCTGACCCGTCATTCAACATTCCATCATCTATAGACATTCTGGTAGGCGCTGAAATATTCTGGCAAGTAATTGGTACAAATCATATCAGTTTAGGTCATGATAAACCGACACTTTCTCAAACAAAGCTGGGATGGCTAGTTTCAGGTTCAATCTGTAACAAAGTACCTCTTAACAAAAATACTAATACCCCTCTATGCATGTTAAGCGTAAATGATGACATACAACCCGATTTAACCAAATTTTGGGAACTAGATAAAATTTGTGTAAAAGAAGAAAGCACTTCAGAGGATCATTTATGTGAACAATCTTTCGTAAAATCAACTAAACGCAAATGTGATGGTAGGTTTATTGTTACAGTACCGCTAAAGGAATCATCAAATATTTTAGGCGACTCTTTAACCAAAGCAAAACACAGATTTTTCTCGTTGGAGCGTAGATTCGCTAAAGATCCATCTTATAAAATTCATTATACTAAATTTATTCAAGAATATATTGATACTAACCACATGACAGAAAACTCATTTAAAACTTTCCCCTCTATTAATTATTACTACTTGCCCCATCACGGAATTATTAAAGATTCAAGTACTACAACGAAGTTTCGTGTTGTGTTCGATGCTTCTGCTGTCACAAGTTCAGGAAAGTCATATAACGACATACAAATGGTTGGGCCGGTGGTGCAAGATGACTTACTGTCAATTTTGTTACGGTTTCGTCAACATAAATTTGTTATTACAGCTGATATCGAAAAAATGTACAGACAGATAGAAGTTAACGAGTCTCAACGCCCTTTACAACAAATATTATGGAGATTCGACCCTTCAAAACCACTCAAATCATATACTTTGAATACTGTGACATACGGTACAGCATCAGCCCCATTTTTAGCGACTAGGTGTTTAATTCAGTTAGCAAACGATACTAACAATGAGCAAGTAGCTTATGCTATAAAACATGATTTTTATGTAGATGATTTTCTGTCTGGATGCAATTCAATAGATGGCGCTATAGACCTATGTCGTGGAGTAATCGATACTCTTAGCTTAGCTCGGTTTAACCTACGCAAATTTAATTCCAACAGCGTACATATCTTACAGTTATTATCACAACATGCACAATCAGATTTAGTAAATTTAAGCGAAAACGAATCATCTAAAACCTTAGGATTGAATTGGAAATGTGTGGTGGATGAATTTACATTTTCTATCAACATTCCAGATACAAAAATAGTTACTAAACGTGTAATATTATCTACTATAGCACAAATTTTCGACCCTTTAGGTTTAGTCACACCTTGTATTGTAGAACCAAAAACACTTATGCAAAAACTATGGCAAAAAAAATGTTCTTGGGATGACGAATTTCCCCAGGACATTAAAAAACAATGGAGCACATTTACACACATTACCCGCTTTAAATAATTTAAACATTCCTAGATGGGTCACTTGCGATTCAGCTAAATATACGCAAATTCACATATTTACAGACGCTTCAGAAAAAGCTTACGGCGCGTGCGCTTACATACGCACAGTAACGCATGATTCAGTTGAGGTGCATCTTTTGGCAGCCAAGAGTAAGGTGGCACCTTTAAAACCAATGACAATGCCACGTCTTGAGCTGTGCGCTGCATTGCTGGGAACAAGACTGTATACAAAAATAAAAAAATCTATGACTATGAACTATAGTGAGTGCATATTTTGGTCTGATTCCACAATAGTATTAGCCTGGATCTCGTCTAACTCAACACATCTAAAACCATTCGTACGACACCGCGTGTGTGAAATTTGTGAAACAACAGTCGAGTTTAATTGGCGATACGTCCCATCTAAAGAGAATCCTGCAGATCTCGTTTCACGAGGCCTTAACGCACGTGACATAATAAATTGCTCTATTTGGTGGTCAGGACCATCTTTTTTATTTAAATCGGAATGTGACTGGCCTATAAATCCTAGTACTATGGAGAAGATTGACTTACCTGAAGTAATTATTAATTCATATGTATCCATCGACAGTCCAAACATTTTTTCTACCCTAATACAAAACATTTCAAGTTACACAAAGATTGAACGCATAATATCATATGTACTCCGATTCGTACATAATTGTACAAAACGTAATATTAAATATTCAGGTTATCTTAGAAATTCAGAATTAGAGAATTCAAAAAATATTCTTTTGAAATCGTCTCAGCATGAGTCATTCGGTGAAGAATATCAGCTACTCAAACAAAATAAAAGGTTGCCATATAAGAATAGATTGCTCTCCCTATCTCCATTCATCGATGCAGAAGGACTTTTGCGCGTAGGCGGGAGGCTTAAAAATTCATTTTACGATTACGATGTAAAGCACCCTGTTCTACTCAGTGGAAAACATAGATTAACCAGACTAATTTTTACTAAATATCATATTCAGTTACTTCATGCTGGTCCACAATTGTTACTAGCTACAATTAGACAAAAGTATTGGCCATTGAACGGTCGAAACTTGGCAAAAAATATTACAAATTCCTGTATTAAATGTTGCAGAATTAAAGGTGAAACAATACAACCTATTATGGGCCATCTACCTGCTGAACGCACCAATTTAGAATTTCCCTTTTTTGACACAGGAGTGGATTATGCAGGTCCAATTATGATAGCTGACCGCAAAGGTAGAGGTTGCAAATTAATTAAAACTTACATTTCCGTATTTGTGTGTTTGGCTACCAGGGCTGTACACTTGGAACTTGTCTCAGATCTGACTAAGGAGGCGTTTATTTCGGCACTCAATCGGTTTATGGCTCGCAGGGGTAAACCGCGTAATATATTTTCGGACAATGGTACTTCGTTCGTTGGTGCCTTCAATGAACTTTCCAACATATTGAAACAAGATTTTTCATCCCATTTCACTGAAGGTATTAACTTTTCATTTATTCCAGCATACACTCCACACTTTGGAGGACTTTGGGAGTCTGCAGTTAAATCAATTAAGTATCATTTACGTAGAGTTTTAGGTCTCACTCATTTAACATACGATGAGATGTGTACATGTCTAACGCAAATTGAAGCTATTTTAAATTCTAGACCTCTTACACCTCTTTCCATCGATACATCTGATCTTACCCCACTCACTCCAGCTCATTTCCTCATTGGACGATCGCTTACGTTTGTGCCATATCCACAAATCACCGAAGCCAACGTCACAAACCTACGGAGATTTAAGAGGATTGAATATATAAAACAACATTTTGGAAGAGATTTCTAAAGAATACATTTCATGCCTTCAACAGAAGTCTAAATGGTATGCAACGGGGAGAGCTCACAAATGGCACTATGGTTCTCATTAAGGATTCACACGCGCCACCTCTAATGTGGCTACTCGGGCGCATTGTTCGAATTATTCCTGGTACAGACGGCATCGCGCGAGTAGCTGACATCCAGACTAAGAAGGGAGTTATTCGTCGAGCATTCAACACGATATGCCCACTGCCGATCAGTTCTTGAAAATACTTCAACGCCGGGAGTGTGTTGGCGGTACAACGGCGGTAGGCCCGTGACGTGCGACGGAGGGGGACGAGGCGGCACTATCACTTATCACTTCGATACAAACCGTCTTCAAGTGTACCCACCTTTTTTGCATTTATGTAACTAATTGAAAATAAGTACATTAAATTTACAGTCCATACGTAATTTATCTTTTCTTACTTACGTCTAGTGTACCTATCGTATATAAATAGGAGCTAGACCCCAACAATACAACTTTTTTTCTGCATCGACAAGCCGATTGGAAGTGCTCCTGAAACACAGCAAAACATCAGTTAAAAGACTGTCGACAACGCGCTAGAGTGCTCATTATGTTGTAGTGAAAGTATTAGCTGAAAATTTTGATGGTATCATTTCTGCAATTGAAGAACTTTGCACGAATAATGCAAACTTAGACACCAGAGGCGCTGCACAAAATCTTATGTCTGCTGTCTGCAATTTCACGTTTATTAGTTTTCTTTTTTTTTGGAATGCTGTGCTTCGGGAAGTGAACTATACTCAGATTGCCTTACAAAGTAAAGGCTTAAGTGTTGATCAAGTAGCCATAAAAATAGAAGCACTTCGTCTTTTCGATGAAGAGAAACGTATGCATCTTGCAGAAGAGGCAATAGATTTTACTGTACAAAAATCGGAGGAATACAACATTCCAATAGAACAACGAATTCGTCGCAAGAAACGCATGCCCGGTAAGTTGGCTTCGTCCACCGATGATGAACTTACACTTCGAGCGCAAATAAATAAGGACATGTTATAATGTATGGATAGGTTTAATATCGAACTTCAAAAAAGATCAAAGTCCATACAAGATATAGCTTTATTGTTAGAGGTTGTGCGGTCAAATACTTTGCTTTTGGCAAACACTGAAATGTTAAAATCTGCTATATCAACATTTATTAGCCTTTATGATGAGGTATCAGAAACAGAACTTCTCCTTGAGATATCAATATTAAGAAGATATTTAAAAGCGGCCAATGTTACTGTCTCCAACTGGGTGACTCTAGGCTATTTAAAATTCATTGTGTAATGGGATTTTACAGAATCTCTTCCAAATCTTATGGTCGCACTAAAGTTATTTATAACAATATGCGTATCAGTTGCTTCATGTGAGAAGAGTTTCAATAAGTTAAAATTACTAAAAAATTACTTGCGGGCTACAATGACTGAATCCAGGTTAAACAACCTCAGCATTTTAACTATAGAACATGAAACAACACAAAATATAAACTTCGATGAAGTGATTTCGGAGTTTGCTAGTGCTAAAGCAAGAAGAAAGAAATTTTAATTTTTTAATTACTATTGTTTTCATTTTAGGGGTTTTGTAATTATTTTAATAAAACATGAATCATAATTATTTGTTATTTTAACCGTTTCTATTGATTTTTGGGGGTGACATCTACAATATCCGCACCGGATGCCACCCATGCTAGCTACGCCACTGCCAGTATCTCTTTGGAGCTGGTGACGACCATCATCACTAAAGTGATGATAACGTCCGGGTTGACGGCCCAAGGTGCCCTCCGAGGTACGAAGTGAATAGTTTATCTCGATTTTATAAAATGTGTAATCTATTATTATAAATATTTATATCTTTAAATGTAATCTTCAGCAAATATTCTATCTTAGATGAAATATTGGCTGAATCATTGAGAAAAAATCTTCTCAGAGATAATTTCTTATATATGAATAAGAAATAGGTAATTTGATAAGAGAATTAAAATCTAAGCTTGAAATTTCGAAAACAAATAATATAGATATTACAAGACAAAATACAGAGTTACAGGCTATAGTAGACAGAAAAACATCAAACGTAGAAAAGGTTTGTTGTGTCAATATTATCTACTATATAAAAATAAGTCCAGTTTTCCTCCCTGACGCTATAACTCCAGAACGCACGAACCGATTTCCACGGTTTTGCATTCGTTGGAAAGGTCTCGGGCTCCGTGAGGTTTATAGCAAAGAAAATTCAGGAAAAATTCAACAGAAAAGTGGGGAAATCGTTTTTTCACATACAGCGCCATCTCTGATACATAGCATGTACTACAAACTAATATCCAATACTTCAAGTAGATGGCGCCGGTGCGTGATAAAGTGTTTGACAGCTACTCATTGTTCTCTGCTCATTTAATTTCATTCAAGCTGAGTGTAAATTATGTGGATCGTGCATTTGAGGTTAAATTCAACACTGTCCATAGTCCAAAATGCCTAGAGGACGACGTGCGAGCATCGGCCGCCGCACAAGACATGCAAGCCAGCAACAAGTGTATTCAAGGAACTTAAGCGAAGAAAGACAAAATATAATAAGAGAAAATGACCGATTGAGACATCGCGTGAGCACACGAAGATCATTGGCATCATACAATCGCTTGGCATTCCAATATGATCCCACTGCGAACTACAGTGATGATGAAAATTTAGATATTGGACGAATGACGACTATATGCCGATATTGCAATGCGTTAAAGTTCAAAGAGAAACGGCTGGATTGTGCTGCGCAAGTGGAAAAGTCAAACTGGATCCATTACTTACACCACCACAGCCACTGAAAACATTGTTCGATGGAAGTGATCCCGATTCCAGCCATTTTCTTCAACACATCCTTGAATACAATAACTGCTTTCGCATGACTTCCTTTGGAGCTAATATCATTCGAGAAGGCGGCTTCATGCCGACTTGCAAGGTAAAAGATACAACACACATAACCAATCACTCACACCAACACAATGAATTGCAACACATAACAACTGCATATACACCACACACTACACCATCACACGATCAGAAGTTACAACGTATTCTTCAACAAATTTTAATGATTATTTGCAATTACAGATACAAGGACAAATATATCATTTGCATGGTTCAATGGTGCCAACACCAGATGAACCGCATCAATTTCTGCAAATATATTTCATTTCGTCGATGGTGGATCAGCTGAATGTGCGGTGCAATATACAGGAGCACAACAGTTAAAGAGACGAATTATTGAACAGTTGCAAGCATTTTTCACGCTAATAATGCTGTGGTTAATATGTTCAAAACAGCATTGGAACGAATGCCATCGGATACGCACAAATTTGTCATAAGAGCGGATTGTACCCCAACAGGTGAACATGTGCGAAGATTCAATGCACCCACCGTTAATGATGTTGCTGCAATTATTGTTGGCGATCCAACTAAATCACGAGACATTGTCGTTCAGCGAAGAAGCAATATCATGCATCGTAAACGAGACACATCGTTTGTACGATGCGTTACAATATCAATCATTTATTGGCAGGGCAAGACGGATACGACATCACGTTGAAGATGGTCGATCCAATTACAGGTACAATATTCACACACTAATTATTTCAATTATTACTATTATTGGTTTCCATTAACAATTCATTTAATTTTGTATTTTCAGGAGTATCAACGAATAAAAATCTAAGCGCAATGAATTACTATGCGTATCGTATGATGATTCGTACACATGAGGAGAATGTCATTCTGAAGTGCCGTCGGCTATTCCAGCAATTCGCTGTCGACATGTATGTCAAAGTCGAGACCGAACGTTTAGCGTTCATCCGATTCAATCAGGCAAAGCTACGATCTGAGGACTATATACACTTGCGTGATGCTATTCATTCAGATGGTGATGTTCAGAATATTGGACGACTGACGATTCTCCCATCAACTTATATCGGAAGCCCACGCCACATGCACGAATACGCTCAAGACGCTATGACGTACGTGCGAAATTATGGAACTCCGGATTTATTTATTACGGTCACATGCAATCCAAAGTGGACGGAAATTGAACGCGAGTTGGAACCGGGTCAAAACCGCAAGATCGCCATGACATAATCGCCAGAGTATTTCAGCAAAACTCAAGGTTATGATGGATGTGCTTACTAAGTATCGAGTTTTGGTGACACACGTTGTTATATGTACTCGGTGGAATGGCAGAAGCGTGGACTACCGCATGCTCATATCCTAATTTGGTTGCTGAACAAATTACATTCAAATGAAGTGGATGACATCATATCAGCTGAAATTCCTGATCCAGTCACTGATCCCCGTCTACGACATTGTGACGACACAGATGGTGCATGGACCGTGCGGTGCATTAAATCCATTATCGCCTTGCATGGCTGATGGAAAGTGCACAAAACGATATCCGCGACCGTTAGTTGCTGAAACAGTCACAGGGAACGATGGATATCCAGTTTATCGTCGGCGTTCAAAGGAAGATAACGGTCGAACTATCAAAGTTAAAGTTCAAAATCAAGAGATTGAGATCGGAAATGAATTCATTGTACCATATTGCCCGCTGCTATCACGAATTTTCGAAACACATGCAAACGTTGAGAGTTGTCATTCGGCCAAATCAATCAAATATTTGTGCAAGTACGTCACAAAGGCAGCGACATGGCTGTGTTTGGTATTGCGTCGGAAAATGCGAATGACGAAATCAGCAACTTCCAAATGGGCAGATACGTCAGTACTAATGAAGCACTGTGGCGATTATTGTCATTTCAAATTCATGAAAGATATCCCACAGTTGTACATTTAGCAGTGCATTTGGAAAATGGCCAAAGAGTTTACTTCACTGAGGCTAATGCGGCACAACGAGCTGAGAGACCACCATCGACAACATTGACTAGCTTCTTTGCAATGTGTGAAGCAGATCCATTCGCAGCGACGCTGATGTACGTTGAAATGCCCAAGTATTACACTTGGAATCAATCAACAAAGAAATTCCAACGTCGCAAACAAGGAACCCCAGTTCCAGACTGGCCACAGGTGTTTTCAACTGATGCACTAGGTCGTATGTACACTGTTCATCCTAGAAACGATGAATGTTTTTATTTGCGACTGCTGTTAGTAAATGTACGTGGACCAAAATCATTTGCGCATTTGAAAACTGTGAATGGCCACCAATGCCAAACATATCGAGAAGCATGTCAACTATTGGGTTTGCTGGAGAACGATTCTCATTGGGATTTAACACTTGCAGATTCAGTTGTTTCATCAAATGCGTACCAAATACGAACGCTGTTCGCAATTATCATCACCACATGTTTTCCTTCACAACCAATTCAGTTATGGAACAAATACAAAGACGCCATATGTGAAGATATCTTGCATCGCTTGCGCATTCAAACGAATAATCCTGACATCCAAATAACCGATGAAATCTACAATGAAGGATTGATTCTGATTGAGGATCAATGCTTGACTATTGCAAACAAGCTACTGATTGAAGTAGGAATGATTGCGCCAAATCGATCGATGCACGATTCATTCAACCAAGAATTAAATCGAGAGCTGCAATACAATGTTGATACATTGCAGGAATTCGTTAGAAATAATGTTCCGTTGCTGAATGAACAGCAAAACAAGTATACGAAACATTAATGCAAGCGGTGGACAATAATACTGGTGGTCTATTCTTCCTGGATGCACCTGGAGGAACAGGGAAAACATTTGTCATTTCATTGATTTTGGCCACTATTCGATCAAGATGTGACATAGCTTTGGCGTTAGCATCATCTGGAATTGCGGCGACTCTTCTAGATGGCGGTCGTACTGCACATTCTGCGCTTAAGTTGCCACTCAATTTAAACACAATTGATACTCCAACATGCAATATTTCCCGATCCAGTGCAATGGGAAAATTGTTGATGCAATGCAAGCTCATTGTTTGGGATGAGTGCACAATGGCACATAAGAAATCACTTGAAGCACTTAACTTCACACTGAAGGATCTTCGGCGAAATAACAACATCTTTGGCGGCTTGATGATATTGTTGGCAGGCGATTTCAGGCAGACGTTGCCAGTAGTTCCCGTGGAACGCCTGCAGATGAATTGAATGCTTGCCTGAAGGCATCACCTTTATGGAATAACGTAAAAAAATTATCGCTAACCACTAATATGAGAGTTCAACTTCAAAATGATCAAAGTGCTGCACAATTTTCCAAACAATTATTAGATGTTGGAAATGGAAAAGTCCCAGTTGATGCGACATCTGGATTAATTACTCTTACCAACGACTTTTGCCGATTTGTAGACACTCAATTAGTTCTTATTGAAAATGTTTTCCCAAACATTAGTGAGAATTATAAGAATTATGCTTGGTTAAGTCAACGAGCAATTCTTGCCGCAAAGAATAATGATGTCCACGCACTGAATTTCACCATTCAATCAAAATTGCTGGCGATTTGGTGACATACAAATCCGTTGATTCAATAACAAATCCCGATGATGTAGTAAATTATCCAACGGAGTTTTGAACTCTCTGGAGATACCAGGATTTCCACCACATAACTTGCAACTCAAAGTTGGTACAGTTATTATGATACTGCGTAATTTGAATCCACCGCGACTTTGCAACGGTACTCGACTTTCGGTAAAGAGACTTATGCCGAATTTGATTGAGGCAACCATTATTAACGGAAAGTACGCAGGTGAAAATGTATGTATTCCTCGAATACCAATGATTCCGACTGATCTTCCGTTTGACTTCAAACGATTGCAATTCCCAGTTCGCCTTGCGTTCGCAATGACAATTAATAAGTCGCAAGGCCAATCGCTTAGTGTTTGCGGGATAAATTTAGAAAATCATTGTTTTCACATGGGCAGTTATACGTTGCGTGTTCACGAGTTGGGAAACCATCCGCTTTGTTTGTGTTAACGTCAGACCAAAAACAAAAATGTGGTTTACCAAAGAGCACTACAATGAAACGGATAATTTGCGGACACGTATAACGCTTCGATTCAGTATTTACTTTGGATTTGTAGCGACATCAAAGAGTAACTTTCATTTACTTAGGGAAGTTCAACTAAATAACACTTCATTTTAGTAATCGAAATGAATTTATTACTGTGTGAAATGAAATAAATATTTTCCTTTTCAAATATATAACAAAAAAATTTTTTTTCTTTATCTTTTAATCACCAAACGAAATGTTACATAAAACGAATCTGGTGGCGAAACGGAGTTCGCCGGGTCTGCTAGTGTACTATACATTTCAATTTTAATTGTCTGCTGCCGTATATACTGCCTCTCGCTTATTTTTAGGACTAAAAAGCATTAAAAGTTCTATATCATTTACTGTTATAAGGATCTTGTTTATTTTTGTGTTTTCAGAAAAAAAGAAGAGTTTATAAAACTACAAGACACTAATACAAGAGAAAAATTTTGAACTGGAATCTAGGTATCAGTTAGTTCATGCTTTCATAACTGTATATGACAAAGGATGTTTACTAATAGATAGTTTTATTGATAATTTTTGATGACATTATATGTTCATTCTGTGTATTTAGAACCAAGAATGCAAAAAGTAAGAGGCTACAAAAATTACAAGGATATATTAACTTGCTCACAGAAAAACTAAGAATTTCATTAGAACTATTAAGATATAATTTGGAAGAACGACTTCGCAAAGTGGTGGTACGTAAAGATTGTTCAGTTGAATTAACTAAACTGGCACAAGACAAGTCCCATATTGACAAAAAACAAGTATGTCATCATGCAGGAAAAACCAATGCTGAGCTGTCGTCGGTAAATGAAATGAAAAATGATGAAATTATAGTTAGACACCATGCATTACTATTCTAGCTTGATGATCATTTTTTATTTTGTATTTAATGATTAGCTTTCCACTGCAGGCGCGCTTGATTAAACATAGAATGATTTTCTACATCTTTTATATTGACTGATCACACTATCAACCGTGATCCAGATCTTTCCTGCTTTCGATTCCAAACCTGGCCTTGCTTTCGATTTTGATTCCCTTTCTCTTTCAAAACGTACATAATGTAAGAAACAATAGCAGCGAAATGGGATAGAACTATCTTGTGTATTACTTTACGATATGTAATACTATTACCGCACCAATTCATCGAATTCTCTTTGTTTGTTTTTGCAGAGTCCTTAAATAAATGCATATAAAGACAGACATACAACAATTTCTGACAGTCAGTTTCTAATACTCTTCAGTGCAGTTCTTCTCAAACATGTTTGATCTACAGTTTTTTTTCTTTTATATTTTATTATAAATCTCTGTATAGTATCTCATATCTTTTTATTCTCTCCTGGATTATAACGGTATCAATATTTTCCATTAATATATTACATATATGTCTTTTATTATGCCTATATCTATTTGTAAGTAAATTCTGAATATACATAAATATATATTTTTCTGTTATATTTTGATCACAAAAAGAAAATTCAAAACGCATGATATATAGTTAATGCTTAGTTATTATTTTTGATAAATTACATCATGATCATTATTAGCAGGTAAATAATGTCCTTGCCACAAAATTTTAATAAATGTATATTTTTCCTTTACAGGCACTCAAACAGCAAATTGCCGAGTTGAATGCATTGGAAATTGACATGATTATTATTATTAAAGAAATGAGTGACAAATACGGTATAAAATTTACTGAAAACGAATCCCTTTTGGTGAGAATCAGGTAAACAAATTATTTTGATGATTTGTCACAATCTAAATGCTTATTGTGGTACAAAAGTCATTTATAGAGGCAATTTAACTCAAGTGTTATCAGGTACATAATTTCCGGTCTTACTATGTACGAATAACTTACAGGATTGAAATATAAACGTGGTAAATCCATACTATAGCCAATTTGGCTGCTGATGAAAAAGAAAAGGCTCATAAGATGTAATTATTATATTACTATTTTAAGGGTTACGTAGTCAATAAGGAATCTTTATAGTTTCGCGATGTCCATCCGTTCATCTGTCTATCTGTCCCGGCTTTGCACAGATACCCTTAGTCCTAAAAAACTTTACTTTGGTATGGGTATGTAATATTAATCAACTCGACAAGGTGTAAGAATAAAATCTTGAAAAAAATGTTTTACACATAAGTGGAAATGATTTTTTTTTTTGTCTATCTCATGAGGATATATATTGTATTGATGGATAGTTCAATCAAAAGCATTGTGCATCTGTGAAAACCATTTTTCAATTTGGAAATCCTTTGCCAAATATTAAGCTTTAAAGTATTAATTTTTATTAAAGCAGTTGTCCCCCGTCAGACTCAAAGCAGGAATTTCAAACTAGCTGAGAGGGAAAACTAATTAAAGCTTGTCCAAGAGGATATCGACACTTCAAGGCGTAGGAATGAAAATAAAGAAGCTACTTCAAAGATTGGTTTGAGATTACAGACTATTTAAATGGTATATGAAATATTATAACATCATAGACTCTCGCGTAGTCACCGATGAACAATTAGGTATTTGTCCTTTTCTTTCCCCGTCTTGGCGTTGGTTTAAATAACAAAATCATATATGCAGTTCACTTGCAGTAGAAATGACAATTTCACAAAAATTTGCAAAAACATTGTAAGAAAATGAGATGAATGCATTATCACGAGTCAGATAGTTTTAAGGTTCATTTGTTATTATATTAAGTTTGAAAGTTATTTTAAATTTCATTATACACACTCCATGTTTTCTATTTCGACAAATGACAATACTGGTGGTACAAACACATCTATTTCTCTTACATTTTCTTAAAATTCTATCTCATATCAAACTCTTTCTCATTCTCTTGTAGGATAAATTGTATAGGTGTATAGGTTTGTCTCGTTCAGTGACGCATTTTCATTTCATTGAGTTTTATAAATCAGGTTGGCGTTAAAGATTTCACTTCAAGCTATATTAGGTGACATTCGAGGATGCTTCAATAAGTCAGTGACTTTTTGAATAAAAGGTACTTCTTTCGGTTAATAAGCATTTTATTTTCAACTTAGTTTTCTTTTAGTTTAACACATTTAGTTCAGCATTTTTTCAGTTTTTTTTTATTCCTTCCAAATAATTGGTTTTCTCAAAGCGTGTAAAATAGGCACGTGTTTCTATGATGACCTCTTCATTTGACCCAAACGTTTCACCGCCCAGCCATTTCTTCTAGTTTGAAAACAGGAAATAGTCGCAGGATGCTAAATCTGGTAAATATACTGGATGAGATAGCAATTCTTAGCCCAATTTATAAATTTTTGCCATGGTAACAATACACGTGTGCACCAATACATTGTCTTGAGAAACAATACTTATTGCTGTTTTTGCTTTAAATCAACATCAAATCTGTCTAAAAGTTCTGAATAATATTCGGCATTAATCGTTTTAACCTTTTCAAAGTGATCGATGTGAATGATACCACGTGCATCCCAGAAAACTGTCGCCATGACCTTCTTGGCCGACAGACTCATCTTCGGCCTTCTTTGGTACATGTTCATCCGGAGAAATCCATTGTCTGGATTGTACCTTTGTGTACGGCTGAACATCGCCAAACGCTCCTCAGAAGTGATCATATGGTTGCGCTTACGATTGAGTGTGAGCGATATTCGATCCGCGTCATTCATTCCGCGGATAGCTTTTTCATTTCCAAATACCCATGTAAAATATGATGTACCCGCTCAGTTTCATCAGCCTCAGCCATCTCATGTACTCTCATTCTCCGATTGTTCAATGTCTTATGGATTCTATGGATTTTATCGATGAGATCTGAAGTGACGACCTCTTCGGCCGACCTGAATGTTCAGCGTGACTTGTACCGGTACGGCCACAACAGAATTCAGTAAACCACTTCTTAACCATTAAAATTTATGGTGTAGAGTCCCATAGTATTTATCTAGCCATTTTTTGGTTTCGATGATGGTATTTTATGCAAAAAGTAATACTTAATCTGCACACACATATATGTGATACGGCTTTACTTGAATGACGTAAATGATATTTAAGAAAGCATTACTTTATTCACAGGTGAATCTCCTTAGTACTTCGAAGCAAAGCAAATGTAACCCACCACCCGAAAAAAAAGAAAAGGTCGTCTAAAAAAGGCGCCACATTTTTTTTTTCATTAATATTCATAATTACAATTGTAAGATGTATGATTTATTACACTAATAATTCGCTTATGTTTAGTTTTCTTATTATAATTTCTTGACATACATAAATGTTCACACACACATAATTTAATATGGTATAGCAGGGATTTTGCGCGTTACTCGAGCGCGTCAGAAAATCATATGTGGGAAAACCATGCACCTTATTATGTACCCCTACCAAGTTTAAACCCTTAATATAGGGGCGTACGTTGAGGGCAGCCGATCAGATTGGTAAAAAATTGATCCAGAAAACTCGAAAATGGGGATTTTAAGAGGTAATTGAATACACGTAGAACGTATATTTCAATAATCGAACGATTTAAGCGTGACATAAGGATGGTCGAGTAACAGCAAAAGTCACCTCGAAATATTCGAGCGGGTTGAATTTTTTTTTTATTTTAAAGGAAATCCTTTAAGAATTATGGAAATTTATAATCTGACGATTTTCAAGGGCGATGTAGATAAAACCATCGATAAAGTGTGGTGCAGCTGTTGAGAACTATTTATTTCCGCACCTGCCCTCCCTTCACTCACTTTTCTCTTATCTCACCATCTCTATACAACTGTCGATGCCATCTCAGCGATCATAATAATGTAAGTTCGTTTTGTGATGCTGGGATTTGTTTGTTGTCTATTTTTGTTAATTTCACGATACGTTTTATATAAATTACAGTAATGTAAGTAAGGTAAATGTGTAATTTGGTAGAAGAAGCTTGTGAAAAAATTCAAAATTTGACTCTGGAAACATTGAAAAAATGTAAGATTATTTTGGAGTACCGCAAAATGAAACCGGTTCGAAGCATATCTAGTGACGCTTATAATAAAGGTAAGGCAAAATGAAATTATTCCAGAAAGTTCACAGGTATGTGATGCTGCACCAGAGCTCGCTGAAAAGAGTCTCGAATTACCTATTCCTGGTACTTCCACAACTCAGGCTGCTTGTACAACAATAGATGAGTAAGTATTAATGTAATAGATTCTTTATTACGTATCAGTTATCATACTATTTAAAAAAAAATATATTAAAAATTTTATATCCATATTAAAAATATTCATTGAAAAAAATTTGCTCCATGTAAATTGTATATCTATATGCATATACAAAAAAATGAAATCAATTGAAATTTTAAATAAAGAAATTATAAAAAAAAATCAAACCTCATAGAAGTGAATTTTTATCTTTCTTTCATTTAAATATATAACGCTGAAAATATTAGTCCTATGAAAAATTTTTTAAACAAAAGTTGTAAGAAATTTAATTTTCTATTACAAGTTTCTTATAGTTCTCTCAAAAAATCAATATTTTCACCGTAATATCAAATATTTTATCATTAATCAAATCATTAACCATTTAAATTTGAAAACTATGGATAAAATCGCGGCCTTCATTATGGGTTAATTATTTTCAGAGCGGGCCGATCAAATTACCCTGAACCAAACTTGGAGGATTGTTATGATAACTTTGATGTTTACGACGCTTGCAATTTGCCACCTTGCCAATCTGAACTACGGCAACATTTATTGCCAACTAGATACATCGCATGCTTATGAAGAAATGTGCAATATCGTATCGTTATTAGATGTCACCAACAGACTGTGGATGGAATAATGTAGATGGAAAATTAGAGCCGACTTGGTTCGTTGGTAATCAACTTCCAGAAGTATACGAAGGAATCGTCATAACACCTGACATTCTAGAAAATTCTTTAGATTCGGGTACAGGTTCTTTTTAATACTATATCATAAAACAAATAAAAGATTGTAAAGTATCATTACCATTTTGCTTACAGAAACAAAAGATTATGAGAAAATGGACCAAGTGGAAACAAACTTCGAAGACGAATCCAGTGATGATGAAGATTGAAATACTGATAAATAAAGATAAAATGTTGAATATACATAAACGATATAATTTTCTCTATATATATATTTGTAGATTCGTTGTATTACATCCAGTAATTAAAAAAAAAACCAGAAAAGCAGCTTTTTTTAAATCGTCAGATTAACAATATTCCTCCACATAATTGTCTGAATATCATTTAGGAGTATTAGGACATTAAGTTGAATTGCCTGTATGAAAATCTGACGCGCTCGTGTATTTCAAAGTCACAGTTTTTTTTCATTTTCAAAAATCGGTCATAACTTTTGGTCACGTCTAAATTGTCAGCCATTTGAATAGACAACTTTTTTGAGTTCACTTAACATACCCTCCGAATATCTGACACACTCGAATAACTTTTTTTTTGACCCCTTTTTACGAACACTCCCATTAATTAATAGTCAGATTAATATCTTTTGGTTATTAGAAACACGTACCGTGTATAGACTATGAATGTCTGACGCGCGTGAGTATTCCCATATAACTGTTTTTTTTTTACATTTTTGAAAATTTGTACACGCTCTCCCCCCCACTAAAATGAAAAATTTAAAATAACCCGAGATGCTAAATCTGCAGGTAGCTGTGTAATAACCTATTATAACAGCTATCTGCCGTGTTTTATTCAGATGTATTATTTTACGAAACTTTTTTCAGTTCTACAGATTATTTGGTTTTTAAAATGCAAGACTTCAAAACGTCAAGAAACCGCACAACTAATTTAGTAAATAGCAACAGTGGTTATAACATCATTCGCTTGTCTCACTTGCGTCCAGAGTGAGATACCTCCGAACTATAAAAATTGGAAACATTTTATGTCCAGACTTTAAGAGCAAATGTACATAATTAGATATCCCAATTTAGACCATAAAATCATTTCAAAAGAGTCTATATTTATATTTTTTAAATATTTGATTTATGTTTTATATATCCAATACTTTGTCATTTATGGTAGTTTTCGAATAACACTAATAGTAAAATATTGCATTACCTTACTAAATAATTTGTACAAATTGTTTCTTAAATATCTTTATTAGGGGTGCTTAATGTTGATTAATGTTGCTATTTTTGTAAGATGTATTATCGTCATTTTTTAGTCTCTAGATTATTTTTTTCTGTTTTTACAAAATTTATTTTTCAGATTTTTCCACAAAAACATTAATTGCTTCGTATAATTATACTAGCGAATTAATCAACAATTCATAGCAGCTACTGATACATTTAGTTTTTTTATTAAACTGGAATTCTAGTTAAATACAAGGACAATATTAAAATTATTTTCCTTCTGTTCTACTATTAAATACCACGCTAATTTTTCGTTTCGTTATTAATTAATTAATCTTTTTCATTACCCTAGTTTGCTATTATTATTTTTTTCTTATTTTTCTTCATCTTTTCTTCTAGTTTTATTTCATATTAAGAAAGATCATAAGTGTAGAATAATTCGTTAAGAGAAATTAGACAGCATTATTTTGTTTCTTTTTTTTTTTAATAATTTGGTATTGATATTTAGGTGAGAACGTCTTACAAGAAATTTTGCGTATGTTCGTGTAAAAATAGTAAGTACAAATTTCATTATGTTCTGAAATAATCGTGTGAAAATCGGCATGAATATGGCTGCGTGCGTGTGTACGCGCGCGCGTGTGTGTGGTGCGTGTGTGTGCGTGCATGCGTGTGCGTTTGTTTGTGTCTGTGGCAATTTTTTAACATCATATGAGTATTGATTTGCATCAATCGAAAGGATTGATGCAAATCAATTTGCAATCGATCCTACCTATTTAAATATCTCCCATTTTTTACGTTTCAAGATGTCATATACATAGTTTCTACAATTTGTACGAAAAGTTTATAGTTTTGTAATACATAGAAATAAATTGATTTGTAAGCAGTGATAATGTCACGAGTTTATACTATATTGCCATCAAATTAATGTTATAACATTCAGATGAATCTTTCAATGACTTATGTTATCTTTCTAAGTTTTGTGTCCTTTTACGTACTTTTTCAATAATATTCTGTTTAATGTTTTTCATATGGAAAAAAGTAGTTCGTTTAATTTTTATTAATAAAATCACAAATAATATGATAATTATAATTTATAAATACTCTTATATCAACCACAATACTTTTATACGCAGTCTATTAAGATGATGGATATATTATACTAAATAACTTGCATGAAATTAATTCTATATATTTGAGGTTCCAAGTCGTATTTTATATCAAAATTACAACATTGTAACTCATAGCATACATTTTTAAATTATTTAAATACCTATGTATATTCAAACAGATTCACGTCAACAACGTAATCATTGTAATAATTTCTTAGTATTTAGTAAATAACTTTGTTATAAAAACAATGTACGTAATTTTAGATAATGAAAAGTTTTTCGCTGACAATATATTCAAAAATAAATAAATATGCATTAATATTGTTGTCTAATCTTTATTTGTGAAATTAAAATTTTCAGATTTCGGTACTAATGTATACGACGCTTTTTGGCTGAAAAATGGTAGTTCTGGAATCACGATAAGAGATGACGCTTTGGCCCAATGTCTTAAAAAGAGTTCGGAGAGTTACATGTCTATTCCCTTGTATACAATTGTACTTTGTGGTTTCATATGACACATCCAGAAATTCATGTCAAATGTAAGTTAATACTCATTGATTTAATTTTGTTAAAATACGTACTGTTGTTTAACCTTGTTTATTTTGATATACAAGTTTACTAACTGTTCCTGAATTATTGATGTTTTTATTGATAGCCTAGATAGTTATTCTAATTTCAGTTAATAATGTCAAAAGTAGTACCTATGGACAGTTTAATGTACCTGAGGACTATCTACAGCTACGTACTTGTTTTATTAAAATAGCTAATAGGTATAATTTGTTTTTTTCTTCAGTGCCTCGAAGTAAAGAAAGGATAAAACGAGTAAAACTTGTCCCTGACGCTATTATAGTAGTAATAAAAGTGATAAAAATTGGGGTTTCGGTAAGAAAAGTCTCCTTGAAATATAATTTACTTAAATCAACGGTTGTCAAACATTTTAAAATTAATACCGATGTTGATCTTAGTACAAATACGTTGAACGTAAAAAAGTATTCACAAAAGAAGAAGAAATTATGCTTTGCGAATATTTGAAAAAAATGGATTATTTATGTATGGGTTTAAATACTTTGCAAGTCAGACAATTAGCTTATCAATTTGCTGTATTACAAATTACAAAGAGCTGGTGTAGGATGGTTGAGGGAGTTCAGAAATAATACACGTCACACTCTTTACGCAAACGAGAAGCAACCAGTTTATTACGAGCCACTAGCTTTAATAAATTTAATGTGTCGAATTTTTTTAAAAATTTCAAAATTTGTTTTAAATAAAAATCAATTTACACCACCAGAAATATATAACGTTGATGAGCCAGTACTATCGATAGTTCACAGACCGGGAAAAGTTTTGGCACCTAGATCCGTGAGACAACTGGGTAAATTAACATCTGGTGAGAGAGGTTCTAATATTATTTCGACGTGTTGTGCTAATGCTAATGGAAACTCTGTACCACCTATGATGATATTTACAAGAGCGTTTTTTAAAAGCACTTGCTCATTGGAACCCCTCCTGGTACTGTTGGTGCAGCCAATTCATCAAGTTGGCCAACAGAAGGGTTATTTTGATAGTTCTTGGATCATTTTATTTATCATGTAAAACCGATACTACTGTCCCTGAATACCCTGTCCTTATAATGGACAATCATGAAACACATATTTCTATTGAAATAATAGATAAGGCAAGAGATAATGGGATAGTTATTTTAACTTTACCTCCACATGCTTCCCATCGACTGAAGTCAGATGCATCAGTCTATGGTCCACTGAAAACAAAATTATGATACAGCTGCTGATCAATGAATGTTAAATAAGCCTGGCAAGCCTATCTCGATATATGAGATGGCTGATATTGTGCGCCGAGCTTGCTCTTTGTCATTCACGCTTAACAATAATATTCCGGGCTTCAAAGTGACATGAATATGTCCTCTAAATTAAAACATATTTACAGATGACGATTTTTCATCCTCTTACGTAACAGACCGCCCCGAGCGAATTCGGTCTGACCTAACTATCACTGCAACATTTTCCACAAATATGAAAGAGAACACCGACACAAATAATCAAAATCAATTGCAAGTGAATTCAACATCTTTAAACTTACAGAAGCGTAACATGAACAATTCTAGAAATTAATTAGATACACCAGAGTCTGTGAGGTCATTCCTTAAAGCACCTTCAAGAAAGACATCCGCAAAGGGAAAGAAAACCAGGGAAAACTCGAATATTGACAGATACGCTCGAAAAAAAAATGCAATAGAACAGGAATTTGAAAAAGTTGGAGAGTAAAAAGAAGGCTGTAATAAGACAAGAAAAGAAAAAAATCGTAAATTAAATTTAAATACAAGTGCAACTAGTACGTCTAAAGTGAAGAAGGTTAACAAAATTAATATTATAAATGACATTACTCTTGTAGTTCGTACGATTTTTAAATATTATAAAAATACGCAAAACGTTTTAATATGCACATTGTGCAAATGTTACTAACACTTAAACTGTGTCTCTAAGTCACATCAAGAACATTTCTCATAAAAAACATTTCATATAAAAAATATTTCTCTAATTTCGTTCAATGCCAACGGATTCATTGGTAGTACGGTAGAATTAGGCAAATGTGTGCTTGAGTACAAAGCTGATATAATTATGATACAGGAAACCCATTTGAAACCAGATTTCTCGAATTCCTGCAAAATAAGTAACTTCATTTTACTACGGACAGACAGACAAGTCTGTTTGTAATATATCTGTATATATGTATAATATAATATATCATATATAATATGATATATTACAATCAGGCACTATACTGCTGTCCGATTGACATCCCACCGTTACTTAATATAGAAGCCACCGCGTGTAGGCGTAGTATGACAGGCTATGGTATTCTGATTTTAGTTTCAGTATACCTACCACCTAAAAAAGAATTGCTCCGGAGCGATTTAGAAGCACTCTTCGCCCTAGTGGATTCCGTCATTCTCTTCGGCGATTTAAATAGCAAAAGTACCTACTAACTGTAAATGTAACTATTCAAATAGGAACGATAGAGAAACGGAGGCTCTCGATTTCGATATCGTAACTTCACTCACACCTACTTATTATCCAAATAATATTAACCTTAGGCCTGATATCCTGGATATCGCTCTCATGAAAGGGGTAGCTCTGAAATTTAACTGCATCGAGCCCCTCCAGTGGCTCAATTCGGATCACTGATCCTTACTCATGAGGTTAGGCTCTCTCATCGCGGACTGTCCTCCATCAACCAAAACTATTACTAATTGGCAGTGGCGAAGGGTGAGAAAAATATAAAGGGAAGCCGAACCTTAAAAAATTGTCAACATTAAACATTACTAATAAAAATATAACTATTACTTACCGAGCTCTGTGACGCCCTCTGGTATAACGCGGAGATATTTCATTCGCCATTTTTGGAATAATTTGAAGTTAACGATAGAATACAAACGGAAGACTTCGAGCATGAATAAAAGCAGCTTTGAAAAAAGCTAATGAAGTAGTTTCCTTTAGTCGAATTTATAGCAGCGCAGTGGATAAATGAATTAAATGAGATAAAAGCTATTTAAATTCTAGTGGTAATCTACGATTTTTCTTGAGAAAATGAGCTAATACCAAGTCATAAAATTTGGCTTACTTTCGATTTGCAACAGTAAATATTTTTCTATACATAACAACGCGAGATCTGAAAGCCTTTGTTCTGTCTGGCTATTTCTGAGGTATGTATGAATGCGTTTGAGAACTGAAAAGATCGTTCCGCGGCCGCAATTGTTATCGGGTTAAACAGATATATTAAGCTTAAATTTGAGGAAATGTATCTTTTAAAATATCTTTTGTAAATGCAAAAATAACTCGTACATATCTAATCCTTTAAGCGAGGGAGACGAATATAATACTTTTAACTCATTTTTAATGCATTTATGTCAAAATTCGAGGAAGTAATAAATTTAAATTATCTAGTTTATCCTCAGGAAATGTACGTTCGAATAAATCATATTTCGACTTACTTAGTAAATCTAAAACGACAAATTGCCTAGTGTACTATATCTGGTTTGAATTTGATTTTAACATTATCTACAATTTCGATGAAAATACGTTTATACTCGCGTTTTAAGTCTGATTCTGAGCTAAATAGACGTTTCGGTCTTCGTGGAGGCTCACTTATATCAGTGACACTGTCGTAAATTTCAAACTTATTAATGAAATTACTCTCAAACCAATTTAATAGCGATTGAACTTCGCGAATAACGACGTCTATATCACTCTGTTTATTTTGTAGTAAAGCGAAAGTAATATCTGTTCTTGCAAATAATTCAGCTAAAGTAAAAAGCAAAATTCCCTATCTTCTAATTTCATTAACAAACTTTCTGATATGGCAATTGATTCAGAATCCCAATCCATCGGATTTTCTATAATTATATTAAATGTTTGTATTATGTCGGATCTACAGTTACAAATGACATTAATAATACGAGAATGATACTGCCATCGAGTTTCTGCGACACCAGGCAAACGACGATCTGACGTTAATTTTAAAAGACCCGAACGTTTAGTAGATTTATTAAAAATTTATTATGCAATTGATGTGGCCGAAAAATTGCTTTAACTCTGGAATATTTTCTAAAGATCGAGATAACACTAAGTTAAGTACGTGAGCATAGCAAGGAATAAAGACAGCCATTGACATTGTAATTTAATTTTGTTTGTACGCCGCCCTGAGCACCCGACATCACAGCGGCCCCATCATACGACTGACCGACTAATTTTTCTTTACAATTAAACTGATCTATGACCTCTAATATACTTTGCGATAACTGATCTGCTCCACGTTCTAAAGTAACATCGAAAAAACCTACAAATCTCTCTTCGATCCCCGTCTTAGTCAAATAGCGGAATATGTCAGACATTTGCTCTCCATGGCTAATATCAGGTGTTTCGTCGGCTGTAACCGACAAGAATTTCGCAAAGTTAATTTCTGATTTAATTTCATCTCTAATGACCTGAGCTATGGACTTTATTAAATCGTTCTGAATATCGCTCGAGACCAGAGAACACAGAGTTCTGAGTTGAGGAACATTGCTCTAAATGCATATCTAATACTGAATCATATGTTTTTAAAAACAACAAAGTTTCTATGTAATTACCGCGATTATCTGATGTTAATTTTTCGTCATGGCCGCGAAACGAGCTCTTGCCTTCCTAATAAACTGATGGTGTCTATAAATCGCTTCATTAAATTACGGTTTCGTTCTACTTCTTTATTATATGCCTCGAAAGAGTTCCCTAAAGAAATTTCAATTCTATTAATGCCAAATTCGTGCAATACTAAAGAACTACGAATATGTTTTTCAGTTTGTAAGTGTTTTTTCGAGGAATTAGTAAAATTATTTATATCTACAAATCCTGTACTACTCCAAACGCTACTTGATTTTGAAAATAATAAACAAGGAAAACAATACATTCTATAATGCTTACAACTGCCAATCAACCAAGTTAATTTTTCGTAAAGTGAAACGTGGAAATGCTTACAAAAACCATCTTTACGTTTATAATCTATTTTCATATTAGGTTTAACAAGATCTAACTCGATAATTTTCTGTTTTTCTGTGCTTGAGGAAATCGACATCTCATTATGAAATATCATTCCTAAAGACATCGTTTCGACAGACGATATTGACAATGCAATAGGTGCCCTTACCAAACACGTCACGGCAGTGGTCGAGAGTAGCTCTAGAACACTTCCAGCGAAATCTGATCGCAAAGAGCTGCCTGGAGATGTTATCGAACTGATAAGGGATAAGAATGCTGCTTTGCGTCGAGCGGGCAAATACCCTACATGCGAGAATAGGTCCTGTGCGCACGCTCTCCAACGCAAGGTGAAGGCGCGCATGAAGGAAGTTAGAAATGATAATTGGAGTGACCTTATGTCAGAAATTTCGCCAAGTCATAAAGCATATTGGGGACTCGCTAAAGCTCTTAAAACGGAAGGAGCTGTCCCCCCTTCCGCTCTGAAACGCCCCAATAACTCTATCGCGTTCGTCGACCGGGAAAAAGCTGAGTGTTTAGCTGATAGCATTGAACACCAATGCTCAGAAAACCCCCCCATTCGTCTTTTAACATGCTAACATGTTAAAAGACGAATGGGGGGTTTTCTGAGCATTGGAAGAGGAGGTCCATCACAGGATCTCCCCCTCTCCCAAGGACGATCTGAATCTTATTACACATGACGAAATTGGTAAACACATAAAAGGTCTAAAAATTAGAAAATCACCAGGTAGGGAAACCATCAGCAATAAAGCAATTATATGCTTTTCTGCGCCACTTGTGGCTCTTTTGGTTGCGATTTTTAACGCATGCATTCCAAATGGTTACTTTCCTACAGCTTGGAAAGAAGTTATTCCAAAGCCGGGGAAACCACGCGATCTCCCCGCCAGTTATAGACCTATAAGTCTTTTGAATGTATTAGGTAAATTATTTGAAAAAAAACACTCAAAATTCACCTAAGCGATCATCTCATAGGAAAAGGCCTTATAATTAACGAACAATTTGGCTTTATACCTAATCATTTTTACCCACAACAAGACCTCCGTCTTGTAGAATACATTTCTGAAGAATTTAAAGTCAAAAGAAAGACAGTGGCAGTCTTCTTTGACGTAGCAAAGGCCTTTGATAGAGTCTGGAACGCAGGTCTCATACATAAGCTCTATAAATTAGAGCTCCCAGACCGTCTTGTTTTAATAATCCACCATTATATTAGTAATCGTCACTTCCCATTCAGACTGGACAATACGTACTCGTCAATGAGACCAATAAAGGCTGGAGTACTTTAAGGCTCCACGCTCTCTCCACTGTTGTACTCCGCGTACGTAAAGGACATACCGCGACCGTAAACAGGCGTTCAACTCGCGTTGTTTGAGACGACACTGCACTTAATCTTAGGTCCAATAGCATAGGCAACATTCTCCCGAGGTTACAGAGAGCCATTGATGAGCTGACACAATGGCTTCGCCTCTGGAGAATCGACGTCAATCCCGATAAGTCAGCCTCAATATATTTCAATTACAGTACACATAATGTACAATTACCGGTTCCTTTTGACACCCCCCATTTAAAAGTTTTAAATAAGCCAATTCCGTGGCAACATAACTATAAATATTTAGGTATCACGATCGATAAGCATCTTCATTTTAGGGATCATATCGCTCGTGTTAGGATACTAGTTTTTTTTACTTATCCCGCTTATACGGAATGATAGGTAGAAAAAGTAAAATGTCGTTACGTAATAAACGTACGATATATACGATGTGTATCAGGCCTGTCATAACATACGCGAGTCCAGTTTTTGCTCATGCACGACCTGATATACTTTAGCAAATAGTGAAGCATAAATTTTGTAAAAGAGCAGCTGACGCACCATGGTACGTCAAAAACTCTGTACTCCACCGGTACCTAGAGGTCCCAACTATTTCTAAATATGTGAAGGACGCATCAGAGCGTCTCTTCGATTTAGCGAGTAGCCATCCGAACCCCTTATTAGTTTCAGCAGTTTCATATGAGCCACCTCCTCCATACCACTTTTGTAAAAGACCACGGAATGTCCTATTAGATCGATCGACGATCTCACCGTCGAGGTGGAAAAACTAGTAGAATTAAATAAGATAGCTACTGACTAGGAGTAGAGATTAAACCAATCATCACGACCTTTAAAGGTCATCGATTCGGTGCACTTTCCGCGCCTCCCGGATTCCCACTTTAAAGTTGCAGTCCGTCTTGTAAACTTCACGTGACGTCCTATGCCGAGGTGTCTGCTTAAAAAGACACCCATAGGGCAGTCACGCGCCGACGGCATCACTATACCGAAATGGCCGCGTTTTAGATGAAGGCATCACAGCATTTTGTTTGCGCCGCTGCAGATACAAGTTGTTCAGGAGCAGTGGCGTAGCTAGGTAACCAAAGGCCCTGGGGCAAATCAAAAATTGGGGCCCCATTCCTATTTAAACTGATTAGGTTTTATCAAGTAAAATATTAAATATACAAATACACTAAAATGTTTCTTTATCAGCTCTTTTGGTGCAGGCAATAAAAATATTAAACAGTAACAACATAAATTACAATTAATATTTGGTGTAAGTATAAGGTAATAAACGAAATAGAAAAAGATTTAAGAGTTTATTATATTAAGGTCAGGCCTACCAACTGACTTAAATAATAATTATATTTACAATCTTTTCCTATTTTAATTTTCAAAAGTATCAATGACTCGTTGAAATCCAGACTTGATGCGGTTTTGTTTTCAATTGCCATTAGCGATAAATGTTGGAGTCGAGTCTGGCCAATACTATTTCTTAAATAATTTTCTATTATTTTAATTTGCTAAATGACCTTTCAGCTGCTGCAGAAGTAGCAGGAATTGTAAGGAATAATAATATTGCTGTAAATACTCCCGTTAGGTCGCGTCTTCTAGCATTCCATATTTCACTTCCTTACATAATTGGTGAACATTCCATGTTTGAGTTAATTGAGGTAAAACTAGGTGGTAAATATTAATAAATTGAAGTGAAAATTAGCCTATTATATCTGAATATTTTCTTTGAATTCGTCACATTTTGTGATAAAGTTGCTTTGTCAACATCGTAATAAAATGTTGGTGTTAGGAAATCGAATACATGACAGACTGCACTCGTACCTGTAAAACGTGTATTTAATTGGGCTATTAATGTGTCTAGTACGTTATTGAAAATCTCAACTTTAAATATTTCTTCTCTGTTTGGAAATGGGTGATCAGCAGCCAATTTATCAAAATGTTTTTTAACTTTCCTTTGCCTTTTTTTCTTGAAAATGGGAATCTATACCACATTTTCTTGCACTTCCACACTGGCTTTGCACTTGAATTATTCGAAATCATTTCTATAAATTTGCAACTTTGCTTTCGTTTCTGCTAAAGGTTTATTTGCCTCGCCCAAATTGATGTCGCATTTTGATAAAGTGTTGGATGCATAATTGATGTCGTTCGATACACTGTGCATAAATTCGCAAAGCAAATTAGAACTCGAAATTTAGCATTTTTGTTTTAATACTCTCTGCTTCACTACGCTCATCTTTATTAGGACTCTTTAGAACTATTTCTGATAATGCTTTGACAATATCAAAAAAAAAAACGAAGTTTTATTGCAGATATCGTATTGACCCTACTGGACCATCTAGTTGGATTTAGTTTTTCTAGAGTGGTGTCCGATCGCCAGTGAATTTTGACAATAGATCCCAACGTTTGATGCTGTTTCCGAAAAAGTTATACAAATTCTGCAAAGTTGCAAAAAAATCTGTATTTCCACACAGCTGCTAACGGCATCATTTATCACCAAATTTAAATTATGAGTGCAACAATGTACGTATTCCGCGTTAGGCTGGATATCCTTAATATGTTTTTGTACACCATTATACACACCACTCATCACACTGGCTTCATTATAGCCTTGCCCCACACATTTTTTTAAATCAATATTTTTGTCGATAAATAGTATAGTTACTTGGTGAACTAAATCTGCTGCGCCATGTTTGATGGCTGCATAAAAGCCTAGAAACAATTCTTTTACTTCTACATCAATTAGCTGTCCATTTTCCGATCTGGTTATTACTCCATATCTCACAACAATGCTTAGCTGAACTACCTTCGATATATCCTGTGTCGTCCATCCATTATGATGGCGAAAAACGGTGACGCCCTAATTTGTTCTAGTAGATGGGTTTCGAGTTTGGTCCCCAAGCTCTCAATCATTTTATTATGAATTGTTGCACTCGCTACAAATATCTTGTAGATCCTAAAAACATAAAAAAACACAATTTCAAAAAAGTCCTGATATTAAACAGTTAATAATTATAAACAAAATAAAATAATAAAAAACTTAGAAATAATAATTATTACCTTTGGGCATATCCAAAACTTGCCGTAAAATGTTATCATATCGGGCGACAAGCTCTACAAAGGACAGAAAATTTCCATGATATTCTTCTGACTTAAGTCTTCTCGATGTCCTCTCAAAGCTAAAGAACTCTTTGCTAGGTATGATATCGAATAACCTTTGAAGAACCATCCAAAATGATGCTTCTTTGCGAATTTCATTTTAAGTTCCTTGTCGATAGTATTAGTATCATTTTTTTCAAAATTCATACACAGCATATGCTTCCAGAATGGCCACTCGAACAACTGTGTTGTTTAATTCTTTCTGATAAATGCTTCCAATCCCGAATTCTCATACACCAAACATTCCTTTGTGAAGCAAATAACCAGCAGGGCTGACAATAGGCAGCGTCTAGTATTTTAGAATAACACAACCAAAAACGATGAACTGGCCCATATTTAGAACTTGAAACGTAGTACGATTTTGAAAAACATCTATTATTCTGGTTGATGTCTGTTGGAAAATGTCCTGAAGGCTGTAAAGGCCCCATATCAAGAATTTGACGTTTTTCGTTATCACTTAATATTTTGTTCGTAATGTTTCCCAAGTCATAATAAGATTTATCGTACACATTTTCAAAAAATGTAGAAGTCTGTGGTTCCTTCAAATCCTCCGCTCTTATATGTGCCATGCAAACATCATCTACGTTCACATGATCGGCGGCGGAGGTATCTCTAACTGCAATAATTGTCGAGTCTTCTTTAGTCGGCTTCTCAACCAACACTACAGTTACCACATTATTTTAGTCACTATCAATAGAAATATTTTGTCCAGAAGTATTTGCAGAGGGCTGACTAAAAAAACTTGTGAATTTTGGGCAATTTTTGTTTACTATCTTCTCTTTCTTGGCGTTGTTTTCGTTTAAATGCACCACTGTGTTTCTTCTTATTGTCCATAATTTTAGTTTTCTAATTTATTTATACAATACAATATTAGATTGTGCTCGAGTAGGTAGGTACCTACTGTTCACTGACAACATTAAAAGTAAAAGAAAAGAGAAACGTAATGATACGCTACAAGGGAATCCCCGGCAAACATTTCATTGCCGCTAGTGTTATCACATTTAACGGTGGTAAAATCAAATAAAATTGAACCACTGTATTGACAAGTATTAAAAAGATTATTGACATTAGCTTACTTACTCCTGATACAGCAATAATTTTTTAACCGTTCGCGAAAAAACAATCTTAACTCGAATTCACAATAAAACGCACATCGATGAATAATAAAACGAACATATCGCTATCCGTCAAATTGACAACACTGCCAACCCACAGAAAGAATTTTGGGCAATTTCCTAGGTATAACTTTCGAATTTCTCTCAACTGAGTTGTCATGATTAAAGTCGGGTTGCAACCTGTCATATTTATTTTGAAAATGGGAGAAATTTACAAAAGTTCAGTTCGATCGAGATTTCTGGTAAGGATTCGAGGGCCCCCTGAGCTTGAGGGCCCCGGGGCACTGCCCCGCCTAGCCCCTAGGTAGCTACGCCACTGTTCAGGAGGTTTTTAGTCTGTGACAGTCGGACACACCTGTGTGTCGGGGTGCATGGACGGCCCATAATGCGTTTTCTCCTCCTTTCCCACGCCTTTAGCACGGGGATAATTACAAAAAAAAAGCCAAAATGTATGATTCGGTTTTCGATTTACTTATTTGTTATTATTTTTAATAAATTACTGAGCTCTCCTTCGCCTCACCAGCATATAGAAGAAAAAAAGGTGTTTTATTTGACATCCACGCTCTACGAGAAACTGAACCGTCCGATGCAAGGGTTTCTCTGCCCAACACATACGTGTTACATCGCCCCAAACAGATTCTCGAGACATTCTGATTATGGTATCGTTGCCAACTGAACTTTGATAACTCTCAGTACCAAAAAAATAAGAGCTGCTAAAACTTGTTTTATAAATAAATAGGTGATTACATAAATACTTACACATTTGATATAAAAATAATTTGAGACAGTCTAGATGAGAATACAACTGTTTCTGCAACAGAATGACTATTATTACTGCCACATTTTTGTAAAGAATAGTTTATTTCTGTGTTCAGTTTTAACCTTTGTTCTCACGTCCATAGCAAAACTTGTACTTAGTGTTGGTAATAATGGTCTTAATAAGTTAAGTAAATTCTGAGCAACCCTTTTTATTCATCTAAAATTGTTAATACATTCATTTTCGGACACCGACATAATGTCGATTCGCGTTAACCTACGACGATTGTCATATCGAGCCACTTCCTCAATTTAAGTAATTCCATTTGATTTAGCCATGCGCGCTCGTCACCGTTTGCCATTACAGGAGAATTATCTGTGTACTGATGAAACGAAAATTTACAATGAAAAAAAAATGCTGTAAAATATCAATGTATTAAAACGATTGAATACGAAATTCGCTAACAATAGTGCAATTTTTTTCTAGTAAAAATAATCATTGGCTCCACTGTTAAATATACAAATACTGCCATCTACGGACTACGCGAAAGTTTCCAAAGATTTTTGAGTGGATTACGTTTGTATTTGAGTAAATTAAATTGAGGTTTTGTTGTCCATTCGTTGACTAATGATAGACTTTGATCCGTATTGCTTCAGATCAATGAGCTAGACCAAAAATTAAACGTAATGTATTAGACATGATGCATAGAGGGTTTTAATTTCAATTAGATGCTTTTAACCACTTCAAAAGGAAGAGTTTCTCAAGAGCCGATGTTGGAAGCCACAACACTCCTTAACGGTTAAAAGTATGGATGTTACGGACCTTCGCATTCGGCTCCGATATACCGAAACATTCGGTTAAATTTACACCTCCGGCTCCGGCTTCGGTTCCGATGAATTTCAATCGGATGTTATATCGGAACCGAAACTTAGCGGCCGGGGTGCGCGGCGCGTGCCGAGCGGTACAAACAGATTTTGACTTGTCTCTCCGGGAATCACCTCACGTGTATTGCGTAATATTTTTCATTCGTTTGTTTGTTATTGTTTTCGGCGGTGTGTTTGCGTACTTTGGTTCGTTGTTTTAAAGTTTTAGTGGCTTTAGTGTGTGTAGGATATTATTGTTTTTTCATGGTGGATTTTAAAAATACTGCTATGAAGCCGAAAGTAAGTCCAATATGGAAATACTTCCTAGAAGTAGACGCAAACTCTGCCAAGTGCAAATTTTGCGATAAAACCTATTCAAGAAAAGGAGGTACAACTACTTCGTTAAAGAACCACTTAAAATCAATTCATCAAAATGAATATGAAGAGTTTTGAAGTCGGAAAGTGATTTGAAGTTGAAGAATACCGCATCACAATCGTCAACCGCCTCTTCGTCGACCCGTTACAAGAGGCCAGGAAACAATTGACGCTAAAGGACTCTCTTATGAAAAATCAAAATGGTGTACATCAAATCCAAAATCAAAGAAATTGATAAATTAATAGCCGAAATGATTGCACTACAAGACCTTCCATTCAATTTTGTTGAGGGAATTGGATTTAAGCGGCTAATGCAATTCATAGCCCCAAATTATCAATTAAGGGGAAGACAGTTTTTCACAAATTATATATGTGACGACTTATATCCAAAATTAGCTGAAAAGATCAGCCAATTGCTGAAAACTTTTGATAAAATATCGTTTACTACGGATATTTGGAGTGAACCAATTGCAAATGTTTCACTATTAAGCTTGACTGCGCATAGCATAAATGAAGATTTTAACAGAATAAAAGTAATTTTAAAATGTCTCACGTTCGATGGCCGACATACAGGAGATTTGATCCAAGACAAATTTAATGAAATGCTTACGGAATGGGGTATTATTTACGAAAAAATTCATTGTTTTATTCGCGACGGAGGATCCAATATGGTGAGGGCAATGCGGCTAGCCGACATACCGGACATCACCTGCAATGTACATCAATTACAAATATGTGTAAGACATATGTTAGATTATGACGAAGATGTCAAGAGTTTGATAGGAAAATGCAAAAAAAATTGCACACATTTTAACCACTCTCAAATCGCACAGAGTGAACTCCATAAAATACAAAGTGAGCAGCTTAACCAACAACCTTTGTGCTTGTTACAGGAGTGTAATACAAGGTAAATAGTTTTTAATTACCTATACTTATATATTATTAACAACAGAAAAGGACAGTCACTGCAGATATAACGACCCCTTATCTAGAAATTTGTTCCAAAGGAGGTACTGTTCTCCAGCTGACTGTACCTAAATAATGCAAAATCTGTTCCTTTCCTTCATTGCTCAGTGCTACTCTATAAAAAACTGTATTTTTACCAGTCTTTCTGTAATATAGAATACATACTGGATGTACTTTTTTTCATTCATACCTAAATAGGTTTTTTATAACTGAAATTGTTACCTATCTAAGAGCTGTTATTAATACACAACATATATATATACATAGTAACACAACATACCACAAATTTCTCCTCAAGAATGGCAACAGCTGAAAAAACTAATAACATTACTTCAACCTTTTGAAGAAATAACCAGAGAAATGAGTGGCAGCAGTACTAGCATATCGTCTGTCATTCCTTTGATACACACTCTAAAACATACGTTACAGATAGAAAACAATAAACCAGATACAAATGAAAAATTTAAAGACTTAATAAAATCTACCATTGACCAATTAAATTCAAGATTTGGAGAGCTTCACCTTAACAACTTTTATTCAATTGCTACTTATTTAGATCCGCGTTACAAAACAAAATTTTTAATGAAGTTACTAAAGAAAAAGTCGAATCGGAAATCATAACTATGCTGGGTGATGTAGGTGAGTCTAGTGACACAAACGAAAGCTGAAGGCACGAGTTCACCAGTAGCGAAAAGGGCTAGATTACCTGAAGGAAATGAGGCTACCACATCTACCAGAGATAACATTACATCAATACTGTCCGATATCTTGATGAGTAGTGATGAGGACGATGATCACGCATCAGCCAACGGGAATGTCGTGGATAAGTTTTTGATTCTTAAAAGTTTAGTAAATGAGTATAACAGAGAAAAACGTATAGCTATACATGAAGGTCCCTTGATGTGATGGAAATGTAACACTAAATTTCAACCTTTGTATTTTATAGCAAGACTATATTTGGCATGTCCTCCAGGGTCCGTGGCAAGTGAACAATTATTCAGCGGTGCAGGCCTCATTTACGATCCTCTGAGAAATAGATTAGAAGGAAACAAAGCATCCAAACTATTATTTATTAAATATAATTTGTTGCTGCTGGAGCAACTCAATTTGATCTGACCAAAATAGGTGTAAGTTTTTCTTGTTGATTGATGATTAATTTTGATAATACGGGAGAGAAGTTATTAAGTATTACTAAATAGTTAAAGACTTTATACTTACATTATGTACCTGTACCTACTACTACTTAAAGTTAATTTGAAAATTTGTGATTTACCTCATAAACAATAATTTCTTATAAATACATAGTTATTATAAGTACAAGTTTGGTGCAATAAAAAACTTGTATTGTTTCAACAAGTTTATGTCTATGATTTGATCCAGACAGATCAGATGTTAGTAGTATTAAAAAATAAACAAAATAATAACATCATGGTTTTATTTTATTCCCTGACCCAAACTAATTTCACCTTAGCCAGCCGGGTAAGATGGTAGAAAAGCGCGTGAAATTTAAATTTCCTTTTCCTATGTGTGGTATTAAACCCTACGCCTTTTCATACAAATTTGAAATTTGCGGTTTTCTACTGACTGTACTGTGTGTGTAGGTTTTCAATAGATCTCTTTTATCTGCCTCTTCTACCATCTATGGTTCTGGCTCCGGTTCCGGTTCCGATTCCGGTTCCGATTCCGAATTCGGATCCGATTCCGATTTCGGATCCGTTAAAACAAATAAAAAAACTCCGGTTCCGGCTTCGGTTCCGATAAACCACATCCGTAACATCAATAGTTAAAAGTTAAGGCTACGATTTCTCGCCAGAAATTACTGTTCAATGGGTATGAATAAAACATACAGAATTCATATTAATTACTTATTAATCTACCTACATTATTTATTTTATTTTTATCATTCCAACGTGACAGTCTTAGCAGGAACGCATCGGAACTCTTTATCAATAACAATAGAAATGGGGTGAATTACTTTAATCTGGAAGTGAATGAAAATCTGATCTGTATAAATTATAAAACTTTTATATTAAAGAATAAAAATAATTTTTATAGCTTTTATAAGAATAATTTTCTAGTTACTCTCCAACTAAGAATGTAAAGGCAATGGAATTATTACCAATGTGCAATAAATTGGGGATCGCAATACTTTTTCGCTATCTTAGTACAAAAGTAAACGAGATGCCTGGCCAATTTTATTAACCATGGCTTAATTCACATGCATAATAGCCAAAAGAATTATAAAATTCGATATTCTCAAACTTTATCATTCATTTAGTTCGAAGTTATTCGATAACTAGAAAATGTGAAATACAATAAATTAGAAAATAAATAAAATTAAAAACCACCTTCAAAAACTTATGCAAATATTTTTTTAAAGAAACTTCAAAAACAACTAATTAAGTGTTTTTGGAATTGGTTCCAAAGCTGAAGAAAAAGCAAAAAGATTTAATGCATAAACATAATATGTAAAGTTAAATGTTGAGAAAAAAGGAAATCTTCTAACGAGACATAACTGTCTGTTTTATCTTTAGCTAGAACCAACTTCAAAAACAAATAATTATTTGTTTTTGAAGTCTCTTTAATAAATTATGTAAATAAATTTTTAAAGGCAGTTTTAATTTTTTTATTATTTTCATTGAAAGAAATTAGTCTAAAATCTTGAAAAATTAAAAAAGTATAAAAGGACAAAATACAAAAAATATTTTTTTTTCTAGTGATGATTATTTTCAGTCAAAATGAAAATATGATTAAATAGCGATAATCTCGTTACAAATACACGAGGAGGAACGAAGGTCGTCCACCGGCGTGACCCAACTTGTACAATTGTACAATAATCTATTACCAATCGAAGAAAGGTAAACAGAAATTACATTATGTGAAGAGTCCTATTTAGATACATCACGATTTTTTTAACTTGCCTGCACGTTTAGTTTACAATGAAAATAATAATTGAATTGATGACATTAAAAACATTTAAAATATTTAAAATGTATATATATATATATATATATATATATATATATATATATATATATATATATATATATACTGTCATTATCACGTTAAAATGCTATTTTTATTATTTTGGAGTTAAACATTGTTATCAATTAGTTAATGTAAGCTTGATTTACCTTTTATTCATTCAAAATATTTACTAAAAAATCTTACGCAGAGACATAATATATAATTATTTTTCAATATATAAAGCACCTTTAAAACCTACCTACGTTATCTATATATCTATTTTGAAAACATTTAAAAAATACCTACTTCAACAGTTTGCATCGCTGTTTGTATTTTGGGATGTTGAATTTGCTTATCTCGTATTATTTTCTCTATTGACCATTTACATTGTGCTATTATTTATTTATTTTTGTTTAACCTCCTTTAACTGGCAACGACTTTATAAACAATAATTACGTGTCGCCCATTGGGACAGTCGAAGCCAGTTAGCTTTAATAAAAGCATAACAAGATTAATATGCAAAATATTATTATGATTTTGTGGTTATTAAGCTTTGTCATAAAGTGTCCATTTCCTTTTGATGAGTAAAAATATTAAAACATTACCACAAAATTTAATAAAATCACTGAAAAATTACTATATTTTTCAAATTAGATTTGGTATTATTTGTTAATACAAATATAGATATTTATTCAGTATATGGGGGACAATGATGACAATTGTAATTTTTAGCACATGTAATATTAAAATAAAGCATAAATATATAATGTATTTATTTCAGTGCTCTCAAAAACAACGCCGGCTGCTCAACAATCTTAGGCTCTAATCAATGAACAAACTTAAGTTAATTCAACTAGAGTACATTAAAATTTAACATCTCAAAAATAAAAATAGAAAATCAACAAAAATAAAAAATAGAAATATTCCGCATTTTTGAACAATGTATTTTTAAAAGGCAATAACATTGTTTCGTGATAATTTACAAATTCTGTAGTTATTTATTTTGAAAGTCCACAGCAGAATTTTAAGTAGAAACTTTATTGATATTATGGTTTGTATCACACACCTTAATAACAGTGCTAAGAATCGGCTACATTCATAAAAAAAAAAAACATAAATACGATGTATTCTGGTAACTTTTTTTTGTTCATATTAAGTAACATTTTATCTAATTACTATATTACACAGTCTATAATAAATAAGTGCAATACTAAATAATTTCTAATAACACATTTATAAATCCATTTTTGTTTCCGTCGAATAAGCAAGTCTTAAAACATATATTCCATTGTTATTTTATGATGCGTAAGTCGAATATTATAGACCGTCGAAATAAAAAATAATGTGACATTTACAAAGAAATCACATACATTGTATATACATTTTTTGGGCTGCAGAATGGTCCTTTCGCACTTGTATTGATAACAAATTTAGATTTTACATAAATGTTTTAAGCCACAAATGCAGAACGACATATAACATGTTTTATCATGTAAAATGCTGTCGCACATCAAATGCTAATGTAAAAGTAAACATATATACTACAATATTATCATGCGCTAGCTGTAATCGTTTTATTGTCAATTCTAAACGAAGTGAACAATTCATAAATAAATTGCACTGGAATTTTCAGATTTCTAATATTGTTTACTTGTACGTTGTCCTAGAGCTTAAAGATTTATGAAAGTTAAAAGTAGGGTAACATGTAGTCTGGCAAATGTTGTCGCGTCATTTTATAATCACCCCACTGCTGAGGTACGCCATTGGACAATATTTTTATTTTGGATTTAGGGAATACATAGGGAATACACATTATAAATAATAGCGTAAAGGGGGGCATTGTTGATTCGGTGAAAACATCTGGAAGCGACTGTCTAATGTGCTCTCCCAGACGCAGGGCGAGTGTTTGTTAATTTAAGTTAAAAATCATTGGTCGATTCGCCCGGGTTCGAACACAATACCTTTCGGTTCGAAGGCAACGCTTTTAACCACCGATCGGTGCTGGCGCAGAGCTTAGGCTGGTGAGTGTACTAGTTATTTATTACATGTATACTTGTAGCGACTATGTACAATATACAGTCGAGTTTGATAATATTACCGTATTATACATTTTATGTTCATTACGTGTACGTTTATTAGACATAATTAACGATATTATTTATGAAATTATTTACAAATACGTATATACGATGGAAAATATTGGAGACATAAGTAAATATTCGTTTAAGAGCGACGAGGGATGAAGATAAAATAATTATTGCATCGTATATACGGCCACAGATTCTTTATAAGCCATGTAAAGTCATATACATGTTCGAGTATGCGAATGTAGGCCAGTAATCGTAACGCGCGCGGCAATCTCTCGTTGACGCGGTGAATCACGGCACCCGCCGGCGCGGCGCGTTACTTTCTTATCGCGAATAAAACACACTTTCACTTTTCGGCCGGCAAAACAAACAGACGGCACGGCGGAGGGTCTCGTCCGATCGCCGCCGGCCGTCTACGACACGGTCCGATGCCGGTGCCGGCGCGCTGACGTCGTCCACGTCCCTCGGGAGGCGTCGACGCGGACGCCTCACTCGTCGTACAGCTCCTCGGCCTCCAGCAGCACGGGCAGGCCGGCGGGATGCGCGGCCGGGGCGCGCGCCGTGAACGCGCTCACCCACGACCACGTCGCGCTCCGTGCAGGCGAACTTGACGAAACGCGCTGTCGTCGTATCCCCTCTGTCGGACGTCGAAGCCGACGTCGGTCCGTTTCGCGGTCGCGTTCTTCAGACTCAACACGGCGACCGGCTTGCCGAGCCGTTTCCTGGGGTATACCACGGCGAAGTGCTCCGACGAGGTCCTGTACACGACCACGCGCACGTCCCGCCTCGCCCCTGCTCCGACCACCATCGCTAGGAAGCCGGACTTCGCTTCGGCGTCGCGGGTCCTCCGCGGCGACTCCTGCGAAGGCTCGTCTCGTCGGAGGGCCGACATCACGTCCGTGGGCATCGTTGCAAAGGCACCGTGAATATAAACAAAGCGAACTTCGTCGGAACCACCGCGATGCGAACGCTTTATACGTAACTTAATGTGCGCTTCCTCTCGATGCCGAACGCCTCGACGCGTGCTCCATTGCAGCGGCCGGAAAACACTAAAGCGTTTTTCCTGTACGATCTTATATTTATAACGTCGGTGAGCCGAAGCCCGTTCGCGGGTTTTCGGCGGCGCTCGTCGTTACATCTACCTCGAGGCTCTCCCGGCTCGTTGGTGCGGCGATAACGCGACCGAAATCGGAAGGCCGTCTGGCGCCGCCGTAGTTCTTCGAGGCGGACGCGCCTCGTCCGCGATCGGATCGTACGCCGGTCGCGGTCGACCGCCGGCGAGGTCAACCTTCGCCGGTCTATTGTAACGTACCTCTGCGATGGGTAATATATTGTTTGGGAAATAAACGTGTTGAACTTTAAACTGATACACATAACGAATACGACGATATACAGGTACTCGATCAGTGCAGTAGTTATATACACGATAGTAATTTTATATATTTTGGTTCGAAAAGACCCCTCAAGTTTCATGCTCGTACTTCTTCAGGAATAACTGCCTTACGAACGAGCGTAATTTTTTAAAACATGCTAATATTGAATTACTGTAAATTTTTTAAATGTAACATCATCAGCTACAAAACAAAGATATTTCGAATTTAAATATAAATATTTACATATTTCACGGGAACAACCATAGATAATTTGGCGTCTTCAACGAGGAGTGCTGAAAATGCTAGTGTCTATTGGCGCGTTATCGCGCGCCGGTAAAATTTCGCATTCGGTCGTAGTCCAAAGCGTGTTTATGTAACTGCGGTTTGCGTAAACTTTCTGAAAGTAGCTCTATTGTTTAAAGTTTAAACGATGCGGCCGGTGTGTTTATTTGTCCATTCTCGTACACGTCTTATTTTCTCTTATGACATTTGATTCGTTTCTCACGCCTATGGTAAACAATAGAAATATATGTATAGTACGATGTGAATAAAAAATTTAATTATACATATGTTTCATTTAGTTACAATTGCATATATTTGGAATAGTATTTGATCTCATTGTACCTACTATATTTACATGTATCAAAAGTATTTCTGGAACTGAAATGTATTCGATGTTAAAATATACATTATTTAAGTTTTTATGAATTTATAAATTCAATTACCGCTTAAAGAAATACTTAGTATTTAATATGTAATATAGTTCTTAAATTGAATTCCGCCTAATATTAAGTATATTATATAGTTTTTAAACTAAATTGCACTTAATAACATAATATTTGATATTTTTAATAGCCTTTATCTAAATTCAATCAAGTCTAACATTTAAAGGTTTAAAATTTTCAATAAATACCTCCATTTTTTAAGAGATTCACTCGACCCTTTTATGATAAGTTAGAGTACTATAAAAAATATTAAAAATTATTTAAAAAAGTAAATGTATTTTTAAATAGTTTTCAACTCGATTACATCTATTATAAAATATACGGAATTTAATTTTTTACTCAATGAATAACTTTATATGCTCAATCAGTAACTATCTAAAAATGACTTGTACAATGTAAATATATAACTTGTATAACACGTTACATCCACAGAGGTCACCACTGTGGCTCCAAGCCGGTGGTTATTTAACCAGGTTAAATACATAATCCCTGGCGCCGAGCGCCTACAAGGCTTCATTTGAAGCTTGAAAAGGATGATACGCTTGAAAGATTTACGGCGCATTTAAGGTAATATATAAACATTATTCTTCATTGGTAGAAAAGTAGTTCCTTTAATCGATTTTGTCTGTAAATTGACTAGCTCGTACTCGTGCTTCGCCCGAGGGCATAGAATGAATGCGCTCGTCTTTTGTATTGATAGATTATGTCGCCAATTCCATTCCCGTCCCGCCGTCAATTCCTGTACAGCTTTTGGATTTGATTCCAATGGCATTCTTAATTCTGATTCAAATCCCACACCCGATTTTAACCCTGGTCCCGTTCTCAATTGCAAATCTCCATACCGCTCTCCTCTTTATAGCCATTAGCATCTACAGTTTTATACCTATCGAATTTTATAGCCGTTGTTCACTTCATGAAAAAGTTTCCTACGAAATACAAACCTCACTTTTAGCACTCATAAGAAAATAATTTTCAAAGATCTTCTTAGTGGGTCCTTACATCATAAAACTACCATCTGACCAAAATTTCGTGATCGTGACTTTAACAGCTTTAGAAATTTTATATTTAACTAATGAGTAAGCAATATACAAGTTTATAGATAATTTTTATAATAATTAACATTTAATTATGTTATGTTTTCTTTAACATAATCTTAGTAATAATAAATACTTTATTGTGTTTTATCCTTAATGTAATGTTAAGTTATTAATTGTTATTACATCTTATTTTACGAAAAATAACGTTGTGAATATTTAACTGTTTATTATGTTTTATTTTTGCGAAAAATAACACTGTTAATAACTAATAACTCAGTTATGTTTTATGCATCTCTTACGCTTACCGGTAAAGAAGAATATACACATAACCATTTGTTTTATCTTTATAATAATATTGATAAATTAATAATTATAGTCGTATTGGTTTTATTTACAAAAGAAGCTTTATTGAGGTGGTATAAATATCCACATATTTTTATTTTTAAACTAATAAATGTGTAAATACGTAATTATTTCACCTAATAATATGATTGATTTCGTGACATGCTATTTCAAAATATAAATAAAATTTTAGTCTTAATGAATCACATATGCTAAAATTGTATAATTCGAATTAATTATGATGTTCTTAATTAGTATTAAATTACTAATGATAAGTAATTTCGCAATTTGATTTTATAAAAAATATATAGCATAAAGTACAATTATATATATATATATATATATATATATATATATATATATATATATATATATATATATATATATATACATATATGCACATACGAAACACACACGTATATGTATAATTGTACTTGTACCAAATGATACTTTCGACCAAAAAGTATCATTTGGTACACGATCAATAACTCTTTAATCTCTAAAAGTGTGTGACATAAAGTATTCAAATATGGTAAATATGATTTTCCAGGTTTTATTCCGATACATATACAATATGTCACTTTGTCATTAAACAACCACGTACAAAAAAAGGAATTATTTGGTGAATAAGCTCCATGTCCCATTTAGAATGTTTGTCTAAGAAAAATTAATCGCCCTGAGCTGTATATCATGACAAAAATACATATACATACACAAACTGTCACATGATTTATTTTATATACGCAAATTGTGAACATTTAATTTCACAATTCAAAATATGACCACAAAACCTGTATACTGTTGTATGCGGCATGAAGTTATTAAATTGACGCAGGCGAGACAGCTTCATGATTATTCAGATTTAGTCAAAAATTGTTTGAACATGTAGAAGAACAGGTTTCATATACATTCTGAAAAATATTCTGCTGGCTTAAACGAGTGGCTTTCTATTGTCATAAACGCTCGTAGAAGAGAATGACAAATGGTCTGGATTGACTTTAGATAACGAAATGTCACGTGGACTAGGCGAATCGAAATTTAAATTTTTTAGATGAATATTTGCATATATTTAGATACGAGTACATCGTTACATTAAAGAGTTAGCATTTTTAGAAATAGATGCTACAAAGTACAATAGGCAAAGTCGCAACAGCAATTGTTTCGCCTGTGGTATCATCTACTCATTCAATAGTAAATTCAAAAATTATTTCTCAATTCTACCAATAGTAAATTGGTTCTCAGCCATATAATCATATTTGCTTATAATTATATTTTGTATTCTTATCAGGATTGACAACATTTAACACTTTTTCAACATAAAAGATATAGTAATATCTTCCTTTATTTTCCTCTGTACTCATCATATTTACTAGATTAAATTAACTTATACAACTCAGCAAGCTTCTAAATCAGGAAGTGGTAGCAACCACATCCTTAAATAAAACAAAATTTTCATGATTTATTTAGAATAGTTATATAAAAAAAATAGTATAAGAAAAATTAATTATTACATTAATAATAACCTTTTATTTATGTCACAACATCAGTGACTGTTTTCTCTGCCTATAAGAAGGCTAAGCCCTTTTAAGTGATTGTAGCAAGGGTGGCAGGAATCTACATAAAGATCCTAGTATGACTTATTTTGTACAAAATAACAAAGTTTTGTACAGTCAAAAGATCCATCGTCCTTGTTCGAACCCTATAACTGAAAAATAAATCAATAAGCAAACTAGAACAAATACTAAAAGTCCAACTTCTGTAAGTAAAACTATTGATTGAATTGAAATAAATCATTAAGCAAAATGTGTTCAGGGCAACATAAAAAGAAACTTTGTATTTTAGTTTAATTTAAATTTAAAGTTTAGTTTACTCTTGGATTGCGACGAGGATCATGTATTGACAGAAAATTTTGTAAAAAGAAACCACGACAGTACTCCTCCCATATCAGAAAATTAGGCGAATATAATCCACATGACAAATCAAAGATTTAAAAATCTGCGAGGTAAGCAACTTTTGTTATGCCTTTTTTATTATGAAAAGCGGTTCCTTAAATACGACACTTCAGAATTTAAAATATGCGCCATTCGTTACGTACGACCGAAAAATGGCGTCTATGGCGTATATAATTATAGCACAGAATTGACAATGGCCAATTGAATAAACCCGTCATTTTACTATGAGAGCCTATTTGAAATTTCAATTTGTACCTACAAAATTGTTGTACTGAATTACTCTTTTTTGGGTTATCATGCTTTTTCCAAATACTATAAATATGTATATACATATCTTATTATTATATACATAAACCCCAATATAATTAAACGAAATTCTCATTTCGATATATCGGAATAACTAATGCCATTTCTTTATTAAAGATACATCTATATTTAGAATCTATCGACTGGAGTACATCACTATAGCGAACGCAGGGAAGCTGTGGTACTGCGTTGTTATCGATTCTACGAGATACACTGAACATCACTAGCTGCGTGCGTCCTTGCGCAGTCGGCATTTACCTTGCCCGTCGCGTCCCATATTGATCGACCAGAATACAATATACTTACCTAAGTAATAGACGAAAAGGTTTCAGTGCACACAGTGTATCTGACGAAAATTTTCGCTAGCATGTATCGAAAGCAAGTCTCGATTAACGAAGTTTAATTTACTAAACGATTTCGAAAATAGCTTATCTTAAATTTTTTATTGACAATCCGTCGAGGGGATTCTATGTGAAAAGGATATAAAAATAATTCATTTAACCCTTAATTAATTAATAATAAAAGGTTTGTTCTAATCATTGAAATAGAAAATAATATTATTTTAATTTTTAGGGTTTAATGGTCAAACGGTGATGTGTCTGCCTATCTGTCTATTCTACGTTTAATAAGGAGTACGGTTTGAACCTTAGACGGTAGTCAGTTATAAATTTTGTCAGAATATGTATTTTTATAGCGGCTATTCTATAAATCACTAAGAAAAATAAGGGGGTCTTACAGAAAAAACGTGTTTTTGTAGTATTGTCGTTTCGTTTTTTAAACTTAGGATAATTATAATAGAAAATATAAAGTAAAACAAAAAGTAATAAAACTGTTCGAGTCTTAACAAGACTTGCGCTAAGGATCCTGAACTGAACTGAAAATAAAATATTTGATAAATGCATAATACAAATATATCTTTTGATGGTACGCAACCGACGCGTAGTTGGGTGGTTTTATTAAATTAATATTAGAGTTGTAAGAATTGAAAAATCCTTTTTATGGATATTAAAGATATATATTTAGATTTTAGATGTTTGTGAGTAAATTGTGATTGTTGTCTTTATGAAAACTCGGGATTTTAGGAATCATGACTTAAAACTGAAAAAAAAAAACATCATTTCTAGTTATATATACTTTTTACTTCCCAAATATTTTTTTTAAGTAAAAGTTGAGTTTTAATTTTAGTTCGTTCCATGTGAAACTGACATGAATTATATTCGATATTTTCCCTTTCAATATTTTATTTCATATCTTATTATTGTCAAGCATCACCCCAACATAAAATATGCCTATATAATTTTAAAAAGCAATAGCAATATAAGAATATAACATAATATGTATATAATGTGTATATAATATAAACTCACGCCTATTTCAAAAAGATTACATTAGATATGATTTCCAAGGAAATTTAATCTTAGACATCTCTTACTTTCAGCTGGACATTCTCTTTTTAGTACCTTGTCGCTTTCGATGCTTAAAATTTATCTTTTTATGTGCTTAATAATTTGGTCTGAATAGGATTCTCTAGGGCGACCTTTGCCGACCTTTCCACCACACACGTTCGCTCTGTAATTTTTTTTTCTCAGTCCTACAACATACCTTTTTCTACTCTAGTCACTACATCTTCCTCCAAACCACACCGCTCCTTGACATCACTGTTCCTATATCTATCTTTCGGAGACACTGCACACATATTACGCATATCCATCACATTGATTCTACTTTCATTTTTCTTCTGCCATACCCAACATTCACTATCATACATAAGTGTAGAGATCACGATCCCATTACGAATAGCCAAACGCGCATTTCGTGAGACACTTTTAGTGCATACACCCAATGGTGAAGCTTTTTATATTACATTACATATACGCAAACACACACATTCACGCATGCACGAACGCACGCACCTTTCAACTGTCATCTGGCTGTCTCTTGTCACTTGTCAGACATTTGTCAAATTTACGATTCCTAATGGATTTTCAAATCAAGTAGCATATAAACGACGTCCAATCAATTGCACCGGAGCAGTTTTAGCAAAGTTAAGAAAGACTCCTGCAATGGCGGCGAATCTGTCGGTAACATTGCTTCGACGCTGCGCGTGCTCCCTCACCGTCTGGCGGCTCCTCGCGGCACCCCCAACTGAATATTCAGCTCCAGAGGATTAACTTTGAAGACACCTCCGGCTTCAGCCAAGGATCCGGACGTCATCGACCCTCACGCCTCGCGGTAAACCACAAGGTCTACCGCGAGGCTCCAATCTGGCGACGGGTTTATATCGCAAACAGTCTGTACGCAACCGGAACAACCCGAGGAACAGCCTACAGACGTAACAAAAAAAGGCGCGGCATAAAATATGTGTAGGAAGTTTGTTTTAGTCTAGTCAAAATGTTACCGTGTTGATTCTTGATAAAGGTCCTAAAAATATGAGGGATAGCTCATTCGATTCGGTATGATCTCTCGACAATTTTTTTAAAGGATTTTACTGCACATAAAAAATTGTAAAGGTTCCAAACAAATATATAGTTTTTCGCTTATATCTCGAAAATTATTAATATTTAAGAAATTTGGAAAGAAGATCCTCAAATGGAGGAAATTTCCAATAAAAATCATCGACTCCTAGAACTTCATCTCCATTATTTGTAATTTTAATTTAACTTTGAAAAGAGTGCTCCACGCGGCCATTATGACACTGGCGCGTAGCCGCTGAACAGAAAGTAGAATAAAAAATGATTTTTTAGTATTAAATATCAATTAAAAAAAATACGGTGTCACCAAAACACTGAGGAATATAGTTCCGTTGAAAAAAAAATAAACTTACTTTTCAAAAAGTTACTCAATTGTTAATTAACTTATTTTGTTGGACTTCCGTTCTCATTAAAGGTCACATAAAAGTTTAAATAATTGACCTATAATTTTTTTAAGTTTTGGAACGGAACATTTCAAATCTTAAATTATGGTGAGAAATTATATTCGTAAAACGGATAGAAGTGCATATTCTAAAGAAAAATTGAAAGGAGCAGTAATAACTGTGAAAAATGGTACACTCAGTGGCTATCAAGCCTCAAGAATATATCAAATCACTAGAATGACAATTATTGACCGTGTCAACGAAATAAAAGAACTATAGGCAGGGACACGGCATTGCCAAAGACAATAGAAAAAGACCTAGTTATAAAGTTGCATACTATGGAGTAATTTGGCTTCGGATTAAGCAGATTCGAAATTTTAGAATTGGTTGCTTATTATGCTACTACTAACAAAATTCCAACACCTTTTAAAAAATATATTCCATAAGAGTATTGGTTTCTAAATTTCAAAAAGAGACATTATTTATCTATATAAAATCCCAAACAAACGAAAAAAACCTGCAATACAATGTGATTTATCCATATTTTAACTTACTTAAAAGCGTTTTGGAAGAATTGCGATTACAAAATAAACCAAGCTACATATAAAATCTGGACGAGACAAAATTTCTGTAAGGATCCCAGCAAAACAAATATTGTGAGAGTAACTGGTTATCACGAGAATAGCGAGTTATCAGAGTACTCGAACAATTTCACCTCCAGGTAAAGAAAATCTAACAGTTTTAATTGGATACAAAATGGAGATGATGGAGACAAAACACCTCCATTTATAATATTTAAAGAAAAGTTGTCTGGGACGAATGGACGTCTTCTTCGGATTACAGTAGTAACCCTAGTACAGTTTATGCAGCAAGTAAAAAAGGTTGGATGGTGACAGATATTTTTGCTACCTTTTTCAATAAAGTTTTTTTGTCAACTATAGAAGAAAAGCGGCCAATTCTTTTACTCTATGGCAGTCATTCGGCTTACATTAGTCTTAATTTGATTGAAAAGGCACAATCATCGAACATCAGCATTTTAAACATTCCCCCTGAAGTCATCTTTGGATTTGACAGTAATGAAATCTTTGGATTTGACAGTAATGAAAAGTTTTAAAACTGTTTGCGATTCTGCGATAATGAAATGGTAAAGGCTTTTAAAAATAACTTTTAAATCAACTTTTAATAAATACAATATTCAATAATTTTATAATAAGTAATAAAAATATAATTAAAAGGACACTTGATACATTAAAATTCATTGACATTTTGCTGTACTTAAAATTTTCTGTAGTTAGAGGTGTTAATTTTATATTATCTCATAATAGGTACTGTTCCTATGGGTACACATTTCTTTACATTAACTTTTGTGGACCCTGTAATTTTTTCACTGAATGAGGCATGAACTCAGCCTTTACTATATTCCTTATGTCCTGGATTCAATGCAATATCCCCAATGTTTGTAGGAATGCGAATATTACAGTAGTATTTTGTAAAATATAAGCAAGTACGTCATATATTTCATAGGATGCTTGGTTGTTATTTCCTTTCTCTTAATTAAGAGTAACCATTTCTATCAACGATTTTATTTTATAGGAAGAAAGAATTCTTTACTACAATTACTTTAGTTATATTTTGTAAATTACTGCCTTGTTCTTAACTAAAACAAATGTTAATTACTCGTTTATTTCCCCTGACCAAAAATTGTATGCCGCTCTTACCCCTAAATATATTCATATCATAATCTCATTACATTTCAAACATTATTTTGTAAATGAATATATTTATGGTGTTGTTCTTTTCAAAATATATCTCTTTTAATAATAATCGTTGTTTTATTTTCATATTACCATTTAAGCTTCATAAAATTTAATAGTAAACTTAATAAGCATAATAAGTTAGTTTTACATATCTCATTTACTTTAGACTTAATAAATTATTGTTTCCATCTAATAATAAATTATACCGCACTTACCTCAGCTCACTTTACCTTTTTTTCCTTAATTTGTTTATAACTTTTGTAATTTTTTATGTACAGTAAAATCCTTAAAAAACAATTTATCTAGAAGTCACATCGAATCGAATGAGCTATCGCTCATATTTTTATGACCTTTATCGAGAATTAAGACGGTTTTTACATGCTGACCAAACTATTTCATCTGAGGAGGGAAATAGAAGGATTAAAAAAGACAGTTAGACATCTACATGATAAATAGACAAGATTTTAATTATAGTTTTTCAACTTAAACTTCGGAGTCAAAATCGACAGCATATACATTTTTAGTATACTACTACCAGCGAAGATTCTTATAGAAGTATATATTTACTGTAAATGCAGAAGGAACATGCTTATATAATGCAGTTAACTACTTTCTTGATTTCTAGATTTATATTAATAGAATCTACATGCATAAATTAATATCTTATACGAAAAGATGAAATTTGGTAATAGGGAACCTACTTTTTGCGATAAGGAGTTTTTATTCTGTATTTATTGACTGGAAGTTCGTCACTTAATCCGATTAAGAATAATTTATTTTATTTCAATTAACTTATGACTATAATATTATATCGTAAATACAATATGGTAATGTTTTTTATTTAGTTATTACTTTTTATGTTGATGTGACTTCGTTTATTTATAATATTGCCACTTGCTCTTTTTGTACAAACTTTTTTTGTTAATTTGATGTACGTGTATGGTAAAGTAACGCACATAACAGTTTTATGAATACAATAAGAACTAACGAGTCTATTCGTGCATCTAAAGGTTAAAAGATAAAATGAATTTTGTTGTATAGATAAAAATGCATAACAGTAATTGATGTAGGTTAAATTCACGATTTCAAACTATTTTATCTTATCTAATTCCAAATGACGCAAGCAGGTATATCTCACCAGCTGTAGAATAATTAGTGTTCCGAGTTTCATGCCGTAACAATTCAAATTTCTTACCTTATTATTGATAGGCACACATTGCGGGTGGCTTCTGACATTATCTTTATGAATTTATACAATATTTAATAATATCGTATACGTATAATTTATATTAGTTTTTCGTAGTTACTTTAATCATAAGAATCGATGCAATCACAAAAATGCTGGACGTGATATACGAAGATCGATATTTTCGTAACGTCCGCGTCACACGATAAAAACTGCACACGTGATTACATCGTTATTCGCTATAAACCACTTCTCCCTCGACGTTGATCAGCTACAACGTCGATACCAAATGCAGCGCCAGCAAGGTCAACACCTTAGTACAGTTCTATTAATAGATGAGAATAGCGAATTAAACACACGGAAACAAATTCAATTCAAAGACGTCGTGAACTCATGAGCGTAATAATAATAATTAATTTCAAGGTTACCTAATTCAACGGCAGCTAATAAATTGTAGAGATTTACTGAACGTCTAATGAGAATTAGAAAATTTTCACTGCCGACTGGCACGATAGTCATATCGCTACCGACACTCGTAAATAATGGAGCAGTTGTCCTATTTAGCTAAAATATTAGAAGGCATTGCGAATTTGATATGAAAATATATGTATCAAAATATGTATTTATTCTGCCCTACTTTGCTTAATAAATAGAGGCAGTTCCATATTGACACTTCAAACAAAAGGCAATTAAAACGCTACCCAACTAGCACAAATTTGTTGCATATGGGCGCTAGAGCGTATTCCTTATAACCAAAGGTTGCTTAAAGCAAGGTCTATATCCTGCTTTGAAATAACTAAGCAACCGATATGGCGTTAAATGGGCACATACATCGTATATGATATCTGGAGCGTATCTTATTGTAACCATAAGTGTTAAAGCAACTAATATAGCTCTTTGGCACCTTTGAGAGTGAACGATTCAGTGAATGTATTTTATGCTTCGGTCATTCTTAGTCTTTGTGGTGCTATAAAAAGTGTTTAACTGTTTTATCAAGGTGAAATATTATGTATTAACTTTTTTATCGATGTACCTAATAACTATTCGGTAAGCATAACTCATTTACAAAACTTTTAATTTAAAGACAACAAAATATGTGGGAACTTTTTTCACTGAGTAAACTATATGACTTTTATGAAGTTTTTCATGCGTTTCTTGTTTTATTGAGATTTGTATAAAAAATTGTAAAATTATATAGTACAAATTTAAGTTTTAACGTGTAACATTTTAAAAAAAGTTAAAAACTAATCACCTATTTATGTCTATAATCATTATTTAGTGGATCATGTAGTTCAACGAGGGATGTAGGTTTTAAAATAATGCGTAATTGTTTTAAAACCTGTAAACAAACATTGACGGCCCTGATACCCTCTAAAAAATATGGCGAAACTATGTTTGGAACTCAAAGTTTTAATTGTTACTTCTGCACTTACTTCTTGCAATACACAGTGGTAAATATTACCTCTTTACCTACGTAAGGTCCAAAGAAGGGCAATATGAGTGATATTAATAAACAACTGTTGCAACTCTTTCTGTTATTGAGGTCTATAACGTTCATAACAGAAATTCAACATTCTTACCGCTTGATTTCATTAAACAATTTTATGTTACACCTACGACTATGCATCAGGTTAATCTATAATTCTTATCATTCTTCCTGTATACGTGGCTTATGTACCCACTCGCAGATCGAGAGTCCTGGATTCGATTCCCAGTCGGGTCACACGTTGTAAACAAATTTTTCAATTCATCTCCACCAATGCATTAGAAAGTTGATCACCGGAGAGAATAATAGTTATTCCATATGTAGGTGGAGCTGCTTATGGAATAAGTACTCTCATCTCTGGGCTGGTGCATTTCAATAATAGATTCTTAGACTTGACTGTATATAGTGCATAGCGCATATCGTCAGAGATTGAATGGTTCATGGAACTGCTGCCCTTTACATATACCACTACTAATATTGTGGGATTATCCCGAAAAAATATTTTATCTAACACCAGCTGTTAAGTTCCACCACTAGATCATTGCACATCTAAACTGTACCCCAATTGTGTCAGAGTTAGGGTCCTCTACTCGTTAGATGAGGTTCCTATGGCGCACGACAAAACCATAGGGCAAACCCCAATCAGCGATTTTAGAAAAAAAATACGACATTAGTATATAGAAAAGAGAAAATATCATTTAAAAATAATAGCAACGCGTCAATATGCTCCTGTAATCATAGACATTTAACTGATGAGTGATTTTAGATCTGACTGTGCGGGTGATATTCCAAGTGTGTTTTGTAAATGTCGTTGCGGTTAGTAGGTACTGTAACACAAGGAGACCTGCCTGAGGCCAGAGCAATACGCAGAGCAAAGCAGTAGGCATATTAGTAGGCATATTAGGCACATAAATTAATACTTTTTAGTTTTTTTTTAGGATGCCATTCAAAATAATAGAAACTATCGAGAATGATAAACCACTACTTTCTATTTGCCCTTCACAATGGGAAGTAGGAGGGTTACTATGTTGGCCAAAAAAAAAAAGCATCGAAAAAGCGTAAAATTGAAGACTCGTTACCTAGTTCGAATTGGATTCAGATAAACTGTGTAGTAAAAAGAAATTATTTAAAAAGTTACAACGATGCAGAGGTGGAGTTAAATGCGATGATTATGAATACAGATACCGAAGAAGAGCATCAAAATCCAATAGGTATTAAGTACTTGACGGAAAATTTCAACGTTCTTGCGCAACAGGTAAGTATTTTTAGTCTTTGGTGTATACATAATAAATGAAACCCCGTCCTACCTCCACGATTATTGTATCCATAATGGAACATTACATTTTAAATTGAGTGAGCTCTTGTATTTTACAAGCCTTTAAGTTGCTTTGTAAGTATGTAGGTACAGTATTTGTCCAGCGTCCACCGATGATTTATGTTATGGGTATACCAAACTTTTAGTTTTAGTCAGTGTGTTTTTATTTATTTTTTATATGGCAGTTACAGTTTAACTACCAATAAGTATAATACGTTCGCGCAAACGGAAAAATAAATTCTTTTTGTATGAAAGTCACGTTTTGGCATAACCAGAACTGAATTTTAAGTGGCTTACATTATGTCCCTAAATATTCGTGTACCTACTTAGTTTCATCTTTGAATAATCAATTTCAGAGTTATGGAGGAACATGTCCACATATAAACATACATAAATAAATACAGAAAAGAATACTGAAAATAGTCAATTTAATTTTTAGTTTAGGTTTTCTGACAATTCTAATTACTTTAAATTATGTATTCTAATATGAATCGATGGCAAGATAATCTGATTTATTCACATTCGATACGTCTTTTAACTGGATATATATTTTATTTCATTTTAGGCATTGGACGAATTTACGTCACGCCGGAACCCGCTTTGAGAAAAATCAACTTTTTTTTTGGCCTACCTTACCTACAAACGATACTAATAAATGTAGTGATGTTCATTTTTTTGTAGTCTTATCAGTTACTGAGAAAACATCATTTTTAGTGACTCAAGAGCAAAAAAAATTCTTTTTTCGTTTAGTGTTATCTACAAACCATGCTGATAAATGTAGTACTGTTTATTTTTTGTACACTTAATAGTTACTGAGAAAACGTTATGAATATTATTTAAACTAAGAAATATTAGGAAAAATAAGTTGACTTGTTTCGAAATAGGTTTTGAATTGTTTGTAGTTTATTGTAGTAACGATGAAATGTTTTTGTTTTATATTCTTCTCAAGTATCGCAAAATGTTACATTAAAGAGATTTTAAATCATAAAATAACACTTGTCCTTAAACTACAAACGATGTAGTTGATTGTAGCTAAATTTAAATGTTTGTAGTGACTGTTAAATTCTTATCAGCGATGAAAAACAAAACAAGTGTTCAATAAGTCGATACACTCAACACAATCATAAGCCCTAGATTTAATATTGTTTGTAGTTTTAGGTAGTTTATTGTAGTGACAACAAAATATTACTTTATTTAATATTTTATTGAAATATCGCAAAAATGCTACAATAGCGAGATTATAAATCATAAAATAACATAAGTTCAAAACTACAAACAATTGTATAAAATATAGAATCCTCCAAAGACGATAAATCGATTTTTCATGCCCTACACTACATTTGTAGTGATCCAAGAGCAAAAAATTTTTCTTGTTTTTTATTTTATCTACAAACCATGCTGATAAATGTAGTACGGATAGTTATTTTCGCAGTGCTAATATTAACACAACAAAATGAGTAGTACAATTTCGAACAATAAAATCTACAATACGTAATGATTTTGTCGAGTTATCAGTGTTTTATCGTTTGTAGTTCATTGTAGTACCAAAAATATTCAATTGCTTTTAGTTATATCTTAAAATAAAATTGGATTAAATAAAAATAATAGATTTTAAAATCAACATTTCTAAATGCGAAACTACAAACAATATTGATATTTGTAGCCACATTTGTATGTTTGTATCATCATTATAACTCTTATAATAACTGTAATTTGAGACTATATTCAAAAAGTTTTATCCATTAAAAACGTTGCATTGTCTAATCTGGTAATATTGGAGTAAGGCAAAATCACATGAAACTATTGAATCCGTTAAACATTAAGTCTGACAATATCATTACGAATAATATTTCTATACAATAAGCAGTAAGTTTAATCTTGGATTCAATAAATTCTCGTTACATGTGTTTCAAAGTAAACGCTGCTGCAGAACTGCAATTGTTAATATATATTGTCTCATTTCTTTAATTCTGAAATTATCAATTATTTTTTAGGTAAGCCAAAATGGTATAAGTATGACAACTACTCAAAATGTTACCAACATGTCTACTTTATAAAATTTCCTTTCATTTCCGTATATCACTATTCAAATTGTTAGTTAACGTTTGCTATCACAAAAATTAAACTTATTTGGTAATTTCAAATAGCGTATTCGTAATAAGAAGTGTAATTTCCAATAAATAATTTATTCAATTATTGAATTTAATAATTCAATTATTTTTTTTTCCTCAAATTATGAATGAGCGTTCAATACATTATATATGATTTCTATTCACAATTCATGTGAATGAATGCACAATCTTAATTAAATCCAACAGTAATTTATTTTCATTACTAATTGTAATTTTTTCTACGAAAATATTATTTTTAATAAGTATGCCTACAGAAACAATTACAATTTACTGTAACAACGCATTATGAAAATTAAATCATTAAATAAAACAATACTCTTTCTATTTTTCAAATCATTTTCGCGCCAGAATTCTCTAATCGAGAATGTTGCTGTGGCGCCATTTATATATCCGAATGGCTATCATTATTTTTTTGATGCATTTTGCTCAATGTTTCAAGATCTTTCTTCGCCACTCTTGCTTTTGGACTTAGATATTTACGTCTGGCGATTATTTAATACAAGAAGTCTATCATTATCTTCGATAAAATGTGATATTTTGTTCTGCTGCATTTCAATGATAATTGATGGTAAGTTTGTTGAACATGTTGTCCTATTGTTTTAAGGTTATAATGCAATATCAATTTATTGTTTGTAGATTTTTATTACATCCTTTTTTATTTGCAGGTGCAAATAATTATTCAGATGATGAAATTGGACGTCTGTTAAATTTTCAATTTTTGTCAATTGAATTGTCTATTTTATAAAAAGTAAAAATTTTATTTTTGCTGATACTTACATTCAGTCTTATTAATGCTTTTCGAAGATTGTTTTGGTAAGTTTAAAATAATTTAATAATACATGAAAAAACTTAACTAGAGCATATTTTCGTTATGAACTTGATAAACTTAGTAATGATATGTAGTTTTCGATTGTTAGTTAAGATTCTCAATCACATAATGCTAATAGAATAACTGAGCTAATTATTTGTACATTAATATATTTTAGTGTAAGATTAATTATTAATGACATATTTGAGTGTTTGGGTAATTTACTGTAATAATATATTTTTTTCTTTATAGATAACGAAATAAGTGGAAAATGCCAAGAGCACCTTTGTACTCACCTGACGACGTTTACTGTAAATTGAAAAATTTACAGTTTCGCGATGAAAAAAATCAATATTTACCCTACAACGATCCAGTTTGGAAAACAGCTGTCGAACTCTTACCTGGCATGAGTTTAGAACATGTTTGGTTATATATAACACATAATCGAAACCGTGTGTCAGAGAAAATCAACGGACCTGTTAAACAAAAAAAAAAAAAAAGAAAAATAAGTTTTGACCCGAACTGGTCAACGCAAAAAGCTCCAAAAAGCCTGCCTCCAATAAAAAAGGTCATTCATTTAACCGCGTCTGAATGGAAGAAGTTAGATCTAAAACCAAAAATTTTCAAAGACAATAGAGAGTATGAAGTTTTTGAGCCTGGTTGGACAGATAAAATTTACAGTTGTATTTGGCAACATTTTAGGCTTTCTTGTCCTTTCTCATTTAAGACTCCTAAAATATCAAGAGCCAGTGACATTTTTCTATCAATCAATGGTGTTTGTAATGAGTGCCAAAATGAAATACATATATATAGTTTAGAAGATGCAAATGATGATGGGATCGACTTTCATGTGTCTACCTGCGATACGAAAAATATTAGGCATTTAAAAAAAAGGCAGCTTCGTGGAAATACAAGAAAAGTGGTAGTTAATGAAATAAAGTGCAAATCAACCTATATGTGGCGACGGCAGAAAGCTGATGAAGTAATGGGTTTTGGTGATGATGAACCAGCCGATTTACCAAAAGAAAATGCACTGAGAAATGCGAAATACACGGAGAAAAAGAAAGATCTGGGTCTGAAGCCTTTTTCTCACCCTGTGTTAGCTGTCGAAGATTTGAAAAGTGATCCGAAATACTCTGAAGCTATACACGAAATTTCTCTCAATAAAATGTATGTTATGTATTGGTTGCCAGAGCAAATTTCATTATACAAGCTATTTATGAACAAGGATCCCATTGGGAGTATTTGTATCGACGCGACAGGAAGCTTAATTAGAAGCTTATCAGCGAACGATAATTCAAAACGAATTATTTTATATTATCAAATTATATCTTCCTTTCAAAAATCATCGCTCCCACTTCTCCAATTTGTCTCTGAAAAACATGATGCTAATACCTTGTCTTACTGGCTGCGAGAATGGTTAAGATCTGGAATTGATGCTCCGAAGCAAGTCATTACAGATTTTTCTTTAGCTCTTCTTAACGCAGCTGCATTGGCATTTAATAATATGCCGTTATCTCATATAGAATATAGATGAATGCTACAAAGACGTAACTGATGGTGTATCGATTGAAAAAACCACAATACTTCGTATTGATGTTGCCCATTTATGCAAATTCGTTTCAATGTGGCGTTGTTTTGATAATAACAATCGACATCAGAAAGATTTCTACATGAGGTGCCTAAATTTAATACGAAATTCAACTAGTCTGGATGAGTTTAAACAATTGTTGACTGCTGTGCTTACTGTAGCTTACTCTGATTATGAAGATGATAATGATAAAAATGTATGTTCACGATACAAATTGCTGTTATTAAATTTGATGAAAAACGAGTCAGAAACTTTACCAGAGTTTCCAGAAGATCATTTGTTTGCTGACATGACTACTGTCGATGAAGACTCTGAAGCACCGTCAACTCATAGAGCAAAAAAGCCTAAAGTAATTAGACCCATTAAGAGAGATCTAGAAAATATCAGATTGGAATGCAGTAGGAATGTTACGGGTTCAATTCCCAATGACTATGCTAATAAGGATTTTGCTAATCGTCTTATGAAGCTTTGTTACTATTTTTTACTATGGACTGCTATTGTTCCGACTCTTTTTTATAAAGATATAATTGAAGACATCACATCGATAATGACAGCAAGCTCGGCTATTAGTGAAGAGTATTTTAAAGATGTTAAGAACCATGTATTTATCAACATAAAAAATAACCCTCTTGTTGCTTTTCTAAAAACTCATCTGAATGTTTTGAGTGGCACTATGAAGTTAGTTGCTGCAATGTCTAAAAAACCTTCTAAAGCTATTTTCGATAATAGTGATACGACTGTGAGTAATGAAGACATTGAAACAACATCAGAAGCTTATGAAACCCTGAAAGACGCTGAAGAAGAGCAAAACGAACATCAGGATTCTACAGCTAGTTTGGAGTGTGAGTGTCCTGAAGTAAACATTGGTAGTACTATTTCTGATGATTCCAACAATAACCACACAGCAAATAGTTATACAAATGGCTCCCCAATAATTCCAATAGACTTATCACTTCCAAAATAACAAATAGTCTTATTGATGATTTAAGCAGCATACTGAAGGTTGATAAAATTGAGGGCTATAACATTGAACACAGTGGTTTAGAAATTAGTGTTGCTGATTTGTGTGCAACACATTATGAAAATGATGATAATGAAGCTAATTTAGAAGAATCCGAATCGAATAAAGAAAATATGATGAAAGTAAACAAAAATCGACTCTGACGTTGAAAACTTATTCATCAACTCCTAATAGTAGCAGCACTGCACGTGAAAATTGATTAAATTGTTGAATCCAGTTTCGGATAATAACAGTGAATATAATTCAACTTTTATATCTGAAAATGCTAATACATACAATTATTTAAATTTACAAGATGAATGGGGTGGTCTTTTAAAAATAAAAACTAGTCATTACGCTAAGAAAGATCCGGATATTGAAAATAAACACAAAAGACCAAAATCAAAATCTAAAATTGGTTTGTTAATCAATGGTAATTGCTTGAAACCAATAAAAATAAAACAAGGATTAGTGAAGCTGAGCAATACGTGTCCTGTTGATTCAGCTCTACATTGTGTACTTATTGCTTACATAGATCGATTTATCTATCATAACTATATAGATATGAACAACTCAGAAGTGTTTGACGTTATAAAATTAATTTCAAGCAAAGGTATAAATGCTAACGTATATCAAAAAAGAGCAAATCTTATTCTTAAATTTAAAAAAATTGAGGATGGTATAGTCGACTGCAATTCGAATGTAAGTAATACAATTATTCAAATATTTAAAGGAGTACCGTCGTTAACTGTCAATTCTACCTGTTTGAAATGCAAAAAATTCAGATCATCTATTTTACCTGTGATCGAGACACACCTTGATCCATTAATTAATAATGGAATACAAGGACTGCAGCAATCCGTACTCAAATATCTAGAATCGTATGTACGGCGATGCCATACTTGTAATACTACAAATGATCTTAACTTTCAACCTGGCAATCATCTATGGATTGATATTGAAGCTGTGTTTACGAGTGTGTGCAAGAAAAATGATGTTAAGAACAATTCTAATACTGACTTTTCATTATTACAAATTCCTGTCGAGTTAGAGGTATTGAATAATACGTATATTTTGGTTGGTGCAATAGAACATATTATGCTTGAAGTCGCTGGACATTATCGACCGTACCTACGAAGAACCAACAGCAAATGGGAACTTCATGACGGAATCTCCCAAAGCTCTAAGAAGAAAGTGGTAGCTAAGAAAGATTTAGTAACAAAAGGAAAAATACATATGTTATTTTATGTAATAAAATAATTTGCAATATTATATTTTCTCGTCGCCGGGTCAAAAGTAAATAAGAAAGGTCCCAGATCACATGTTTGTCGACCTCGGCTTCGCCTCGGACGACAATTACATGTGATCTGGGACCTTTCTTATTTTATTTTCCTTGGTGTGTAACATACTATTAACTATTTAACTAATACGAATAGGAACTATGATTTGTTATTTTTTTATAATTATAATCATCAATAAAACTGTTCTCTTATCAAGTCCTTATATTTTGCTCAAGTATTATGCTAATTACTTATAAAATTAAGATATTTACAATCAAATAGAATAACTAGATTTTCAGAGTAGATCTAAAGTAATCGACAACCGATAACTTTATTAAAAATCCTTCAAAATGAACTGTAGAAAATTATAAATACGTTTCCTTGAATATAGTCTCAAATTACAGTTATTATAAGAGTTATAATGATGATACAAACATACAAATGTGGCTACAAATATCAATATTGTTTGTAGTTTCGCATTTAGAAATGTTGATTTTTAAAAATCTATTATTTTTTATTTAATCCAATTTTATTTTAAGATATAACTAAAAGCAATTGAATATTTTTTTGGTACTACAATGAACTACAAACGATAAAACACTGATAACTCGACAAAATCATTACGTATTGTAGATTTTTATTGTTCGAAATTGTACTACTCATTTTTGTTGTGTTAATATTAGCACTGCGAAAATAACTATCCGTACTACATTTATCAGCATGGTTTGTAGATAAAAATAAAAAACAAGAAAAATTTTTTGTCTTGGATCACTACAAATGTAGTGTAGGGCACTTGAAAAATCGATTTATCGTCTTTGGAGGATTCTATATTTTATACAATTGTTTGTAGTTTTTGAACTTATGTTATTTTATGATTTATAATCTCGCTATTGTAGCATTTTTTGCGATATTTCAATAAAATATTAAATAAAGTAATATTTTGTTGTCACTACAATAAACTACCTAAAAACTACAAACAATATTAAATCTAGGGCTTATGATTGTGTTGAGTGTATCGACTTATTGAACACTTGTTTTTGTTTTTTTCATCGCTGATAAGAATTTAACAGTCACTACAAACATTTAAATTTAGCTACAATCAACTACATCGTTTGTAGTTTAAGGACAAGTGTTATTTTATGATTTAAAATCTCTTTAATGTAACATTTTGCGATACTTGAGAAGAATATAAAACAAAAACATTTCATCGTTACTACAATAAACTACAAACAATTCAAAACCTATTTCGAAACAAGTCAACTTATTTTTCTAATATTTCTTAGTTTAAATAATATTCATAACGTTTTCTCAGTAACTATTAAGTGTACAAAAAAATAAACAGTACTACATTTATCAGCATGGTTTGTAGATAACACTAAACGAAAAAAGATTTTTTTTTGCTCTTGAGTCACTAAAAATGATGTTTTCTCAGTAACTGATAAGACTACAAAAAAATGAACATCACTACATTTATTAGTATCGTTTGTAGGTAAGGTAGGCCAAAAAAAAAAGTTGATTTTTCTCAAAGCGGGTTCCGGCGTGACAGAAAAGGTATTAAGTACTTGACGCAAAATTTCAACGTTCTTGCGCAACAGGTAAGTATTTTTAGTCTTTGGTGTATACATAATAAATGAAACCCCGTCCTACCTCCACGATCATTGTATCCATAATGGAACATTACATTTTAAATTGAGTGAGCTCTTGTATTTTACAAGCCTTTAAGTTGCTTTGTAAGTATGTAGGTACAGTATTTGTCCAGCGTCCACCGATGATTTATGTTATGGGTATACCAAACTTTTAGTTTTAGTCAATGTGTTTTTATTTATTTTTTATATGGCAGTTACAGTTTAACTACCAATAAGTATAATACGTTCGCGCAAACGGAAAAATAAATTCTTTTTGTATGAAAGTCACGTTTTGGCATAACCAGAACTGAATTTTAAGTGGCTTACATTGTGTCCCTAAATATTCGTGTACCTACTTAGTTTCATCTTTGAATAATCAATTTCAGAGTTATGGAGGGACATGTCCACATATAAACATACATAAATAAATACAGAAAAGAATACTGAAAATAGTCAATTTAGTTTTTAGTTTAGGTTTTCTGACAATTCTAATTACTTTAAATTATGTATTCTAATATGAATCGATGGCAAGATAATCTGATTTATTCACATTCGATACGTCTTTTAACTGGATATATATTTTATTTCATTTTAGGCATTGGACGATGCTGTTCACTCTCCGGCAGCAGTTGAAACTTCAACTCAAGCCCAACTCGAAACACAAACAACGATTCAAAATTATGTTGTTGTCCCTGACAACTTATATAATACAGGTAGCACTAATTACTTTTCAGAAGAATACATGTAGCTGGCAAATATTATAGAAAATCAGAAAGTTCTCTTCGAAAACCAAAGTAACATAATAAAAAACCAACACAAAATAATGATGTCAATGGCAGAATTTTCTACAAAACTTGATAAACTTTATACAGTCTATAAAATGCAGGCAGTCACTCCTTTTAATGAGAAAGTCAAGGAAATGCCATCAAATATTGCATTTAGCCTTAAACCGATACAAAATATGAACGAACTACAAAACCTCGAAGATCAATTGTAAAATGATGAAGCTAAAAGAGACTACAAAAATAAATATTCAATAGTATGTGCCCCTGGCAAAGGCATAAATTGTGCATATCAGCTCGTAGATGTATTTTTACTAGGGATTTTTGACAAAGTGTTCATGGTCTGGTTCAACAAGAGGAGAAGGGACGAAAATAAGTATTAAATGTTATCAAAATATTCTTAACCTATTCTTTGAATTGGTGCATGATTGTGATCCTTCTTACATAATCGCGCAAAACAACGACTTTTTTAAAGCTGTTGTAAAAAATTCCATGAAGCGGAAACTGTCTAAATTACAATGTACACCTACATCACGGAACACTCCTAAAAGGATAAAAAATATTATCGTCGAGCAAAATATAGATACTATGAACGAAGATATCTCAATAAATTCTGTACCAGATGTTACAGATGGGATGCCTACTGACCATGGCAATGGAGATGTCAGTGTGACGACGCCAACGCCAAATAAATACAAGAACGGCAAAGGAAACGAAATGCTTGCGAAGTTATAGAATGTTTTTTACAAACTATTTTGTGTATGTACCTAGATTTTTAATATCATGGCATGTGTAATTAAAATATCTGTGTGAAAAAACTCCTTCAAAAAATATATTTAAGTTCTTTTTTATTTCGATAGGCATTAATTTTAAAATAATATTCCGATTATTTTATTTTGATCTAATCTTTAAAAAAGTATTACATTCTAAGGCTTTATAATTTTATAATAGCTTATTATCCATCTACTTATAGTTTTCAGACTTTGTCTTTCCCAAAAAAAATATTTTTCGCTAATTCAACAAAAGAAAGCTATGAATTCTTTTCTTCTGTTTTTAATTTTGAAATAAAATAGGAATCCTTCATGACCTTCCTTTTACTAAATTTATAAAAATTTCTTCTTTTTATTTAGCTTAGCTTAGTCTAGCAAACAAAGATTCCACATATATAAAATCTTCTCTATTTCTATCCATGACTAATAACGTTTTTTTGGAAGTCTAATTTGATGTTCAAAGGTGGTAAAATGATATTCTTTGACTCTACTAAGAGGTTTTCATGAATATACTTTTATAAGATAGGTTTTATAATTAAAAATAAAACTAGTTTAATCTCAGAAATTGTTTTATTTATAAAATAACGGACAGAAATATTATAGCGTGTGAAGTAAAGGTGACAGATATAATTCCGACTTATACTCAATCGCAAACAATTTACAGTTTACATCCTCAGGAACACATAAACGTTGTGTTCTCGAATGTTGTCCGCTAACCTTGTATTTGAAAATATTAAGAAATGACGAATTGATTGGTTGCTCGAAAACGTTTTCTTTGTTATTAATTTTAAAACAGTCGAGAATTATTTTGTTTTCACTAATGGAAAATAATTTAATTTCCATTATTTCTTGATTATTTGACAAAAAATATTTGTCAGTGGATTTAGCAAACAGGACGTAATCCTTTAAATGCAGCACTAAATTACCACTCTTTTTATTTCTTTTTACATATGGATAATTTTCAATAGGGGATGTAAGAAAGTCATCCACTTCTATGTCATCACACTCACCTAGCCTTTTAGCTGCTTGTGCGAGCAGGTTATTGCCTTGTCGCAATATTTTTTTAATGTGATGTAATTTATTTTCATATTGATAAGCGTCAAAAGTCTGTAGCTTACCAAAACGGTGCACTTCATCAACAACGTGAATCAAAGTACATTACTAGTCACATAATGAATTCCATAGAAAATTTCATATTTTTTTACAAAATCATGCAATAATTTTGTAGCTAAAGAAAGAAATCTTAAGTATTTTTCGCTAGAACATATCGTGATAGCACAGAACAACGACAAAAAATGTATTATGGTGTCATTACTCAATACTTCTTGCAGAATAATAACACTAAAATATAAAAAAAAAATGTCCTAAATTCTAAACCTTTCCACCGACTCAAATGATCAAGACTTCGCACAGATCTGTGGATTTCACTAGGAGTTCGACAAGACTTCAAGAAAAGATTTAAAGTTTGAATATCACTAGCACGCCACTTTGTGCCTTTTCTACTAAAGTTGCCATTTGTCCAACCTATAAGCAATCGCTTCATTACTCCTAAGTCAAGCAAATGCAATGTATCAGCTACTGGAAAGGTTTAAATCATATCGATTGGTAGACTTAATAAAATCGAATCCCATTTATACATCCCCATACATCTTACGAAAATCCTCATTATTTCGGGCAGGGCAATCAATATCGGGAAATATTACAGTGTTTGGTGCGTGTGAATATTCTCCGACAGTAGTACATTTGAGACAACCGTTTTTTTCCGTTATAGTTGCACACTCCTGTAATGAAGAATTGGTATTAGACAAAATTAATAACATATACATGTAAAATTAAAGTTTGATAACAGATATGGGTTATTCACCTTTTATCATAGCTCTTGCTGGAGAATCGCAGACAAAGCATCTAAGAGTTACAAAAATGTTTCTCTCTCCAATTGTAATACATAATTCTAACATTTTCTTCATTTCTGTAACGAATGGTAATAGAAACGCATTTACATCTTTAGGTTTTCCTGATCCAGCAGAAATTCCTACAATAAATGGCTTGATTTCTGGTTTTTCATAAATGGTGCATAGTATGGGCCAAAATTGTTGGGTCGAGCTTTTAAAAACTGGTAAGCCATCTATGTTAAAGCACAAGGATATTCGGTCGTGCCTTTGTGCACAGTTTTGCAAAATTTTTGTAACAGGTCCAATGAGCCCATTATGCCAGTATTCTCCGGGGTCGACAGAGATAATCGTTATGTACCTTGGCGTTTTCATTAATGATCTTGGATCAACTGGAACTAAATTAGGTGTTTTACCATTCAGTATAAGTGCTAAAGATTTTAAAGCTGTATGACTTATGTTATATTGTAAGGCCTATGACCTTATCATGTTTCGAAAATCACAAATATTTTCATATTCTGGTAAGAAATAAAGATAGTTATTTTCTTTACTGTTATTATTATCAGCATTACACCTGCAGAAAAAGAACAATAACAGATGTAGTCGTACCACCATTGTCATTTTATCTTGATTTAGTTTGAACCAGACCTTTGAAACATAAAAATTGATGTATTACTACAACAAAAACCATATTCAAATCGAATTGTTTAAATGTTTATTGTAAATTACCTTCCTGAACGGGTGCCTGCACAAAATCGCATTGAAAGTTTTTATGTACGGAACCCTCATCTACTCCAGAAATAATATTTGGTTTGACCTTCTTCATTGCCGTAGACATTCTATAAATAAATAACGGTGAATCACACTAGTACAAATATTATTAATATATAATTAAAGATGAACACTTAATTACAGTCACATACTTCTCACAATCAATTTTTCTTTTTTTGCATAAACGGGTATGAAGATTTTCTTGAGTGGTATCTAGTTCAAGAATACTTCTGTAAGTCTTGAGTACTTTGCGTCGATAACCACCACTTCGTTTTATGTTTTCCCACTGAATTTCATCCTTTTTACTTTAAAACCGACAAAATTCTTCATAAATTACAACCAACGGAAATGAAATGGCAGTGTCATAATCCTTAAGGGCTGTTGAGTAGATAAAATTATCCCTATTGAAGAACTATAACTCACAAAAGAGTACTCTAATAAACTAAAAGCTCAATATTGACTTTATAGACGTGACAAAATTTACTAATTTCTTTCAGTAGTAAAATGTCTCTAAAAATATTGTTTTCGCAACTGTTAGTGCCATTTGAATGATTTTTGACACTTGTACAGGAGGTTATAGTGCCACAACAGTGAAAATTGTTGTTTTTATACGACCGTTGCTTATCAGTGACTGCTATTTCCTTTTTTGGCACTGTTAGAGATATAAGGTTATAAATAGAACCTTATTATTGCTTTTAATGATATGGCCTCTTTTAGGTAACCGAGAGTAATACATCGGTGAATATATATATACCCTACTACAAAACTTTCAGTGGCAAAATTTATAATATAAGCAACGTAAAGTTGCTTTTAAAGGTGTAAGTAATATTTTTTTCTGTTAGGCAACTTAAAACTCTATTTTTCACTCATGTAACACCACTATCTATTTAATTTGTAAAATAAGCTGCAATTTTCACTAATGTGCTAGTTGGGTATCTTTTCATTAAGAGCAGAGGTTCCCTCATTCTTTTGTTTCATAGACCACTTTCAAAATTTTGCTGGATCCGGTGGACCCCCTGCAGCTACATCACTACCAATTTCTAAATCTTGAAAAAAAGTGAAAATTAGATCTATCTATGGAAACTTGTGTTGTGGCTGAGTTTTAACGACGAATTAACAATTTTCGAAAAAAAAATGATAGAATTGATTGCTTGATAGGGTTAATTATTTGATAATAAAGTCGACTAAACAAATTTTCAATTAAATTTTAATTGATTGTGCCGTCAGTGGATGTCAAAAAAGCAAAGTTGGCCAATCGAAAAAGTGACTCCATCCAACTTTACTTTTTTGAAATCTACAGTGACTCACAGCACAAGAACCAGTCAATTCTCACAAATTTTATTTAGAAAATGTCCCATTCGTAATGGTAAAGAGAAATATAGTATATGTCCTTATGTTGTAGATATTTATGTAAATTTAAATATATAAATTATTACACTATTAATTATTATTGTTATAACAGTCGTAATATAATTATAATTAAACACATAACGTAACGTAATATTTATTGATGAAAATTTATGATATGTAAAAAAAATTTAGAAATGTTTAAAAGAAATAGTAGTCGACATAAACTCAATATCAGAAATAAAAATAAACTGATTTCACATGTTAGTTGACTAAGTCACCAAATTCATTTAGAGGTCTCTGTGTGCGCCTATTCAATAAGGTTCCTGTAGATATACAAGATTTACCCCTATATAAATTTAAGAGTGTTATTAAACAATCACTCAGTAAAAAAGGGTACTATGCAATTTCTGAATATTTAGAAGACAAATATCCATGGGCATAAGCGGCTCGACTTTTTGCTGGGCAGTTTCACTCTTAATGGTTTCGTATTTGTTTTGGCTATGTATGTGCAAATTAGAAAAGAGCTACCCTTAAGTTTCGTGCTCGTTCTTCTTGAGGGAAAACTGCCTTCCGAACGAGCAGTAAAGTGTAAATTCGCAAAAAATTATGACGTATTTCAAGTGTTTTTTTGTAACCTATGAAATAAAGATATTTTGAATTTGAATTTGTAATTTAATTCTGCAATAGTAATTACAAACAAAATGTAATTGTAATGAAAGGGATGTACTTGATGGATTGACCGCAAATTATCAATATTTGGCTTGAGTTTTTTAAGGAATAACCGTGAATCTCCCCTTTCTGTGATATTCAATCTGCTCCTTTTTTTTATTAATAAGTTAACAAAAAAACGGCGCTAAAACTTTTTTCGACGAGATATGAGGAGGGAAACGCTATCAGAAGCGTTTGCACAATTCCCCACCGTCTAGATTACTTTTCCGATATTTCTTCCTGCAGCCAAAATTTCTGATACTCTCTTTTAAATGTCAATTTCAGCTCCTCATTAGTGCTAAGCTTGAGTAGCTCCTCTTGTAATATCACATTCTCCACTTCCGTTTCACCAAATGGTTTTATGATCCACGGTGGTATTTCCATAGACAGAATATCTTCAAAACTGAATTTAAAATCATCATGCAGGGCAATCAAATGTCGAACGTATGTCTGAATATCTTCATCAAGGCATTCTACCTGCTACAAGTTTGAAAACTGAAAATTCGCGCCGACCAATATTTTCCTTCATAGATTTAAATTTACCAAGAAAAACTGAAATTCAACTCTTTGTTTTTATTAAATTGAGGCTGTTCTCTTGTAATTGTAAGTTGAGGTCATTAAATTTTTTGAACAAATTTGTCAAATACCCGATGTCTGCTTTAAAATTGATCAAGTGTTTTTTTTTTAATCAGGATCTTTACTTTCCAAATACTCTAAAACTGAGTGAAAAAGTAAATAAAATCTTGATAAACATGCACCTTTGACAATCATCGTACTTCAGTATGTAACAGCAATCGTTGAAAATCTTCATCATTTTCATCTCACAATTGTGCAAATAAACGCGTATTCAATGCATTGCTTCTTATTTTCGATCGATCTCGATCTTTTTTCAGAGCTCCGGTTGCATAAATGTTTCTTTTTGACAATATGTCAAGCAGAGAGACAACTGAAATATCTATCAATGTAGATCGAAGTATGTTTCGGTAACATGTCAACAAGTTTTAGCACTACACGGCCAACAAGATCAAGTTTCTCCGGCATTGGGTAAAGGGCTGATTCTTAGTGGTTCCCCCTCCTTAGTACAAATACAAGTCCAATGGAAGATCATTAGAATTAGCTAATAAGAACACTTTGATTCTTTCTGGATTAGGTTTCCCTCACACAAACTGCTTCATTTTACATTTTCTTGTAAAATTCATCGATAGCCACATTCTGACTTCTTTTATTTTTTCTAAAGCCGTGCTCGATCGTTGAATCTAGGAGACGAGTTTTCAAAAATTAGTCGATAGTTTTCACAGAACCAGATACTAACTGATCGTAAACGACTTTAATGTTGCTCCTCAATTGAAAATATCTATTTCGAGTTATAGCATTAGCTTAATAGCTAACGCCATAACTCTAATTAGATAATAACTGCCCTGGTATCGCAGTCCAGAACATGCGAATAAATTTGCGATAGCCCTAATATACCCATAGCAATGGAAACTCCTATGAAAGTTCGCATTTCTTCTGCATTTGTATTTAAAGACCTGATAGTTTTATGGGTGCTGCAAGTATTAGTGCAATGCGACATTTGCTCAAATAATTCAGATTGAATGTATTGGTTAAAGTATCTATACGAAGATTTTAACAGTCGGAAGGTTAGTTCGACTGGACGATCCCCATGAAGATTATTTGTATTATTTTTAGTTATTTGTACGATCCCATCGCAATGAGCGGTCCGTTGATCTCCTTACAGTATGAATATTATGTAAAGATAAGCGACACTTCGTCTGAAGAATCTCACTCACTACCATCGGATGACCAAGGGATTACCTCTTCATTGAAGTCATCATGTACTATGGTAAAGTATCCATCCTCATCTTCAGTGACGGATTAAGACTACTTGATGCCCTAAGCAATCCACGCCTGTGGGCCCCCCTATCCGTATGTCAACTAGAATCGGTTTTTAAACCTTTACCGCCTAAAAACATTAGTTTTTTGTAAAATAAGATGATGAGATGTAACGTACCTTAAAAGTGGAGTAGGTGCGACAACAATAAAAACCAAAGCATAATTTATTTATTTATAGAAATGCGCCTTGCGGCTTTTCCGGGCATTGAAGTCACGCAAGATAGTATTAACGTCTAATGTTTTTAACATATCGGACTCTATGTATAATATCGATAAATTATCGAGCCTTTCTTGTATCATCTTTGTCCTTTTTTCATTTTTTAATATTTTTAATTTTGAAAAAGAACGTTCCGCTGAGCAATTTGTAATCATAAGCGATAAAAATATAGGCAGGGCTGTTTCCACAATAGGGAAAGCTGATTCAATTTTATCATCATGTATTATTTTATACAATTGAGCGTGAGTTTGATGTAAACTTGTGCGAGCCGAATCACTGGGTTTGGAACTTATTTTACTTATGACATATGAATGAAACTGTTGAATTTCTGTTATTAATTCGGTGTTAAGGTCTTCTGGATATGTATTTACTAGATTTGTACTGTGCTGACTGTATTCTGCAGTTTGATCGGGACACATAATTTTATCGACATCGGGTATTTTATTCAAGAATGAGAATTCGTCTGCTGTTTCTTGTATATCTCTCCTCTTTTTCGCATCTCTGCATTTAATTTATCACTGATGCTATAATAACACGTTATTTTGAATTGTTCTCTTGGGCTGAAACTTACTTCAGGAGCTGAACCATCATTGGGCATTTTCTTTCTTCGTCTTTGACGGGTGTCTTTGTATTCCACATCTGATAGCTTTTCTTTTGCGCGGGCTTCTAAAGAATCAAAGTCGCACCGCAATTTCCTTAAAAAATCCACGAGTGATTTGTAGAGATTAGCGCAAGTCTCTAGAGTAACTTCTGGGTCTTGTAATACCTTGTTGACTTTTCGGAAGGTTTGCAAAATTTCGTCCCATATGACCAACATGAGTACGAACTCCAATTCTTGTAGTTTATTTGATAAATTAGCTGCTTCTCTTCTGGTTTCTCCTTTATGCATGTCATCTACAGAAATGACGTCTAATGCATCTATAATTTTATTATATGTCTGTGAAATAGCTGATGTTGCTTTAGCATGTGTTTCTGATAAAGATTTAAAAAAACACTTTCATTATCCAAATGATCTTTTAATATGCGCCACCTTATGGTTGAACCAGAAAAAAAATTATATAGATTTTGGACTAATGAAAAAAAATTTACAGTTGCTAGGCAACAATCCATGGCGCTTCGACCTACTAAATTGAGAGAATGGGCTGCGCATGGGATATAATTTGCAAACGGATTCACCTCTAGAATCTTCTGCTGCATGCCATTGTAACGCCCAGACATATTCGAAGCTTCGTCATAAGACTGGTCTCTGCATTTTGAAAAATCTAATCCACAATGTTCTTCAAGGTATTGAAGAGTCTGCTTTGCCAGTTTATCGCCTGTGTGATGCGTTTTCAACTCAATAAATGTAAGAAATCGCTCTACTGGCTGCCCATCTTTTATATAGCGAATAACTACGCTGAGCTGGTCCATGTGCGTCAAATCCGGCGTAGAATCTACTGAAAGACTATAATATCTAGAATCTTTTATCTGCGATATAATTTTACCATGCACTTTTTGGGCCATTATCATAATCAACTCTTCGTAGATCGTTTTAGATAAATAAGAGACGTTTCCTTTTCCGGTGTTTCCATATTTGGTTATGTGTGCCGCTAAAAATGGATCAAATTGACTTATAAGTTCCAGCAACGCTAGAAAATTTCCATTCTGAGAACATCTAAATTTCTCTACTGCACCGCGAAAAGGAAGGCCTCTTTCTGCCAATGTACGAATAACAGCTATAACTCGCTGTAATACGTGCTCCCAGTAAACATTATTTTCATGAATTTGCTTATCAAAACCGTGATGCAAGCTTAAGCCTTGCCTGCGTGTTAAATATGTTAATAGACAATCTCTGTGACTAGAACTATTTTCGTGACCTTCAATCATTACTTTGGTAATGATTGAAGTCATTAAAACCTGTTGAACTAACAAAAACTGAAGATTTATCTGAACGAAAAAGCTTACATACAAAACAGTAAAGTGATCCTGTAGACGACGAATAAAGTAGCCACTCTCTTTTGTAGTTTTCGCCATTAGGCTTTCGGCCAATAAATACTTTTTCATGGCAGTAACGCGACGTTGAACCATAAGTTCGACGGGATTTTTCAAATGGACTATTATGATTTTGACAGTCATTTGGTCCGCAAGATAGCCAATATTCCACCTCAACGTTTGAAAATTCACGCCATAGCCATGGGTCATTTTCTTGATTTGGTGCTCTGTTAATTTCAGTTTCGCCTATTATATCTTCAGTATTATTCAAGGTTTCAAATTCAGAATCAGAAGGTTCTTGAATCGTAAAATTTTCTTCACTGTTTTTTGACGTCTCTGGAATTGGAATATCAACTGATGGTTCTGATTGAGGGGACGGAAAAAAATTGTTAACTTTTTTGTTTTACTTATTGTTTCGGCTATTTTTCTTTTATTCTCTTCTGCGTGTTTTCGTTTTTGTGCACCACTCAATTGCGAACGCTTCATGTCTAGGGGTATGTAAAGAAATAAATGATTAAAAAGAGTACCTAAACGCTGTAAAGTGGAATCTAATTACTCCGAAGCCGAAGGCTTCAAAGCCCTTATAAATTCAATTCAATTCAAGCTAAAATTGAATAATTAGGTATACCTAGTGATACATCCGAAAATTCTATTCCAAAGAAAGAAACCGCAGCGGTAAGAACTTTCCTATTCATCATCATTATTATCTTAAAACAAGTAATTACCAAAAAAAAAAAAAAATTAGGTCACAAGCTTTTACTTAAGTGTACAATTTTAACAAAATTTAATAAAATATGACAAAACATAAATATTGTGAAAGTTGAAAAATGAAGCAATGCAATGGTAGATTGTATCTTTGGTCAACAAAACATTGCCTTCGACTGCGTGTAATGTAAAGTAACTTGCAATTTTAACTAGTTTTTTCCTTTTCAGTTCATTAATTTTAAGTAGTCGGGTTTTTTGTTTTAATAATAATAATTTTATTTCCAACTTTTTAGTTAGTAACAAATATGAATATTAGTGAGAACCCCAATTAAAAAACTTTAAATAGCTTTATATCCTAAAATATTATTTCAACTGAAAAATGGTTAAAGAAACCTGACAAAGATTTTTAAAATAGCTACTCAACGATACCCCACATAACATAATTTGTCAAATTTTTTTTTTAAAGAAACGTTATGGCGTCTGGATGTCACTGTGATGAGTTTTGATTATTGTCATATCCTTAGTGACACTCGCAAGGTTAAGACAAATTGATTGACGTATAAAATTACTTGACGTGAAGTGTAGTAAAAGCTTGTAACAATACCTATTAGCTTTTAAATTAAAGAAACACGCCCGACCGCTAAATATCGGTAGTCGTCGTTCGGTAGGTATCATTTGACGCGCGTGTCATTAACCTCCCAAACTAATTTACCTACTTAGAAAAAACTATTTCGGAGCTTGCAGAAACCTTCAGCTTCGACTGGTTTGAGTAAATTTACATAACCAAAAGTAATTACTTAAATGAAACAAAATACTTTAGATATTTTGACTTTGGACATTATCAAAACAAAACAAAATAAAACTTTGCGTACCTAAGCGAACACAATATATTATTAATTGTCGATAAACACACTCACACTAATGTGCACCGTAGATTTTTAGTTTACAGATATTATTGACTTACTTATTAATTATCCAATTAATTGTATTACGTATGCATAGAAGCCGGTTGGCAGAATTATTCAAAAAACAAAAGATTTGATTGACACAGATTTGCGGGGGCGGCAGACGGGTGACCCGCGGGAAGGGGTGTTTTGCGATTGGCTGATCGCAATTCCGGTACATTCGAATTGCCGAATGCACTAGCGGGCAGCGAGCGGGCAAGCGTGAGCGGAGTTATGACTCTAGGTCGGACTCTATGTCAACTTAAAACGCGCGAATTTTCAAATTAGTCCTAGAAACTTTTTTTGGTGTGGTTTTTGGTGACGTGAGAGTGAGACGTGATTCGTGATGCCCTAAGGACGGATTTTTTTGTGCTTCTTCTGGTGTCCCAAGACGTGATGCCCTAGGCAATTGCTTAATTTGATTAAGGATTAATCCGTCACTGCTCATCTTCATCAAAGTTGAACAACATCACCTGGATTTTACCATCTCTCAGTCCTCAAAGAGTCCTTATTTTAAGTCGTTAGTGCTCACAGTGTCACGTATGACACCTGAAGTAAAATGAAAAAGTCTTATTGTTATATCTAAGAGAACGTAGAACACAAATAATTCAGAACAATAACAAGAAACGTATCTTAAATAATGTTTACCTCTTCGGGAATCTACCATTTCGGTGCTTGCAATGATTCAAAACTTTAACTATTAATTTCGAAAACAAAAACACTGACGTAACGAGCCTTAGTCACCTTGCAGTTTCTTAGTATTACGACGTTTCACATTTTTGTCATAGTATTCACGAATGTCGATCGAAAAAGATATGTACGATATTTATGTCGGTCGTGAGTGTGGAAACATAGACAATCAAACATATAAACAGCATATTCCTAAAAGAGAAGGGCTAGAGAGAAAAATAACGATAAAAAAGAAGCCGAAGATAAAAAAAATTATTGCACTTACTGCCGGTTTACAAATTGTTAAAGTATGCCCTTTATTACAGTTAGTGCAGTTTATTATAAAACAAAGATATGCCTGCATAATTATTCAGTCTATAATCTTACAATAGACCATACCACTTGTTACTGGTGTTCCAAAATAAATCATGATCTGACAGCATACATTTACACATCCTTCATTATAGATTACTTGAAAAGACATAGCCTTGATAAAAAATTACGAATTATCATTTACACTAACGATCGTACAAGCTAAAACCGTGATAATATATTATCAAACGCACTTTTGAACTTTGCAAGTAATGCACAATATTACCACTGCTCAAAAATATCTCGAAGTACGGCATACCCAAATGGAAGGTGACTCATTTTATAGTAGAATTGAAAGAAAGCTTAAGAATAAACTGATTCACCTTCCAAGTGACTACATGTCGGTAACCAACGAAGCGAGGAGAAATTCATTTCCGAATGAAGTGTTAATTCTTGACTTACGGACTTTTTTAAGAATTTTTCAGATCCACAAACATTGCGATATTCATCCATCAAATCAGGACGAAAGACTAGCTGGCCAAAAGTTACAGATATACGAGGTATTATGCATAAGCAATGGTTACATAAAAGTGAAGTTAAACTTTGATATCTGGATAGAACTACCTCAAAGACCACAAAAGAGAGATGAAGTTATCGACTATAAAGAATTACATAAAAAAAGTTGCCCATTTTAAGAATTAAATTTAACCACCTCCAAGATTTTAAAGCAGTAATTCCATCCGATTGTCGTACATTTTATCATAACTTACCTCACTTATTAATTTTCAATTTGTATCATTTTTAATCAAACTAATTAGAGAGTTATCTATCCCAGGTATATATCAATTAATACCAAGCATTATTATTTTTATAATTTGATTTTAAGGTTTAGAGTTAAGCATCGCAGCTACATATAGATTAATACCAAACATTTGGTCTAAGTTGGTTATTCCATTACACGAATTATACCACCGAGTTACACATTGATTAGTTACTTTAATTATTCAACTGAGAAATTAATATAAAAAAGTATTAAAGTTATGTAAACACTTTATTTGTTTTGAGGAAAATACATGTTTTGAATTGTGAAAAATAATTATATATTATTTTCGTAATTAAATAATTGGTGTTAATATTATTATGTTATAAAATGTCGCCGCAATTTTATAATAACATTGAAATAAATCCTTGGTTGCGTCAAAACCTTCTATCTAGTCACATTGCAGATTAGATTGAAGTAAAACCTCATATCTTACGTAACTCAATAAAAATTTAGAAAACACTAAAAATACAGATTTAATTAAACATTAAATAAAAAAAATGTAACAAACTACTATTTAGTTTTGCTATAACCAACACAGTTTACACAAAAAACAGTTCTTCTATGTCTTCATATTACGTTTCTATTTCATTCCCATTTCACATTTATTATTGCATTTTTGTTCAACTTCCCGCAACGGTCAACAACCATGCCGCAGAAATTTAAAAACTTTTCTCTCTTGGTTATAATTTACAAAATTTCCGGAAATTGCGCCTCGCGATCCGGACGTCTATCCCCGTCCACGAACGAAATGTTACGAGTGAAACCGAGGGTCTCAGGAGGATATATACGAAACAGATATTGATTTTGGAACACTTCGCAATTGAACTTCCCTTCCACGATTACATTTTTTTATAAGTGCTATTTATAACATTAAGATAGGGAACAAAAATGTTATATTTGTGAACATGTTTCCTTTAACATGTTTTAAATGCAAAGATCTTTGCAATTTTTTTTTCTGTTGCTTACATTTAAACTTTTAGTCACGAAAAGTCACAAGTGCACCACCGCGACATTGCGGTAGTGCACTTGTTTCGAATGTTTGTGTGATAAAATAGAGTCGAGAAGAGTTTATGGACCAGAGTGCGTGCATAGAGTGATAAATATAGACGAAACTACAGATGTATGACAAGATTCTCAGACTGCGCTCCATTATCTCTGCTCATCCCAGAAGAGACGTGATGTGATGATTCTGCATTCATTTAATTTTACTTTAGAATATTATATTAATTTTAATTAGGTACCAGTTCAAACATTACAATGTTACAGCGAGCATTTCAGCTAGTGAAATGCTTTCTCTAAATTGAGTATTTTGACGAAGCAATGCCGACTCCAGCGGACTTACTAACATATCAAAAGTCGTTTTCGACATGCGAAATAATTAAAAAACTTTTGTTCGTCTTTCAGAAGTTCTAGTATCAAGGTAGTATAAGTGCCATTATGACGTAAAAAAATATTATGAAGTATATTATTCAATATGAAAAATATTAGAACATTTGTTATGCAAGGCAACATTACATTTGATACATTTAATAGTTGTATTTTTGTGGCATAAACCACATCGAGTTTGTATATTTGGCATTTAGATTTCCCTTTTTATCCAATCTAATAGCATCAGGCACACGTTTTTTTACTGCTAGTGAAGATCTAGGATTTGACATGGTTGAAGTATCAAGAGCTGAATTTTTCACTAGAAAATATGTAGAAACAATATCTCTCGTAAACGATAAGAGATCAATGGCGTAACGTTACCTTTCTTTGCAGCTGGAGATATTTTGTGCCGCTGAAAAGAGTTATTGACTGTAACATTTAGTGGAAACATGAGTAACTGCCAGTACCATCTTTTCAGACGAATCGCGATTCGATAACAACCTACATTTTGATCAAGTCGGTCCACGCCGCCCATAAACTTATTACAGTTTACGAAGCAACGAGATTGGTTAACATCCTTCTTCTGTTTATCACAGTAACATTTGACTGCTTATTGTATCTGAACCACATTGAGTCGAGGCCACTGTGACAATGTTATTGTCATTATATCTAACAAGAGTGATATTAGATAATAGGCATGATGTCAATTTTTTAAAACTATACTACAATGATCAGAAATATACATTAATAATAATGAGTAACATATTTCTGCTAAAACCAAAGTTTTAGTATATTTTAACCCGTGAGGAGGCGCGCTATGAGCATTTTGCTCGCACTAAAATGAAATTGAAAAATTTTTAGTGATACCGACCTCACAGCGTCTTGAGCGCTTAGGTACTTTCCTAACAATTCTTTCCCTCCCCCCTGACGCAATTCTCGTGTTCGTTAGTTCCGTTGCAACTGCGCAGCGAAGCGCTTGTGACAGCCGTGTACCATTCTGCGGCAATTTGCTCAGCACGCGCCCATCCGTGTATTTATTTTTCCAATAAATAAAATATTATTGTATTTTACTAAGTATTGTTTCGTTATTTGTATATTATATTGTTTAATGATTACGTAGACACCCTGTTGTTATATTTTAATAATATATATTTTTTGTTTTAGCTGTAATAAAACATCAAAAATGGACGATCGACAGCAAGCTCAAATTTGTTCGTGGTTGGAAGAGGATTCTTGTGAAGAGTTGGATGCGGATCCTGCGAATGGAGAACAGAATCGTATTGACGACATAGAAAGCGACAGTTCCGTCATTCACAGTCTTCATGCAACAGATACCGAACAATCTTCGGATGAAGTGGAATCTGCAATTTTAACGCCTGCGCCGCAACAACCTAGAGGTAGGATCCCATCCTATATCGGAAAAGATCGATCAACAAAATGCTTAATGCACAAGCCTTTACCAAACGTACGTACCAGCGTTGCCAATTTAGCATATTTTATGCTAAATTTGGCATAGTTTTATATTGCTTAGCATATTTTATTGTTGTTTAGCATATAGCTTATTTTTTCAGCATAAATATTATTATTATCCGACTTATGTAAATCCATCTTTATTCATTTTTTGTAACTGTATTGGCAACACTGTATTTTCAATCGAACACTATTATTATGGGTGCCAACATCAATGTAGTCTACTTTCGGGGATTCCCCTATAATTCAATACATTATACCATAGATAAAATAGGATTCTTTGACTTCCTCCGTCTTATAAGAAAGAAGTCAGATAACAATACAATCAAAATATCACACGTTAAGTACGTTTTGAATTTAATTCAAGGAAAGTTATTACGGTTATTGCTAGAAGTTTTACTTGTATTAGGAGTTAATTGCTTGATAGTCGTTAATATGCCGCCTAAATACAGTCAGCATTACCGTACAGAGTGGGAGAAAATGTTGGATTTCAAGGATTGGTTACAGCCTGTCGAAAATGATACGACGAAGGCCTATTGTAAGTATTGCAAATGCGAGATGATTGCAAAAGTCCATTGTTTGAAGTTACATATGTTGTCAGCAAAACATATAAAATCTGTAAAACCAGTGAAAAGCCAAAGAAAAATTAATTTTCCTCAAGTAAAAAAAGATCTGAATACACAAAGGGCAGAATCTTCACTAGCTATGTTTGTGTGCGCACATTGTTCGATTATGGCCGTGGATCATCTGTCGGAACTATGTAAACATCGATTCGGTGATAGCAAAAGTGGAGATTTGAGAGTCCACCGTACAAAATGCACAAATATAATAAAAAATGTTTTGGCACCTCATTTTGTTAATGAAATTGTGTCAGACTTAGGAGACCAAGAGTACAGTCTCTTACTCGATGAATCCACGGATATTTCAATAAGCAAAATGTTAGGAGTATCAATCAGATATTACAGCCGATCTTTGAAAGCTATTATATCCACCTTCTTAGGGTTGGTCGAAATTGAAGACGGAACTGCAAACAGCATAGTCAACGGCATCAAAGGATTATTGTCAGTACTGGAGATTGAAATAAAAAAAATGATCGGTATTGGCACTGATAACGCTACAGTGATGACAGGCACTAACAACGGAGTACATGCCTTATTAAAAAATGCAACTAGTAATGAGAATTTGGTTTTAGTTCGCTGTGTATGCCATTCATTACAATTGGCTTTATCTCATGCCTCAGAAGAAACTCTACCACGTAATGTTGAATTTCTTATCAGAGAAACCTACAATTGGTTTAGTCATTCTTCGAACCGTCGATTATATTACAAAAAAATCTATGAAACTATAAACTGTGGCTCCCAACCATTGTCAATTCCACAGATGTGCAACACCCGATGGATTTCAATTGAACCAGCAGTCAACCGTATTCTAGAGCAATGGTTGGAATTGAAACCCTTGTTTGAAGTTGCCAGACGCGATGACCATTGCTATATGGCAGAAACACTATACAACATGTACAATGACCCTGTAAATCATTTGTATTTATTATATTTAAAACCTGTTTTGGGAGAAGTTCAAGCTGTAAACAAGCTATTTGAAAGTAACAATGTCGATCCAACTAAACTTTACAAAGATTTGTTTGCTTTAGTTCAATCTACAAGTCAGCGTATTTTAAATCCCACTGCGAGAGTCGATATTTTTACACAAAATATTGAAAGTTATTTGGATCCTAAACCCTACATGGGATATGCTTTTGAAACAACAACACGGGAATACAACCTTCATCCTGAAGTGGAAAATAGTTTACGGCAGCGCTGCTTGAAATTTACACTAAAACTTGTAAAAGAGCTGCAATCCAGATTACCTATTAATTTTAAGGTACTTGAGAAAGTATCTTTATTTTCCGTCGAAGAAACTTTAAAAGTAGTAAAACCTTCTATAATTGATATAGCCCAAGAATTTAGAGTTGATGCATCTGCAATAGATAGGCTCATATCGCAGTGGAGAAACATAGTACATTTGAAATGGGAGTGTACATCTTCTACCGTAGGATTTTGGAACGAAGTGATTGGTTATAAAGATGCAGCTGGCAATAATCCCTTTGCTGATTTATCTCAATTAGCAATATCATTACTGTCTCTACCACATTTTAATGCCGAAATAGAACGTGTTTTTAGTCAAATGAATGTGGTCAAAACAAAGCTTCGCAACCGTATGTCGGTAAAAACTTTAAATGCTATTTTATACATCAGATTCGGCCTAAAGAGGGCAGGAAAATGCTGTTATTCTTACACTGCTCCAGATAATGTTTTGAACTCTATAGGCACTAAAGAGAGTTATAGTTTCAACAGTGAGGCTTCCACATCTTCATGTATATCAACTGCCGATGAAGACCAAGATATTAATATTTTGTTCGACAACTTGATCGATTAAATCGTAAGAGTACTGTTTGGTGCATTGATTAAGTATAAGAAGAATTACATTTTGTATGTTAAATTAATCATTAAACATTTAAATTAAATGTTGTTTTTTTGGTATTGAATAAATGTTAGCACATTTTTTAGCATTATTTTAAAGCAATTAGCATAATTTTGGCTAAATTTTAACAACAGTTTAGCAAATTTTACATAAGTTGTGTTGGCAACACTGGTACGTACTAGTCACAGGCCGACCGCCGCGCTGATAACACTGAAAACGTGAGCTCCGCACGCTAAAATCCTGTTAAATCGTGAAACACATGGGATTGCAGTGAATTATATATCATTGGATGCGCGCTTCAAAGTTGTGCACAATAGTGAAAGTTTCTGTGAAATCGGCCCATAAATAAAATTTTCAGAGCCGAAAAACTTTTGTCAAAAGTGAAAAGTGACGGAATCTCCGAAAAGCGATCGACGACCCCCGGGTTTTTTGGTGTCGTTTGACTCGTCTTCCCGCGCTGGGTCGACCTGCTGAAAACCAGATTTTTCTCGTGGCCCATTCCGGGAAAAATAAAAACCAAGAATCATATGGCCACGAGGTCTTGGATCGGGACGTCCGGGAACGGCGCGTCATACATCGGCAGAAGCGGGCGCTGACGAGGAATTCAACGCCGTATCCCGCTCATCGCTACGACTTCCGGTTTTCGGGCGCGGCTCGAAAAACCGGAACTTGGGTAAGCGGCGAACTCTTCCCGGGGAATAACTCAAGAAAACGATCGACAACCCCCGGGATTTCAGGCGTTGTTCGAAGCGCCCCTTCAAGGAGAACAGGCGTGCTGAGTTTGGGATTTTTTTCGTGGCCCGTTTCCGAGAAAATTCGGAAAACCTGAAGTCACGTGGCCACGAGGTACTGGTTCCCGGACTCCCAGGACGGCGCGCGACGCGTCGGAGGGCTCGGGCGGTGGAGACGAACCAGACGCCGTTTACTGCTCGCCTCTGCGACACGGGGTTCCCGCGCGCGCGGGAATTTGAGATGAGTGGTGACCAGTACCCGGGGAGATATTCCAGAAACGGGATCAGAAGAATTACCGTGATATAGATAAGTTTGTTCGGCTTAGTGCCCTGCACCTGTGCGCGCAATCCGCGATCTTTTGGGCTTCCCGTTCCCGATAAAACTCGGGAAAACCGGAAACCGTGTGGCCACGAGGTCCTGGATACTGAGGTCGAAATCGGGAGCGCGACGCACCATTCGCTTCGCGCCCTAGAGGGCTCCAAAACGATACCTTGATCGTGATCCTGTGACCTCTGGTCCCGGCGAAATTCAGGAAAAACTACTTACCGGGGGAAAGGCTGACTTGCTCCCGGCTATAGCACGGGAACGGGATAGTGCATCAAAAAGTGAAATAGATAAGTTTGTTGGTACTTGTGTCTACTGCGACCGTGTGAATTCTTAAAATTTTCCCGCGACCCTATCCCGAGAAAATCAGGGAAAACCGACGGCGAGCTGAAACCACGTGACCACGAGGTCCTGGATCCTGTTGTCGAAACCAGAGGGGCTAGACAAGTGGCTTTCTACTGCCGTTAACGTTAATAAAATAGTAGGTATGGGATTGACATAAGTCAACGACAAGTGACGTAGTTCAGCACAACGAACTTTCAATCGGTAGCCAAATGCTAATTGACTTCCGTTTAATCGAACGAAACGTGATGTTACGTTACGTCAGCTAAGAACCTTCATACAAAGTGCAGCCAAGAGGCACTTTTGACAAGCGTCATCTTGTGGGAGCGGTTAAAATATACGATAACTAAGCGATCGTCAACACCCCTGCAGATAACGATACAAACGGCGTTTGTTTGATGTAGTGAGGTTAAGAGGTGTTACATTAAACTTGTTCTTTTCTGTAAATACATAAAAATGCACTCATTAAGACTGCTGTGGGCTGCGCAAAATGAAGAAGTATGGCTTAGACGCAAAAGAAATGCATCTCGCCGGTGTTTGAAACGCGTAGGCGAAATGCCGGATGCATTGTTTAGAGAGCAATTTAGACTCAATAAACAAACAATTGATGAGCTTTGCCTCGATTTGCGTAATCATACCGCATTAAGAGGAACTAGAGAAATTCCTGTGGAAATTAAGGTAATTACGTTTATATGATAACAATAAAAACTAATATTATTATTTATATATGTAATTAGATTTTATGATTTACGTATATATTTTTGTTATCGTAGGTTCTTTGTGCTTTGAGTTGTTTAGCCACAGGGTCTTACCAGAAGATCGTTGGTATGACACAGCATTTGGCACAGAGGACGACTAGTCGTTGCATTAGACAAGTTGTGGATGCACTTAATAGTCATTACATATCAAGCAAGTGGATAGTGGTCTGTCACGCCGGAACCCGCTTTGAGAAAAATCAACTTTTTTTTGGCCTACCTTACCTACAAACGATACTAATAAATGTAGTGATGTTCATTTTTTTGTAGTCTTATCAGTTACTGAGAAAACATCATTTTTAGTGACTCAAGAGCAAAAAAAATTCTTTTTTCGTTTAGTGTTATCTACAAACCATGCTGATAAATGTAGTACTGTTTATTTTTTTGTACACTTAATAGTTACTGAGAAAACGTTATGAATATTATTTAAACTAAGAAATATTAGGAAAAATAAGTTGACTTGTATCGAAATAGGTTTTGAATTGTTTGTAGTGATTGTTAAATTCTTATCAGCGATGAAAAAAACAAAAACAAGTGTTCAATAAGTCGATACACTCAACACAATCATAAGCCCTAGATTTAATATTGTTTGTAGTTTTTAGGTAGTTTATTGTAGTGACAACAAAATATTACTTTATTTAATATTTTATTGAAATATCGCAAAAAATGCTACAATAGCGAGATTATAAATCATAAAATAACATAAGTTCAAAAACTACAAACAATTGTATAAAATATAGAATCCTCCAAAGACGATAAATCGATTTTTCATGCCCTACACTACATTTGTAGTGATCCAAGAGCAAAAATTTTTCTTGTTTTTATTTTATCTACAAACCATGCTGATAAATGTAGTACGGATAGTTATTTTCGCAGTGCTAATACTAACACAACAAAATGAGTAGTACAATTTCGAACAATAAAATCTACAATACGTAATGATTTTGTCGAGTTATCAGTGTTTTATCGTTTGTAGTTCATTGTAGTACCAAAAATATTCAATTGCTTTTAGTTATATCTTAAAATAAAATTGGATTAAATAAAAATAATAGATTTTAAAATCAACATTTCTAAATGCGAAACTACAAACAATATTGATATTTGTAGCCACATTTGTATGTTTGTATCATCATTATAACTCTTATAATAACTGTAATTTGAGACTATATTCAAAAGTTTTATCCATTAAAAACGTTGCATTGTCTAATCTGGTAATATTGGAGTAAGGCAAAATCACATGAAACTATTGAATCCGTTAAACATTAAGTCTGACAATATCATTACGAATAATATTTCTATACAATAAGCAGTAAGTTTAATCTTGATTCAATAAATTCTCGTTACATGTGTTTCAAAGTAAACGCTGCTGCAGAACTGCAATTGTTAATATATATTGTCTCATTTCTTTAATTCTGAAATTATCAATTATTTTTAGGTAAGCCAAAAATGGTATAAGTATGACAACTACTCAAAAATGTTACCAACATGTCTACTTTATAAAATTTCCTTTCATTTCCCGTATATCACTATTCAAATTGTTAGTTAACGTTTGCTATCACAAAAAATTAAACTTATTTGGTAATTTCAAATAGCGTATTCGTAATAAGAAGTGTAATTTCCAATAAATAATTTATTCAATTATTGAATTTAATAATTCAATTATTTTTTTTTCCTCAAATTATGAATGAGCGTTCAATACATTATATATGATTTCTATTCACAATTCATGTGAATGAATGCACAATCTTAATTAAATCCAACAGTAATTTATTTTCATTACTAATTGTAATTTTTTCTACGAAAATATTATTTTTAATAAGTATGCCTACAGAAACAATTACAATTTACTGTAACAACGCATTATGAAAATTAAATCATTAAATAAAACAATACTCTTTCTATTTTTCAAATTAATTTTCGCGCCAGAATTCTCTAATCGAGAATGTTGCTGTGGCGCCATCTATATATCTGAATGGCTATCATCTCAATGTTTCAAGATCTTTCTTCGCCACTCTTGCTTTTGGACTTAGATATTTACCGTCTGGCGATTATTTAATACAAGAAGTCTATCATTATCTTCGATAAAATGTGATATTTTGTTCTGCTGCATTTCAATGATAATTGATGGTAAGTTTGTTGAACATGTTGTCCTATTGTTTTAAGGTTATAATGCAATATCAATTTATTGTTTGTAGATTTTTATTACATCCTTTTTTATTTGCAGGTGCAAATAATTATTCAGATGATGAAATTGGACGTCTGTTAAATTTTCAATTTTTTGTCAATTGGAATTGTCTATTTTTATAAAAAAGTAAAAATTTTATTTTTGCTGATACTTACATTCAGTCTTATTAATGCTTTTCGAAGATTGTTTTGGTAAGTTTAAAAATAATTTAATAATACATGAAAAAAACTTAACTAGAGCATATTTTTAGGGATGCAACGATACGCCTTTTGGCCGATACGATACCGATACCGATACTTTTACTAAAATATCGCCGATACCGATACCGATATCGATACGCCTAGAAAATTCAAATAAATGATAAGGTAATAAAATATAAAACTTCTAGCTACAAATAAAATACGCTTTGGGTTATTTTCTTTTATTAAATAAGTAGTAGCATTGACATTAAAAGTTTAAACATTTTTAAAAAATATGATGGATTTATTACATACTTAACATATTAATAATTAAAATTAACATTTATAAGATTTTTGTTTAAAAAGCAAAGTATTCTCAAATTTTGTGGAGAAAGGCGGTTTCGCAAGTCTGTTTGAATGAGACCTGCGGTGGAAAATAGCCTCTCGGATGCAACAGAGCTCATTTGGAAACTGAAGTACTTCTGCGCCAGTTTTTTCAAATGTGGGTATAAGACGTCATTGTGCCAGAAAAGTAGCGGATCTGCGTCTCTGGGTATATTGGGAGATCTTAGGTACTTCTCGACTTCTTCTTTGAGAGAGTTACTGCTGCTCAGAGTTGACAGGGGATCATCTTCTTCGGACTCTCTAATAATATTTTCACAAACGCTCCAAAGGCCACCACTAGCAGTCATCTCAGAACTTGTGCTCGGTGTAGGTGCGACCATGTCCGAAGCATTTTCGGAATATAAATCTTCGTTAAGGTTGATGATTAACTCCACAAGACGCTTTTTTGTTGTAGATGTTGTAGAGTGTAGTTGAAATATCCGTGTTTTATATCGAGGATCAAGCGTTGTGGCTAAGCAATATATCTCTTCATTTTCCAAGTCTTCATTAAGAGCCATTAACAAGTCACCCGCTAATTTTTGCGATATATTCTCCTCTTCTCTCAGCGACGAACCTCTCATATTTTCTCATAATTTTCGAACACTGTTAATTAATGGAATGGCGTCAGACAACGTAGCAGTGGATTTGCTGATTGACTTTGTGGCTTCTTCAAAATACCGCATAAATATTCACCACCTTCTCCATCATTATCCATTCTTCAGTTGTAAGTTCTGCTTTGCAAGTTATACGAGGTAGACAAGCTTGCACTGCAACTCGTTGTTCTAGCAAACGCCTCAATGCCTGTAGTGTCGAGTCCCAACGTGTAGATATATCCTGTATTAAGACATGGTTGGCAATATTATGTGTATCTTGCATTTCTTTTAATACCTTATTGCTGCTCGTGGAATGACTAAAATGTCCTATAATAGACCTTGCTTTGGTTATCATTTCTTTGACTTTATCATCTTTAAAAGCCTGGCTTTGATTACCAGTTGCAATGAGTGAGCCAAACACTTTACAGGTACAACATTATACGTTTCTTGAATCTCTCTTATAGCGACACTCATGTTTGCTGCGTTGTCAGAAACTATAGCTCGAACTCGGTCTTGCATATTCCAATCATGAAAAGCCTTGTTGAGGTTGCTTGCAATGTTTATACCTGTGTGCGATCCATCGAATGGCAAAACTTCAAGACAGTAACTTTGTACTCAAAAGTTGCAGTGATTCCATGTGCTGTCAAGCTAATAAAATCATTGGATTGCGAAGAAGAGTCACTTGTCCAGATGTCGGTGGTTATCACAATATGCGGCAGGTCTTTTAATAGTTCTAGTACTTTAGCTCTCACTCGCTGATACATTTCTGGTATGACTTTTTCTGTAATGTGGAACCGCGAAACCATTTTATATTTTGGACACAGTTTTTTTATCAATCTTTGGAAGCCTATTTTGTTTACTAAATCAAAGGCTCCATATCCACGCATATTTGCTCAGCAATAGTGAGAGTTATATCTTTTGCCCGAACGTCGTCGTCGACATAAAGTGATTTCTTATCGATTATCTCTGACAAAGTTGCTTGTCTCTTTGGTTGTGGTTGTAGACCGCCCTCCTCGTCGCGCTTGGTTTTCTGAGTAGTTGTTTTGAGGTCGAAGCGGTGTCCAATTCACTATTATGGTGCCTCTTCATGTGGATCCATAAGTTTGACGTGTTATAACTTTTAGAGGTGGTACCTCGAGACACATTTTCTTTACAATATAGGCATGTTGCTTTGGAATTATCCAACGTCGAAATTTCAAAATGGCTCCAAATAGTGCTTTTGTGTTTTGAAGTTGACATAATTTTCGTAAGCACTGTAGACAGGTCTTTGAAATGTTTAAATATTCACCACACAACTATTTAATCAATTAATTATGATGTGTCAACTGTAATTCTGTATTTTATAATTTCTAACATAACCAACAAAATCGCTATAGCGCAATGGTATGCACAAAGCAGCACGAGTGAGCGAAAGTACAAAGAGTGTGTGAGACAAAACTCGCGGGGAATTCCCCGAGCATTGACCGTTCGTTTCGTGCCTCGTTTGCAGTGAAGCGCGCGCGTTTACATTTAGTAATTTAAAGCGCGCGGAATTTGAAATGTTGTTGGATCGGTATCGGCTATCAAAATATCCCCGATACCGATATATCGGTAAATCGGATATATCGGTATCGGTATCGGTATCGGATGCATCCCTACATATTTTCGTTATGAACTTGATAAACTTAGTAATGATATGCAGTTTTCGATTGTTAGTTAAGATTCTCAATCACATAATGCTAATAGAATAACTGAGCTAATTATTTGTACATTAATATATTTTAGTGTAAGATTAATTATCAATGACATATTTGAGTGTTTGGGTAATTTACTGTAATAATATATTTTTTTTCTTTATAGATAACGAAATAAGTGGAAAATGCCAAGAGCACCTTTGTACTCACCTGACGACGTTTACTGTAAATTGAAAAATTTACAGTTTCGCGATGAAAAAAATCAATATTTACCCTACAACGATCCAGTTTGGAAAACAGCTGTCGAACTCTTACCTGGCATGAGTTTAGAACATGTTTGGTTATATATAACACATAATCGAAACCGTGTGTCAGAGAAAATCAACGGACCTGTTAAACAAAAAAAGAAAAAAAGAAAAATAAGTTTTGACCCGAACTGGTCAACGCAAAAAGCTCCAAAAAGCCTGCCTCCAATAAAAAAGGTCATTCATTTAACCGCGTCTGAATGGAAGAAGTTAGATCTAAAAACAAAAATTTTCAAAGACAATAGAGAGTATGAAGTTTTTTGAGCCTGGTTGGACAGATAAAATTTACAGTTGTATTTGGCAACATTTTAGGCTTTCTTGTCCTTTCTCATTTAAGACTCCTAAAATATCAAGAGCCAGTGACATTTTTCTATCAATCAATGGTGTTTGTAATGAGTGCCAAAATGAAATACATATATATAGTTTAGAAGATGCAAATGATGATGGGATCGACTTTCATGTGTCTACCTGCGATACGAAAAATATTAGGCATTTAAAAAAAAGGCAGCTTCGTGGAAATACAAGAAAAGTGGTAGTTAATGAAATAAATTGCAAATCAACCTATATGTGGCGACGGCAGAAAGCTGATGAAGTAATGGGTTTTGGTGATGATGAACCAGCCGATTTACCAAAGAAAATGCACTGAGAAATGCGAAATACACGGAGAAAAAGAAAGATCTGGGTCTGAAGCCTTTTCTCACCCTGTGTTAGCTGTCGAAGATTTGAAAAGTGATCCGAAATACTCTGAAGCTATACACGAAATTTCTCTCAATAAAATGTATGTTATGTATTGGTTGCCAGAGCAAATTTCATTATACAAGCTATTTATGAACAAGGATCCCATTGGGAGTATTTGTATCGACGCGACAGGAAGCTTAATTAGAAGCTTATCAGCGAACGATAATTCAAAACGAATTATTTTATATTATCAAATTATATCTTCCTTTCAAAAATCATCGCTCCCACTTCTCCAATTTGTCTCTGAAAAACATGATGCTAATACCTTGTCTTACTGGCTGCGAGAATGGTTAAGATCTGGAATTGATGCTCCGAAGCAAGTCATTACAGATTTTTCTTTAGCTCTTCTTAACGCAGCTGCATTGGCATTTAATAATATGCCGTTATCTCAATATATAGAATATAGATGAATGCTACAAAGACGTTACTGATGGTGTATCGATTAAAAACCACAATACTTCGTATTGATGTTGCCCATTTATGCAAATTCGTTTCAATGTGGCGTTGTTTTGATAATAACAATCGACATCAGAAAGATTTCTACATGAGGTGCCTAAATTTAATACGAAATTCAACTAGTCTGGATGAGTTTAAACAATTGTTGACTGCTGTGCTTACTGTAGCTTACTCTGATTATGAAGATGATAATGATAAAAATGTATGTTCACGATACAAATTGCTGTTATTAAATTTGATGAAAAACGAGTCAGAAACTTTACCAGAGTTTCCAGAAGATCATTTGTTTGCTGACATGACTACTGTCGATGAAGACTCTGAAGCACCGTCAACTCATAGAGCAAAAAAGCCTAAAGTAATTAGACCCATTAAGAGAGATCTAGAAAATATCAGATTGGAATGCAGTAGGAATGTTACGGGTTCAATTCCCAATGACTATGCTAATAAGGATTTTGCTAATCGTCTTATGAAGCTTTGTTACTATTTTTTACTATGGACTGCTATTGTTCCGACTCTTTTTTATAAAGATATAATTGAAGACATCACATCGATAATGACAGCAAGCTCGGCTATTAGTGAAGAGTATTTTAAAGATGTTAAGAACCATGTATTTATCAACATAAAAAATAACCCTCTTGTTGCTTTTCTAAAAACTCATCTGAATGTTTTGGAGTGGCACTATGAAGTTAGTTGCTGCAATGTCTAAAAAACCTTCTAAAGCTATTTTCGATAATAGTGATACGACTGTGAGTAATGAAGACATTGAAACAACATCAGAAGCTTATGAAACCCTGAAAGACGCTGAAGAAGAGCAAAACGAACATCAGGATTCTACAGCTAGTTTGGAGTGTGAGTGTTCTGAAGTAAACATTGGTAATACTATTTCTGATGATTCCAACAATAACCACACAGCAAAAAGTTATACAAATGGCTCCCCAATAATTCCAATAGACTTATCACTTCCAAAAATAACAAATAGTCTTATTGATGATTTAAGCAGCATACTGAAGGTTGATAAAATTGAGGGCTATAAAATTGAACACAGTGGTTTAGAAATTAGTGTTGCTGATTTGTGTGCAACACATTATGAAAATGATGATAATGAAGCTAATTTAGAAGAATCCGAATCGAATAAAGAAAATATGATGAAAGTAAACAAAAAATCGACTCTGACGTTGAAAACTTATTCATCAACTCCTAATAGTAGCAGCACTGCACGTGAAAAATTGATTAAATTGTTGAATCCAGTTTCGGATAATAACAGTGAATATAATTCAACTTTTATATCTGAAAATGCTAATACATACAATTATTTAAATTTACAAGATGAATGGGGTGGTCTTTTAAAAAATAAAAAAACTAGTCATTACGCTAAGAAAGATATGGATATTGAAAATAAACACAAAAGACCAAAATCAAAATCTAAAATTGGTTTGTTAATCAATGGTAATTGCTTGAAACCAATAAAAATAAAACAAGGATTAGTGAAGCTGAGCAATACGTGTCCTGTTGATTCAGCTCTACATTGTGTACTTATTGCTTACATAGATCGATTTATCTATCAAAACTATATAGATATGAAAAACTCAGAAGTGTTTGACGTTATAAAATTAATTTCAAGCAAAGGTATAAATGCTAACGTATAAAAAAGAGCAAATCTTATTCTTAAATTTAAAAAAATTGAGGATGGTATAGTCGACTGCAATTCGAATGTAAGTAATACAATTATTCAAATATTTAAAGGAGTACCGTCGTTAACTGTCAATTCTACCTGTTTGAAATGCAAAAAATTCAGATCATCTATTTTACCTGTGATCGAGACACACCTTGATCCATTAATTAATAATGGAATACAAGGACTGCAGCAATCCGTACTCAAATATCTAGAATCGTATGTACGGCGATGCCATACTTGTAATACTACAAATGATCTTAACTTTCAACCTGGCAATCATCTATGGATTGATATTGAAGCTGTGTTTACGAGTGTGTGCAAGAAAAATGATGTTAAGAACAATTCTAATACTGACTTTTCATTATTACAAATTCCTGTCGAGTTAGAGGTATTGAATAATACGTATATTTTGGTTGGTGCAATAGAACATATTATGCTTGAAGTCGCTGGACATTATCGACCGTACCTACGAAGAACCAACAGCAAATGGGAACTTCATGACGGAATCTCCCAAAGCTCTAAGAAGAAAGTGGTAGCTAAGAAAGATTTAGTAACAAAAGAAAATACATATGTTATTTTATGTAATAAAATAATTTGCAATATTATATTTTCTCGTCGCCGGGTAAAGTAAATAGAAGGTCCCAGATCACATGTTTGTCGACCTCGGCTTCGCCTCGGACGACAATTACATGTGATCTGGGTTTCTATTTTATTTCCCTTGTGTGTAACATACTATTAACTATTTAACTAATACGAATAGGAACTATGATTTGTTATTTTTTTATAATTATAATCATCAATAAAACTGTTCTCTTATCAAGTCCTTATATTTTGCTCAAGTATTATGCTAATTACTTATAAAATTAAGATATTTACAATCAAATAGAATAACTAGATTTTCAGAGTAGATCTAAAGTAATCGACAACCGATAACTTTATTAAAAATCCTTCAAAATGAACTGTAGAAAATTATAAATACGTTTCCTTGAATATAGTCTCAAATTACAGTTATTATAAGAGTTATAATGATGATACAAACATACAAATGTGGCTACAAATATCAATATTGTTTGTAGTTTCGCATTTAGAAATGTTGATTTTTAAAAATCTATTATTTTTTATTTAATCCAATTTTATTTTAAGATATAACTAAAAGCAATTGAATATTTTTTTGGTACTACAATGAACTACAAACGATAAAACACTGATAACTCGACAAAATCATTACGTATTGTAGATTTTTATTGTTCGAAATTGTACTACTCATTTTTGTTGTGTTAATATTAGCACTGCGAAAATAACTATCCGTACTACATTTATCAGCATGGTTTGTAGATAAAAATAAAAAAACAAGAAAAATTTTTTTGCTCTTGGATCACTACAAATGTAGTGTAGGGCACTTGAAAAATCGATTTATCGTCTTTGGAGGATTCTATATTTTATACAATTGTTTGTAGTTTTTGAACTTATGTTATTTTATGATTTATAATCTCGCTATTGTAGCATTTTTTGCGATATTTCAATAAAATATTAAATAAAGTAATATTTTGTTGTCACTACAATAAACTACCTAAAAACTACAAACAATATTAAATCTAGGGCTTATGATTGTGTTGAGTGTATCGACTTATTGAACACTTGTTTTGTTTTTTCATCGCTGATAAGAATTTAACAATCACTACAAACAATTCAAAACCTATTTCGAAACAAGTCAACTTTTTTTCCTAATATTTCTTAGTTTAAATAATATTCATAACGTTTTCTCAGTAACTGTACAAAAAATAAACAGTACTACATTTATCAGCATGGTTTGTAGATAACACTAAACGAAAAAAGAATTTTTTTTGCTCTTGAGTCACTAAAAATGATGTTTTCTCAGTAACTGATAAGACTACAAAAAAATGAACATCACTACATTTATTAGTATCGTTTGTAGGTAAGGTAGGCCAAAAAAAAGTTGATTTTTCTCAAAGCGGGTTCCGGCGTGACAGACCACTATCCACTTGCTTGATATGTAATGACTATTAAGTACATCCACAACTTGTCTAATGCAACGACTAGTCGTCCTCTGTGCCAAATGCTGTGTCATACCAACGATCTTCTAATAAGACCCTGTGGCTAAACAACTCAAAGCACAAAGAACCTACGATAAAGGTAGGCCAAAAAAAAAGTTGATTTTTCTCAAAGCGGGTTCCGGCGTGACGTAAATAGTGGATAGTGCTTCCACAAACACAACAAGAACGATCAAGAATAAGACAAGAGTAAGTTGATATATTTAACATTACAATGATAAATATATTACTAAAATAGTAAACAAAACGTAGTTTACAAGTTCAATGTTGTAAATATTATTCAGTCTATTTATTCATTTATTGAAAAACATCAATGAATTTACAGGTTTCAAAGAAGGTTTCATATACTGGGTGTAATAGGTTGTATTGATTGCACCCACATAGCACTAGTACGCCCAAATGAAAATTAAATGTGCAGATGGTAATTTTTATATTGTATTTATTATGGTTCATCATTTATGACTGCCAAAAAATATATATGTATATATATGCTGAATAAATATAGAGATGATTTACCAATTATTAAAAAGCTCTTTGAGGCTTTCTAAGGCTCGCTACATTTTTTATTATATTTCATCAGTGCATATTGCATACTCTACATTTGAAACTAAACATGTCAGCAGTATGTTCAGTACTGAAAAGAAGTTTCCTAATATTCTAAGTCTATTGGCATTAGAACATATTTTTGAGAAAAATTGTTTCACTCCTGAATGTTAATGTGAATGACTTTAAAATAGCAGTTTAAATTTTTATATTTGGTTTATAGCATAAAGTTCTATTTATAAATCTAGTAAGTTCTATTTATAAGTATTTCAGAGAAATTACTATTCATTTGGAGATATGTTAATGTAGGTAATAAGCTTTTATAGAAGTATTTTTTATTTGACCATTTATTTTTAATGATACTTAAATATGTTATTAGAAAATAAATACATCATTATTTAGAGCGCCTGCACCAAAGAAAAAATAATTTATAAGTATAATTAATGAGACTTAACAGATAATCCGCTGTCTACAATCGTACATTTACTTATATGAATGTCTTTGTACTTTTATTTTTTGATGCAACTTGCTCTTAGCAATTTATCAGTGTCTTGTCAATAAAAATGCTAAATATTGATAATAAAAATATTCTCTCTAGAAAAGATAAATAATGTCCCAGAAGATGCAAATTTAACACTCAATTTGATTTTGTTGCTCTATAGCCAGTTCCATCTTGTCCAAGGGCATCTGGGACCCATAGTCAGATGGGGGCCCTCGAAAAGACATCATTTTTGTCAATTTGCATGTAAAATTACATTGTATTTTCATTCTGGTATTATTTGGCTTCCTAAAAGGGTTCGAAAATTTGTGTATGCAAAGGCCAAAACTTTTAAGACTTCCCTGCCTGTAGTACAGGAATACAAAAAAATATAGCTTTTTGAACAATTGTGATCTTCAAATGGCTTACTACAATTATGTTTCTAAAGTAAATCAAAATACATCAAAAATATCGCCTTGTGTTAATTACTGGTAACCTCCTTTAAATTTCAATTTTTCAATTCATTTATGACGTAAGTTTTATTTAGGGACAAATTCAGGCATGGCTAGATTCTTTGGCATTTTTTTTGTTACTCCTAAGCAACTGAATAATGTTTCAATTTTAATGTGTATTGATTTACAGATTTGTGATTACGACTTAAAGATTATTAATGTTAATGCGAAATATGGTGGAGCCACACATGACGCTTTTATATTGGCAGCTAGTCAAGTTCAATCATATATGCGTGAACTACATCAAAATGGTGAACAAACTTGGTTATTGGGTAAGAAATATAATATTGTATATCCTCATAAATTACAAAAATGTAACAAAAATAAATTTCTATGGAAATTAAAGATATAATAATGTCCTAATCAACCATTTGTAGAATATTTTGTCCATTTGATTGTATAGTCATGTATCACCTAAAAACTATTGGATTTATTGAAATGAAAGGTGGAATAAAATGAATTGAAATGAAACATTTTTCTATTAATAATCCAAATATCTCATAAAAAATTGCTATATTTTCTATTGTTATTAATATAAACTATATTATAATGTACTATAAGTTCACAGTAACAAAGCCATAGGCAAAAGTTAGTTCACTCTAAACTTAATAAATACTCATGTTGTAGGTGATTCTGGTTACCCACAGAGGGCCTGGCTAATGACGCCGATCTCAAATGCTGTACCAGGTTCTCAAGAAGAGATATACACTAAACGCCTCTATAACACATAGAGAGTAATCACTATGCCATAGCCATTACAATAGTTTTTTCTTTGCATTCATACTATACTATGCTCAGATTTAAGTGTTCTGCTGTTATCTTAATGGATTTGAAGCAATGACCTTTTAACTTTTTTAAGTAAATCATTTTAATTCAATATTAAACTTGTATATGTCAAGAAAATTGGTAAACTTGGTTAAAGTGTTGGATACAAAAATTAATAAAAAACTATTTAATTGAACATCATTCTAATTTTAAGTTCTTGATGTAAAATTTAGTAAAATGTTTTGCACATTTTTGTTTATAGTATTTTTTTAAGATAATAATATAGCGATTAATATAGCATAAGCTTTATTTTGGTACTAGCATTTGCTTACACCTTCATCCTAATCGGAACTGAAAACAGGATGGGAAGTACAATTGAGAATGGAGCTAGTATAAGAATTGAAAATGGGAGAAAAAAAAATTGAGGAAATTGAAAACGGGACTGGAGTCTAAAACTAGTGTAGAGAGCGAATTGAGATTGACATTAACACAAAAGATGAAATCTATTATATGCCCATGCTCAAGAAGTAGGAGGCATTAACTATGTAGGCAAACCACTCACAAGAAAAGGGAGAACATTTGCCGGGCCAGCTAGTATTAAATACCTACATTATTTTGAGAAAAATATATGTTGTAGTATGCAATTAGTGTCTACAAGTCAAAATCTGCAAAATTTCTTGTAACAGCCCCAGGCTGTGGTGTTAACTCACTGAATGATAAATCTTCCAAATTTACGATAGAAACGCTTCCGACATCCTTTATAGAGTTTTTTGTGTTTGTTTCAGTGGAAACGTATTAATATATCTATGAAATAAAAAAAAAATTGTAAAGTTAAATTTCTGTATATTTTCAATTTACACTTGCAATAATTTAATATGAATGTTCAATGGGTGATTTTGGAAAGCACTCAAAAGTTGCAGAATTTGTTGTAAGCAGAAAAAAAAATTAATTATGCTTATCTAGAATTTATAGCTACTATAAATATTATATAGATATTCGTTATGAAAACTTTTTATTGAAACCCTACTAGTGTCATATACAATAATCTTTCTGATTTGTCCATAATGTGTACATAATTTTGACTATACAAGTAATCCAATAAAATAATTACACAAAAAGTTTAGTATTATTTCTTGGATTGGATTGTACCCCACAAAGTTAGATTTTCAAGCGAGTATTCCATGGAGAGAACATACAACAATATTTACATAAATAGAATATAAAGTATAGAAACTGGATGGTAGCATGCTGAGATTAAATTTTTCATTTACAGACAACATAAAACAATAAAAAGAATTAGAATGAACAAAACTATTAAATAATTATTCTACTAATAATGAAGTGACAAGCAATATTAATTTCACTTTAACTACCTAAAACAAAAAATCTTTATTACAAGAAAAAATACCTTACTTGTAATCAATTTAGTTTGCATTTAAATAATTAAATGATAAATGCTTCATAAAGATTGGTTGCGCCGTAATTTGGTTGGTGTTTTGTGTTGCAATGATGACACATATTCCATCCTGGTTGTCATCATTGCCTATAACTTTTCCGTATTGCGCCTCCCTACCCTCTCATCTGTTAGTACCGATCCGCCCGCAAATCGCAAAGGACTACTTGAATTCCGCGCCCGCACCGCTACACATCATAAAACGCGTAGGAGACCAGTGGTGGCCACTCGAAGGAAATTGAAGTACTACAGGTGAGTCCTCTCTGTTTTCTATCCTTTTGAGTGTGTCATTATTGTGAAACAAAATTTTCCAACCAGCGCAATTCGCCGCACCATTTCTTTCTGGTCACTTCGATCACGGATATAAAGTTTTGTTATTTCCATTTACGCGTGACTTACAATCGCATCGTTTATTTTCATTACAATTCAAATATAAATTTCTTACTCAAATTAAATTAAATTAAAATAAAATTATTTACTAATAATGGCAACTACCCTCGAAACAAAATTATTCGATCGTAATGTACGACGAATACAAAGTAAAATTAATTCTTATTTTCAACATATCCAAAAAATACATGACTGCATTTCAAATTTACATTCCAACGAAAAGATTATGAAACATTTTATGGCAAACGCAAGCAATAGTGCTCGTTCACGTTGACTCGCGGGCGCGGTGGCGGGCGCGGTCGCGAAATATCAAACATATGACGTAATATCCGAGTGTTCACGTAGCAAACGCGCATGCGGTCTAGGTAGCGGGCAAACTAGCGACAAACCCGCGCGGCGCTCTCGCGGCAATATCAAACGGATGAGATGTTTGTGTGTGTTCACGTCGAACAAGCGGCGGAGCGCGCTATTCACTCGCGACGTCAGGTTAGTTCAACCAGTTTGAACTTGTCGCTAGAAACGAAAGCACGTTTTTATCATGTCATTCAATACAGAAGAGTTTGTAAGTGCCGTTCAGGCTAGAACTCCGATTTGGCAAAGTAAACATGTTCATCATATGAACAGAAACGTTCTTAATAAGTTATGGAAGGAAATTGCTGAATTGTTTCCTGATATGGAGGGTGAGTAAATAAAACATTGTCACATTTATTTAAACTTTTTACATAATGTATTTAATTAGGAGTATTTATGAAAGGCAAAAGACAAAAGATACAAAACGTAACGTAAGTAACGACTACGTTTACGTATATATTAAACGATTGTTTTCCCAAAAATATTTCGTGAATTGATTCCGAACTTGTTTAGCTCGATTTCCCACTTTAGGTATGAATTTTCGGTTAGAAATAAAAGATCGGCGTCCATCTTTCAACCCCTGACAACACGTCTCACTCCCGCAAACGCCTGGCGGCCAATGACGCCGACGTTAGGGATGTCGAAAAAATATCGATACATCGACATATCGATATTATTTTTTCAATGTATCGATATTTTCCAGCGATATTTAATGTTTCGATATATCGAGGTATCGATATAAAATTACAAGTATTGAAAAGGTATAAAAATCGATATTTTTTATAATTAACAAATCCTAAAAAAGAATACTTTTTTTATACTAACATTTTTTAACAAATTACATTTTTTTTGTCTTTGGTCGACTCGATTTACTGCGTTTTAATTTGGTACTTAAGTTGGCTTTTAAGTTGGCAACTCTGTGTGTCAATGTCATTTCAGTGTCAGTGTCTGTGCTTCAACTATCCGTCCGACTGTCTGTTATCCGTATTATAACCTCAACGCGAGCGTATTTCTGCATGCATTTGAGTTGATTATAGTTCTCAAACAATCTAACTAATTAAATCAATAATTAATTCACGTATGTGAACAAAATAATTCGAGCGTTCCAGTCATGTCTAGTGTTGTATGGAACTTTTTCAAAAAAATAGACAGACAAAACGTTTCATGTAATGTGTGTGGGAAAATATATAAAACCAGTGGCAATACGACGAATTTATCTACACATCTTAAAAATAAGCATCACCATGCGTTTTTGCAACTTAAAAATAAAAACTCAAGGTCAAGTGAAGTGAATATTACACCAAGAACAAGAACTAGTTCACCTGTTTCGTCTACTAATTCAACTATTACCAATACTAATAAACCTGCTGAGATAGAAAATAACTTCATGGAATTGTCTGAAATTGTGATTTACGATGATACTGGTGTAAGTATTTTATTTGTGCAAGATCAAACGTAGCTTTAGAATCTAAATATCAATTGTTCATAACCAATAACCAGTCAACTAATGATGTGTAATTACTAAAAGTATCGATATCGATAAATTTAAATTTTGGTGTTTTCACTTAACCTTAATACTATTTATGACGACACGTGTAATGAAATATATACAAAATATTCAATAATTTTTTTCAGACTGAATCCTCCAAAGATGGTCAGAGTAAAGACTTGTGGAAACAGACTACACTCATAGATATGTTTGAAAGAAGTTCAAGCTATGAAGGTATTTTTTTTGATATTAGATTACTGTATTGTTTACATTTTAGTTCTATGAGGATGTTCTAATTTTATTATTTTTCTCAATTTAGCAGGGGGTCATAAAACTAGCCAAATAAATCAAGCTTTGATCTACATGATTTGCAAAGACAACATGCCTCTATCTTGTGTAGAAAAATCAGGATTGAAAAGATTTATGAGCGTCATTTGTCCACGCTATAAAATTCCATCACGAACTACTGTAAGCGAACTATAATATTAAATTATTATCTTATCCTTTTTATTTTTAAATGTTATTTTATTATTCATTTCTCATTCCAGATAACTGGCCTCATGGAACAACGATACGCCACTACCAAAGCCATTTTAAAACAAAAATTAAGTGAGATAAATAATATTGCTTTAACAAGTGATATATTAACTCTTACTAACTCGACACGAAGTTTCATCGTAGTGACAGCATATTTTCTTAACACAGCTAATAACTGCACTCCTGAGCATGAGATGGTGACATTGACAGCACGAAGAATGTATCAGGTAAGTAAAGTATAAAATAAATGCATCAAATTATAAAAATAAAATAAATAGTTAATTATAATAAATTTAATAAAGTGGACTAATATTGGTCTTCTTTCCTGCAGGCGCACACAGCTGATTATATAAAAGAATGCTTTGAAAATATTACCGACGAGTTTACAATAGACAAGGATTGCATCTTATCAATTACCACTGATGGTGGTGCTAACATGGTTGCTGCAGTGAAGAAATTTTTGGAAGATGGAAAAAGCATTCCTTGCATGGCGCATTTGCTGAATTTAATAGTGGATGGCGCAACAAGAGATAATGCACCAGTTCTTGAAATTGCCAATCGTGTCAAAGCCATTGTTACATATTTTAAACAATCTGAACGCAATGGACGATTTGCGAGCAGAACAAGAGGGACAAAAGAAAGAGGGAGAAGTGTTAACACTTATACAATCAGTAAGCACAAGGTGGAATTCTTGTCTTGATATGTTGGAAAGATTCAATACATTATCAGCTATTGTGGCTAAGATTTTAGCAACTAGGCGGAATGCACCTGATATGATAACTTCTTCAGAGTTAAGTGTCATACGAGATCTGATAATATTGCTTACCCCATTTAAGCAAGCTACTGAAGAAATTAGCGGCGATCAGTACGTGACTTCTAGTTTGGCGATTCCCATTGCAAACTTACTTCAGAAAGGACTTGAAGAAGTAAAACCTTTCACCGAATTTGGTGTTGCTGTTCAGAAGAGTTTGCTAAACTTAGTTATTGCCAAACTAAAACCACTAGAGCGACATTTACATCTTGCTATAGCAACAATTTTAGACCCTCGCTTTAAGCGTATTCATTTTAATTCAGCACTAGCTGTTTCCAATGCAATAACCGCATTATCAAAAGAAATACGTTTAGAACATAGACGTAGAGGACAACTTTCGCCTGAACTCAGACCCACAACCACTACCATAATTCCAAATTCAGAAAATTCTTCGCCGTCGCTGTGGTCCGGACATGAAAAAATTATGATAGATTTTGCTGCAGCAACCTCCAGTTTACTTTCAACCAGTGATGGTATGCCTAGCGAAATAAAGCAATATCTAGATCAGCCTATAATACCCAGAAAAGAGAATCCTACAAAATTCTGGTTTGCTTGTCGTCATTTTACTCCAGTCCTTTCCGACATAGCTCTAAAGTATTTGATATCGCCTGCGTCCTCGGTTTCCTCAGAGAGAGTGGCATCTGCTGTAAATCTCGCAGTACCCAATAACAGAAGTCGGCTTACAGCCGAGCATGTAAATCAAAGAGTTTTTCTTATGTCTGTATCAGATAAATATTGGTTTGATTAATAAATAATTAATATTTTTTATTGTTGTCCTTGATTTAAAAAATTTAAAAATGATGTCTATTGATTAGTATTTATCTAGTAATGTAAGATGATTGAAGTAGATTAGGCCAAATATTTTTTTTTCCTATCACACCGATATATCGATATATCGATATTTTTAAATAAAAATATCAATATCGATATTGATATATTCAAAAATTATCGATACAATATATATCGATACTTTATTGCATTTCGACATCCCTAGCCGACGTGGATACGAACTCGCCACGTCTCTCCGCGCCCGCACCTGCCACCGCGTCCGCGCGATCAACGTGAACGGAAGCATATTGATTCAATTCGCAAAAATTTCATATGCTCATTGGATGAATGTAATGAATTAATAGCATCCAATGTGGACGCCGACGAACCTAATTACGATTCATTAATTTCGTTCGAAGAATTATACTCTAACATAAAATTAAAATACAGTGAGTTATCTTCGAACCCAAGCGATATGAACGCTAACGCTTCCGGTATGCAGGAATCGAAAAGTACATTTTATAAACAAACTCCTAAATTACCGCGTTTAGAATTATGTTCATTTAATGGCGAAATTGAAAATTGGCCTATTTTTTATGAAAATTTTCGGACTGTTATATTCATGTATAACAGTCCGAATAAAGACTTAACGGATGGTGAAAAGGTGCAATATTTAGTCGGCAAATTAACTCACAATGCGCGCGCTAATTGCCAAGGATTCCTGCCTACCGCCGAAAATTACTCAGTGTTATGGAACGCATTAGTTAATAAATATAATGACAAAAAATTATTGGCGGCTTCTAATCTAGATCAGCTTCTAAATTTAAAACCGGTGAATGAAAGTACCCCCTATAATTTAGAAAGTTTTATTGATAAATTTTCATCTATAATTTCAGCTCTGAAACAATTAAATATAGATAACTTGACAGATTTTATTTTTATTCATATTGGTTCAAAAAAGATTGGTATAGAATTAATTAAATTATTCGAAATGTCTATAGATAATGAAAAGTATATGCCTACCTATTCAGAGTTCGTTGACTTCATACGCTCGCAAACGCGAATAATGCACCGTGCCCATAATATTGCAAGTAAAATGCAACCTTCAACTCGCATAAATAAAAATCAGAATGCTATATCAAATAAATATAATGCGCCACGTTCAGATAATATTACTAAAACCTTTTTAAGTACTCAGTATAATATTAATAAATGTGCTTCCTGTGGAAGGGTTGATCATTGTCATTTATATGAATGTCCAAAATTCATTTCGTTGACTTCCCCCGAACGCTATAATTACGTAAAAAACAACAAATTATGTGTAAATTGTTTAAGTAATAAACATATTTTACGTAATTGTAAATCGAATACTAGGTGTCGTATTTGTAATCACAGTCATCATTCTCTATTACATTTTGAATCTAATATGGTCGTCCCGCTTTCGCAATCGGTAAGTGACGCGGCCGCGCCAGGTAGCCATTCCGATCCCTCTTCATCTAAAAAAACTTCTTCGATAAACGCAATATCGTTGTGTGCCTTCTTCGGTAGGTCTGACCGCGCCGCCGCCACGGCGTCCGACGAGCGGCCCCGGGCGCCTACCGCTATGTTGTTAGGTACGAGTACGGCGTTAGTGGATGCTATTGATAATTATGGAAATATTCATATTCTGCGCGTACTAGTGGATAGTGCGTCGCAGAAAGATTTAATAACTGCCGCATGCTGTAAGACATTAAAATTGCAGTTACATCCGCCATGTACTAGATTCGTGGCGAGTGTGGGTCACGTCACGAGCCCGGTAGAGGGCGTGACGTGTTTGACTCTTCGCTCTCGCTATGACGATTCGATACAGTTTACTATAAGACCTTTGGTAGTGGATCACATTACGAAAGAGTTGCCGACCGCTTACATCGATGTTTCGCGATTAAATTATTTAAATAACTTGCCGCTGTCTGATTGTTATTTTTACAAACCCGCAAAAATTGACTTAATAATAGGAAGTGATTTATTTTCGCGCATACTTCGTCCTAATATTATTTCTCGCTCTCCTGGAGAACCTGTCGCAATCGATACGTTATTGGGATACGTTATCTTAGGGGAAGCACCTACTATTGTTAAACCCGCGACATCTGAAATTCATACTTTTTGTACTTACGACTACGATTCTCTCAGTAATTGCTTGAATCGATTTTTTGAGTTGGAAGATGTACCCGACGCGTCTTCCCTTACATTCGATGAATCTGAGTCTGAAACGATTTATTGTGAAACTACGCGCCGCGACGAGAGCGGCCGCTACTCGGTGGCGCTGCCCTTCAAAGGTGACGTGTCGGCGCTTGGAGACTCGACGCGCGGCGCACAGTCCGTGTCCGGCTTCCGTGGCGCTTGGTCGCGCATAGCGATGGTAAGTGACCAACGGCAACCCGGTTCATTGTCACAGTGTGTGCTTATATGTGTACAGGAGTGAAAACGCTGTGCTTCGTATTGCTGTGCAGCGCCCCGTGCTCCATCACCATCCACAAGCTGAGGACACCTAACGGTGTCCACCGAATCGCAAACCGTTAATCGCGCAGCGCCGCGGCCCCAGTGCGGCGGAGGTCGCGCCGAGCGCGGCGCGAGCGCCCGCGACGTGTCCGGCGCTCATCGCCCGCGGCCCTGCCGCCTCGCGGTTACTGTGTTGCGCGATTTCTGTCTATCTATATCTATTCTTACCCATCCTCTCGTTTCTGAACGACCCGGTCCGCGTACCGGACCGCCGCGTCGGTAGTTTGAGCGGGAAACGGCGAGGGCGGTCTGTTGCTCTTGACTGAGCGCCCTCGTTCTTACTCTGCCAAAATGGACGCAAAACTAAAATCATTTCTGGCCGAGCGCGGCCTACTAAGACTTCGAGGAGTACTGCTCCTCGCCTGCCTCCCCCGAATCGGTATCCGAAATGGATATCGATAAACAATATGTGCCCAGGACTACAGTCCACTATCCGTCTGAAGAGTCGGAAAGTGATTTCCACTCCGATGACTCCAAAGGTGAAGACGAACCCTTCACCAAAGTCCAAAGTCGAAAGGCTCGAGTGCGCCGAGCAAGGCTGATAGCCTCAGGCGCTATTACTCTGGGACCCAGCTTCCAATGTTATTCGCCGGCTAAGGCTAAAAACAATCCAGGGCCAACACCCTCTCCCGCTACTCCCGTAGCACCCACCCCTACGCCCTCCTGGCGCAATACGGTGGAAAAAAAGAAACCCGAGCAAACAGATATCAACTCCAAAAAGGCTAAAAAGCCAAAAACCATCGTCGTAGATGACGATGACGCCCCCCCCCCGCTCCACGTAAGGAGCAAAAACTGCCGCCCTATCTTTCTCTGGGAAAAGGAAAAATTCTCAGAAATTCGCAGACAATGCGAATTAAAAAACATTACAATTTCGCATGCGCGAAATACAAAAAATAAAGGACTAAAAGTCCAGCCCGACTCCATCTCAGATTTTCGTAATCTGACCAATCTACTGGCAACAATGAAAGCTGCCTACCACACTTACTCCCTTAAGGAAGAACGCGAGTTCCGTGTTGTCCTTAAGGGCGTTCCTAGAGTTTCCGCTAAATGAGGTCAAAGATGACCTCCTAACTCAAAAACTTCCCGTGAGGGCGGTCCGCCGCGTTACAAATCGTAACCGCGAACCGCTCGACCTCGTTCTGGTCTCCGCCGACCCATCCGCAAAAGATAGCGTCAAAGCTATCTTCTTCAAAATTAAGACGGAGTGCTCCCTTTCAGGGATTAAAGTGGAATTACCCCACAAACGAAGCTCACCAGGACAGTGTCACAACTGTCAACTTTACGGTCACAGTTCTAAGAACTGTTTTAGAAAAGCACGCTGTGTAAAGTGTCTGGGCGATCACGGCACTGCAGCGTGCACTCGAAATAAAGAAACAGACGGTCCGCCCGCCAGTGTCCTTTGTAACACATCTGGCCACACGGCCAACTACCTGGGATGCCCGCGCGCCTCAAAAAAATACCCGACCCCAAATAGGAACAATAGGGATAATAATAGTTCTCCGAACGACAAGGCCGCCCTGCGCCGAGCGCCCGCGCGAGCGGTCTCCAAAAACACTACCTACGCCAATATAACGGCGGGCCGCCGCAAAGACCCGCCTAAATCCAAAAGTGATGTGTCTACGGACACACTAAGCCAAATCATGTCGGTGATATCGATCATCGACATCAACGAACTCGCGGATCTCGCGAAGTCATTTAAGGCCGCATCAAACCCGGTCGAAAAATTACTGATTTTAGCAAAACATGCCTCTCTCGTAGAGACGATTAAAAATAATAAATTCTAATCGTCTAAAAACAAATCTCTTCTCATCCCATACCGTGCCGGGAAGCACGGTCAAAAATCATTTACTATTCTCCCACGCGCCGCGAAGTCCCCAAACATAGCCCTGACTTAGTTTCAATCTCGCTTTAACGTCCGGTAAAGCTGCTGCACCTATGGCTACTTTCATAGGTTATTAGTTTTAAAAATAGAGTCACCCCAAGGAAGTGTTTTTAGTGGGTAAAAATCCCACATAATCCGGTCTCTAGGTCGCGTGACCGGGTATCTTTCGTCCGAGAAGATTTTCACTTACCTACGCAAAAAAAAAAAAAAAAAAAGACGCGCGGCGCGCAGCGCAGATATTATTCCTTAGAACGAAAATTATTAGTTAATCCTTCAATAAAAGGGGAATACGATTACGTTTTTTATGAATATTTAAATAAAGGATATTTAGTACCTGTCGCGAAAGAATACAAGGACGATTAAATCCACAAGGTTACGTGTAGTTTTAGACGCAAGTGTGAAAAGTACTTCCGGTTTGTCGTTGAATGATATATTACATACTGGCAAAAACCTAGAAAAGGATTTATTCAACATTATATTAAATTTTCGATTATTTCCCTGTGGTATCAGTGCCGATATTCGCCAAATGTATTTACAAATATCAGTTCATGAAAATCACAGACGATTCCTAAGAATACTGTACCGATTTAATATTAATGAGCCTTTGCAATTATACGAAATGACCCGCTTTCCGTTCGGCCTTCGCTGTAGTCCCTACCTCGCCATCCGCACCGTCCGTCAACTCGCGGCGGACGAGCACTCGCGCTATCTTGACGCTGCCGCAGTCCCTGAAAGAGACTTATACATGGATGATTTAGTATCCAGTTGTCTTACCGAGCAGGATGCCGCTTTGCTGTCCAATGAGCTAATTGAGTTATTTCGTGCTGGGAGGTTCGATTTAATTAAATTCTCTAGCAATTCCGCTCAAGTGATGTCCAGTATACCACATACACACCGCGTCTCTGATAATGTCGAATTTGACGCCAATGACAAATTAAAAATATTGGGGTTGCATTGGTTGCCAGCAAAAGATGTATTTACGTTCTCTGTCGATTGGAAAACTCGCGAGTGCACTAAAAGAAATATATTATCGACCGTCGCTCGACTTTGGGATTTAATGGGCTACGTAGCTCCTGTAATTTTGTTAGCTAAATTATTTATTAAATGGCTATGGGAAAATAAAATTGATTGGGATGACACGCCTCCTGCTTCCTTTATTGTTCGCTGGCAACAGTTCGAAAATGAGTTACCGTTACTGCGCGATGTTCATCTGCCGCGGCACATACGAGTAAACGCACACTGCTTCACTTCCGTGCTCGGCTTTGCAGACGCTTCCGAAAGAGCTTATGGCGGAGTCGTGTACCTTCACGTTTATTATCCAGACGATAACCGCTACGCACTTAATTTGTTAACTGCAAAATCTCGCGTCGCACCCTTACGTAATATATCATTGGCCCGATTAGAGCTTTGTGCTAATTTAATTCTAGCAAAATTAATGCGTATAATTATCGACACATACTCATCCCGGTGTGTTATTAACAAAGTTTGTGCGTTCACCGATAGTACGGTCGCTCTGGCCTGGATACATTCGACGCCCTCTCGATGGCAGACGTTCGTAGCTAATCGAGTGACTAAAATATAGGATTACATAGCACCCGATAACTTTCATCACATCAATGGCAAGGAGAACCCTGCGGATTGCTTATCCCGCGGCCTAACACCGTCGCAGTTGTTGAGTCACCCGCTGTGGTTCCCCGGCCCGCGCTTCGCCCGCTCGTCGCCCGCCGAGTGGTCAATTTCGCAGTTCGATCCGAGTACTATAACCGATCTGCCCGAATCTAAAACGACTACTTTTATTAATACCGCCGTTAAGCCGGACCCTCCGCTACTGTACACACTCGCTTTACGCATCTCGTCTTGGCCTAAACTTATTAGGATTGTTATTTATATATTTAGATTTATTAAAATTCTGTCACGAAAATTTGAAATTTCACATTTAGATGTTGCAGAATTAGCCGTGATCAGGGCTCTTCAAATAGTGTATTTCTCTGATGAGATTCGTAAAATTGAAAATAATAAATTGTTAGCACCCGCCTTCCGCAAGCTAAACCCTTTCTTACATAATGGAATATTACGCGTGGGCGGTCGACTTGAAAACACAGAACTGTGTTTCGACAGTCGACATCCCATTCTGCTCCCGCGCCGCGACCACGTTGTAAATATTATAATTGATTATTATCACCGAAAGTATTTACACACTGGTCCACAATTACTGCTATCTCTCATCAGACAAAGATACTGGATTTTAGCCGCACGCAACATTGTACGTCAATGCATTCGACAGTATATGTAATTTGTTTTAAATGTCGACCAAAGCCTGAATTCCCGCTTATGGGTGAAATTCCTTCTTGTCGTCTAGAAATGGGAATGAAACCTTTCCATTTTTGTGGAATAGATTACGCAGGACCGCTACATATTTTGCCTTACCGTCGCCGGGGTGTACGCTCTATTAAATCTTATATATGTTTATTTATCTGTTTAGTAACTAAAGCCGTTGAGTTAGCTAGTGATCTCGGTACTGAATCTTTTTCTAAACGCTTTTAAACGGTTTCTCTCCCGCCGTGGCCCCGTCGGAGTACTATACTCTGACTGTGGTACTAATTTCGTAGGTGCGAAATCTTACCTCGATAATCTATATAAATTACTATCGTCGGAAGAATATAACAATCGATTCGCTAATGAATTACGAGACAAACGTATCGAGTGGAAATTAAATCCACCCTCTGCACCACATTTCGGGGAGAGTAACGTCCGCTGTGTTAAAATGCATTTACTCAGAGTAGTTGGAAGCCAACTGCTCACATACGAAGAAATGCTAACGGTACTCGTACAAATAGAAGCGATATTGAATTCGCGACCACTATCGGCTATGAGTTGTGATCCTTCTGAACCGCTTGCTCTCACTCCCGCTCACTTCTTAACGCTTACGCCGCTCACGTCTCTACCCGTACGGGACCTTTCACATGAAAATGTCAACCTTCTCCAACGGAAGCGCATTATTGACCATTTAGTGCAATCATTCTGGAAGCGTTGGCAGATTGAATATCTCCATACACTGCAAACTCGACATAAATGGACTAAATCCACTCGACCGATAGAAAAGGGTACTGTAGTTATTGTTAATTCTGACAACATCGCTCCTTTGAATTGGCCGATAGGTATTATCGAAGATACTTTTCCCGGGAAAGACGGAGTCGTCCGAGTAGTAAAGCCCGGTATACACGGCAACGATAAAACTTTTATCGAACGTATGTACGAAAATCGACGCAGATTTTATGGTTGGTGCAAACGATCGAAGGCAGGTGCAAAATCTATTCGATAAATCGTTGTCGATCGCGGTTGCACAGTTTTATCGTAGTGTGTGGACGGAAATTGGGCCAATCATTCAGTTCGTTCACAAGGCTTGCTGTAGGCGGACGCGCCCGTGCAAGTCTAAACATGTTGCAAGAAGATTGTACCGGAATCCGTGAGTTATTGGAAGAGTTTATCCAATGCTATAAAAATGAAGTTTGCTTGTGGAACAAGAAAAGCAAAGATTACCACGACCGCAACAAGAAAAATGCTGCTTACGATAGGCTAATTAATAAGTACAAACTTATTGATCCTAATGCCAATAGGGAGACGGTAGTGAAGAAAGTAAATAACTTGCGGACTTCCTATAAGAAGGAACTCAACAAAGCCAAAAAGTCCTTGAAATCCGGAGCCGGAACCGATGAAGTCTATGTTTCTCATTTGTGGTACTTCGACTTGATGAATTTTTTAAACGATGAAGAAATACCAAGGCGGTCTATATCAAATATTATGGAGGATGGAAATGAGGTAAGACCATTAATTTATTATTGATTTATTAAACAATAGGTTACTTTATTACATAAGGAGATGTTTTATTTATATGTATTATTTTAATATAATTACATGAAAGTATACCTTAGCAAGAAAATCTTGACAAAAAAGAATTCTTAACTTACTACATTTTCCATAAGTGCGAGCAAGACATTGCTATTGTTGTCCTGCTCGCATTTTTGGAAAATGTAAGTTAATAATTCTTTTGTCAGGACTTTTGCCAAGTTACATAAATGTCTGTATCGTATTATGTATTTATATGCAAAGACTAACCTAACTAAATACACTCAGTAGCACAAAGTGGTCATACAGGGAGTAAATAAGGACGAAACATCACGCACAATGGCAATATTGAAAAATAACACCAGACAACTGAAGCCCATTTTACAATTGGAAAAGTCAGTTTTTTAATTTTAAATTATTTTTCTTATAGTTAAATAAAACGTTATTTCACAAATTGCATTCATCCTTTTTATAATCTATGTAAAACTTACTAAACATTTATGTGACATATTGAAGGAAGGAATACAGCATACAGCTATATTTAAAACGTTTAATCTGTATAATGTAGGTAACTATTAATGAATAAACTTATCTTGCCAGGGGACTTTTCCCTCGTTCGCAAAATAACTCATAAATTAATTTCTTATTTGTTTTGCTGTTCTCCCGGAGTCTAATTGACGAGAACGTTGTAATGGTTCAAGCGTTGATCTTCTTGTTGTAAGTCCTGACGACGTTGTACCCTCTTCAAAGTTTCTCTATCAAAACAATCTGACGAAGCATATGAAGAACATGATGTTGTCATTAAATAATTATGCAAAACACAAGTTGCCCGAACAACTGATTCTATGTTTTCAGTTGTCATATTAATTTGTGTTCTGTAAATTCTAAACCTTGCTGCTAGTATGCCAAATGCATTTTCAACTATGCGGCGTGCTCGTGATGTTCGGTAATTATAAATCTTCTTGGCTATACTATCCAAGTCGTTTTGTCGAAATGGTTTCATCACGTCTTTTCTAAGAGGAAAGGCGTCATCAGCTACAAAACATACGGTAGCGTTCGTGAACTATTACTCAATTTGTTTTCTTCAGGAATATTTAAAGCATTGTTTTCCAACTTTTCGTAAAAATCGTATTCAAGAACACTCCTCCATCTGATACTCTGCCATTTGTACCAAAATCAAACATCAAGAATTTGTATTTTGCATCAACAATTGCCATGAGGACCATACTATGTCTATTTTTGTAGTTGAAATAATATGAACCACTGTTAGGTGGAGGCACGATTTCAACGTGCTTGCCATCAATGGCACCTAAACAGTGAGGAAAATTCCATCGTTCATAGAATTCCCTTGCTATTGTTTTCCATTCATCTTCTGTTTGTGGTAACTGAAACAAAAATAATAGATTAATTATTAATAATAATAGTAATTTATTTCAAAAACTTAACTATTGTACTATAACTATACTACAAGTATTACTACACTACAACAATTATTATATACTATAAATATTTTTAACCCTTATATGTATGTTCAAGTGTTAATTATTTATCCTATGAAATAATGAATTTATTGACCATTGCCTTGCCTATTGACTATGAGAATATCAAATTATGTATTTCTTTTTACAGGAACAATCCAGATCGCAATATAGCAATTCTAATGTCGAACAAAACCCACCAACCCCGGCCAATCTGATCTCGAAAGGGACACACCAACACCTGGCCGATCTGATGTCGAAAAAGAAGTATCAACGCCGAGTCGTTCTGATTCTGAAGGAGACGTATCAACGCCGAGTCGTTCTGATTCTGAAAGAGGCACGCTGCGACCAAATCGTTCAAAATCCACGAAGAATGCGTATGAAGAGGCACTGCGAAGTGTGAATGAGCATTTTAAAAGTCCGAGGATTCCGGAAAATCGTTTTGAAGTATATGGACGTAATGTAGGCATGAAATTACAAGAATTACCAAAACAGCAAAGAATTATTGCTGAAAAAATTATTAATGAGACATTATTCTTAGCCGAAATGGGTGATTTAACTACCTCACATACTGTCAGAACCAGTGATTTTATTAACACATTTTTTTCCACACAGCCACACATTCAAGCATCTAATCAACCAAACGTTCAATTGTCTCCACTCAGCTACACATGGTATCATCTAATCAAGTATTCACTGAAAACTTTTCCAACCTTGATCAACCACATGCTCAGACTCACGATTCTCTACCCCACACGGCTGCTTCATTTATACTTAGTTTCAATGATAAATGATTATTGAATTTTATTGTTAAGGTTTCATTTTTTCATTCTTGAATAATTTTCATTCGCTATTTCATTCTAATGATTTAATTATTAAACATTACATACGATCACAATTGTGTTTTCTTCATAGCATCATCACCATCACCAAAGCGGCGCCACTATGCGACTAAGCTTTAGTCTTAATTTATCAAAGCTTTAATTAACTTATAGATTTCTATATTACTGTAATATATTATAAATCATTTAAAACTTACCTTTAAGTAATCTTTTTGTAGAACTTTGTATAAAGCATCACAAGTTTCAGGAATAATTCGACTCAGTGCCTGTTTTGATATCATCGTAGAAAAATTCATGCATTCGTATGAGCGACCTGTAGCTAAAAATCTCAGTGTTGCAGATAATCTTTCATGAGGACTTATTGCTTCTCTCATCACGGTATCATTTTTTTGTATTAGCGGTGTAACTAGAAACAGGAGGTGTAAGTAAGTCTCTTCATTCATCCTTAAATAATTATGCCAATCGTTTGGAGCAAATTTCAACTCATTTAATAAATATATGTGAGAGTGTGACTTCCTTTTAAAAAGCCAGTCCTTACACCACACACTACGTGATTTTCTCCTTTTTTGCACAAAATAAGCCAGGCTAGCGCAAGCGCGTCATCGTCTTCCATCGTGAATGACATGTTTCTCGTCCGATGTTTCCTTCGAGGACTGAGGGTCGACGCAGATATCGTAGATATGTGGACACACTATGGACGTTCGATAAACTGCACAAACGAACTGTACAGTTCGTTTGCGCAGTTTTATCGTTGTCGTGTATACCGGGCTTAAGTGTTAGAACTAAATCGGGCATACGCAGACCGATCGTCAAATTATGTCCGTTACCTAATCAATAGCAATCGCTCATACAGTCCACTCTAAATAATATTTTGTAAATATTATATATAGTTAGTTTAGGTCTTTAAATAAGCTATAATTAAATAAACTTAAAAAAAAAATACTAGTAAAAATAATTACTTAGCATGGTATACCGCTGTATAACTATTCAATTACTTAATAATTCCACCTGAATTAATAATATTGGTTATTTTGAAAGGATTTTATCCTGTCAAGCTGGGGGGGATGGTTGCGCCGTAATTTGGTTGGTGTTTTGTGTTGCAATGATGACACATATTCCATCCTGGTTGTCATCATTGCCTATAACTTTTCCATATTGCGCCTCCCTACCCTCTCATCTGTTAGTACCGATCCGCCCGCAAATCGCAAAGGACTACTCGAATTCCGCGCCCGCACCGCTACACATCATAAAACGCGTAGGAGACCAGTGGTGGCCACTCGAAGGAAATTGAAGTACTACAGGTGAGTCCTCTCTGTTTTCTATCCTTTTGAGTGTGTCATTATTGTGAAACAAAATTTTCCAACCAGCGCAATTCGCCGCACCAGTTTTGTTTTTTTTTTACTACTAAAGTCCTTTGTAAATAAAATAACGAATACTACCTGCAACATTTAATAAAATAAAAAAATTACAGGTACAACAGTCCTCTCAATCGAGCACTGAAACAGAAACACAACCACCACTTTCTCAAAGTACTGCATTCGACCAGCAATCCTGCTCTCAAACAGTCAACCCATCAAATAGCAAAACATTGACTGTCGCAGTCGACCAATCACGCGCATCAGCTCAAGCAAGCACTACAAATGAGCAAGCACCATCACCTTCTCTCCAGAACCAGCAATCCTCCTCTCGCACAGCAGCAATCAACCGACCACACAAAACTAGTCAGACTAAGAGAAAATGTGTAGAGCAGAACGAAACCTTAACTGCACTTCAACGCCTGGAAAATATTGCTACTGCAATAAACAATCCTGGATCAAAAGAAAAAGACGAGTTCTGTTATTTCGGACAAAATGTTGCTGTTCAATTAAGATCATTGCCATTAAATAACGCTCTGAATATGCAAACCAAAATTCAAGCTTTACTAAGTACAGAAAGATCTCAATTGTCCATTTCATATTCTAAGCCTTCCACTCCGTATTCTAACACAACTATATATACTGAAGAAATAGCAGCATCTTCTACCGATGATCGATTCACGCACACACCATACACGCAGTCAAACACTACAGAAGTTACTTTTGATCAAGAATCAGGACAGAATATTTTTTCTGAAGCTTGGAATAATGCCTAATTTTGATGTTAGAATAAATAAAAAGTCATAAAAGATATTCAAAATTGTTTTACTCACTTTAATAAACTCCTTTAGTGCAGTAGCTATTTCACTACAAACAACTGGAATGAACTGTGAAATCGGCGATTTTCCTACTCTGTACAAGGCTTCTAGAGATAGAAATGAATCACCTGTAGCTAAAAATCTTAATGTGATTTCCAATTTGGTTGTTGCCGGGATGGCATTTCGCATCTATCTTTCTTCGTTATTTTGTCCCCAATTTTTCCTAATAATTCATCAAATTTTTCTGGCAGCATTCTCAAATGGTTTCTGTAACCATCAGGATCTTCTTGACGCATTTCTTTAAGCAGACAACTACTTGCTCCAAAATCTTCCCTTCTACTAATCCAATCACTTACCCAAACCCGTCTCCTTCTTTTTTTTTTTGATCTCTCATTAATTTAGCTACACATTCAATTGCTAGTAACAACACGATTTGATTTCATTCACTTCGATTGTTATCCATTTTTGTCGCGCAAGAATAGCGAGTGACTCTCACGAACTGTCCTGTGTATACGCTATGGTAATACTGGCATGCAAGGTGTGCCCTTGCATGCCAGTATTACTTGCAAATGTATCCGCAGTGTGTCAGTTACTCGTACATGCCAGTAACTTTAATGTCAGCTACTTTCTCGATTTACTGGTATGTGTATCCCCGCCTTAAAGGGAGCGATATGGCTGTTTTTCGTGTTGCTGGTGATAATAGAAATGATGAAATTACTCAGTATCAAATGGGGCGCTATATAAGTAGTAATGAAGCTGTCTGGAGGATTATGTCGTTTCCAATGCACGAAAGACATCCGGTGGTTGTTCACTTGGCTGTGCATCTTGAGAATGGCCAACGTATTTATTTTAATGAAGCAAATGTATTGGAAAGAGCAGCACACCCACCAGCGACTACATTGACCGCTTTTTTCAAATTATGCGAAACTGATACATTTGCGATAAATTTGTTCTGATGTGCCCCCGTATTACACATGGAATGTGTCTTTGAAAAAATTTCAAAGACGTAAACAAGAAACGGCAGTCGATGGGCATCCAGGCATTTTCCAAACAGATGCTATTGGGAGAATATATACAGTACATCCAAACAATGCAGTGTTTTTATTTGCGATTGTTATTAGTTAACGTCAATGGCCCAAAATCATTTCAAGAATTGAGAACAGTCAACGGTCTTTTATGTCAAACATATCGTGAAGCATGTCAACTCTTGCATTTGTTGGAGGATGATGCACATTGGGATTCAACACTTCAAGATGCGTCTACTTCAACTCATCCACAACAAATACGAATGCTATTTGCCATTATATTATCAACATGTTCGCCATCAAATCCACTTGAATTATGGAACAAATATAAACATTATATGGCAGAAGATATTTTAATTCGTATACGTCATCATGCAAGAAATCTTGATTTGTTGATTACCTTGGAAATGTACAACGAAGCTTTAATAATAATTAAAGATAAGTGTCTAACGATTGTAAATAAAGCATTAGTACAATTGGGTATGACTGCACCAAATCGTGAGATACATGATTTGTTTCACTGTGAATTGCAACGTGAGCAGGAGTTCAATTCTAACGATTTACGTTTATTTGTACAATCGCATATAACCAAATTAAATATTCAACAAAAACATTGTATATGACACAATCATGCAAGCCGTTTCCAATAATGCAGGTGGATTATATTTCTTGGATGCATCTAGTGGTACAGGCAAAACTTTCGTTGTATCATTAATTTTAGCGACTATTCGATTGGAACAAAAAATTGCATTGGCATTTGCATCTTCGGGAATTGCTGCTACATTATTAGAAGGTGGTCGGACCGCACACTCTGCAATAAAATTGCCATTGAATGTACAGGTGATTGAAACTCCAACTTGCAATATTTCGAGAAATTCTGCTATGGCAAAAGTTCTGCGATTAACGTCAATTATGTTATGGGATGAGTGCACAATGGCGAATAAAAAATCACTAGAAGCATTTAATCGAACAATGCATGATTTACGCTGTAATCAACAGCTTTTTGGTGGTGCTCTGATATTGCTGTCAGGGGACTTTCGTCAAACATTGTCTGTCATTCCTCGATCAACTCCTGCTAATGAAATAAATGCCTGTTTGAAGTCATTAGTTCTTTGGAGATATGTACGAAAATTGACACTGAACATTAATATGCGTATTCACTTACATAATGATGCAACTGCCCATGAGTTTTCAAAACAATTGTTAGAAATTGGTGATGGCAAAATGCAAATCGACAGTACCAACGGATTGATCACTGCACCGAACAATTTTTTTTACAATTGCGCAATCGATAGATGAGTTGATTGAATGTGTTTTTCCGAATATTCTTTAGAATTACAGAAATCATGATTGGTTGAGAGACTGCGCCATTTTAGCACCGAAGAACATTCATATCAAAGCCATTAATTTTCAAATTCAAGCGAAACTGCCAGGTGTAGTCACGACATATAAATCAATTGACAATGTTATGAATTAAGATGAGGCAATGAATTATCCAATTTAATTTTTAAATTCATTGGAACAGGCTGGTATACCACCGCATTGCTTGAATCTGAAAGTTGGTTCCTTGATTATATTATTGAGAAATATTAATCCACCAAAACTGTGTAATGGCACCAGATTGGCAGTGAAAAAGTTATAGCCAAATTTGATTGAAGCTACAATCTTAACTGGTAAATCAAAAGGAGAAGTGTGTTTTATACCGCGTATCCTTATGATTCCAACTGATATGCCATTTGAATTCAAACGATTACAATATCCTGTGCGTTTATCATTTGCGATGTTCATAAACAAGGCCCAAGGGCAAACACTTCACGTTTGTGGTGTGAATTTGGAGGAATCATGTTTTTCACATGGCCAACTCTATGTTGCCTGTTACAGAGTCGGTAACCCCAACCGTTTATTTATTCATGCTCAAAATGGAAAAACAAAAAAATATTGTTTATCCAAATGTTTTAAACTAACCCATATAGACCCACCATATTAAGAGTACCCAATTATTTTTTATTTTTTAGTTTTTACTCTTTGTCATAGTTCAGAAATAACGTTTGTTAGTATATCTTTGTGTTTATTGCTGATAAATATAATATAAACATTTAAATTATGTTTCTGTAGTGGGTTTTGTTGAGCAGTTTCATACTTTCGAAATTACAGAAAGTAATAAATTTTATTTTTATGTTTTATTTCTAAGTTTATTTATTTTAGCACACCAAGTACTTCGAAATATTAAAGAAAATACAATGAATGAAGAAGGTTACAAAATTTTATACACCGTTTGTGCCCAGTGGCAGCGGCATATTTTTTCTAATAAAATTATTATAAAAAAAAAGTTTCTGTGTTTTTATTTTATAATATTGTTTTCTACACATTCCATAAGAAACCGTTTTATTTTTACTGGTCAATATCATTTGGGTCATTTGGACTTTTAAATAGCTAGCAATTTAAACTTTTTGTTTGAATAAATGAACTTAATAATAATTTTTTTTATTACTATGCCTTATACGTAGCGAAGCACGTACCGGGCCGCTAGTTATTCATATGGGCATGTCCAAACAGCATACATGAGGTTAAAAATATCGCAACGTTGAGATATATTATTGGTGGTTGTGAAGCACATTCTATATGACAAGAAAATAAAAAAAAAAATGTCTTTGGATACATTCACTCTATCATAATCTAGTGAAGAGTACTCAAAATTGATTAGTTTCGATGAATTTCATTCCTTAAAAGTCGACAGGTTCTTGTTTATATTCTTTTCGTTTAGGTTCAAGTAGAGTTTCTAACGTGTGATACTCAAGGAAACAATTTTTGTTCATGACGCATAATCTAATATTGCACAAAGAACACTAGTTTATCGTCCTACGTTCTTTGCCTTTTCAAGAAAACACATCACGCACTGCAAACGACTCTCACAAATAAGCAAATGCTGTTGAGTCCTGTCTAGTCGTAATTGTGGCTGCAATCAGTGGCGTAGCTACCTAGGGGCTAGGCGGGGCAGTGCCCCGGGGCCCTCAAACTCAGGGGCCCTCGAATCCTTACCAGAAATCTCGATCGAACTGAACTTTGTAAATTTCTCCCATTTTCAAAATAAATATAACAGGTTGCAACCCGACTTTAATCATGACAACTCAGTTGAGAGAAATTCGAAAGTTATACCTAGGAAATTGCCCAAAATTCTTTTTGTGGGTTGGCAGTGTTGTCAATTTGACGGATAGCGATGTGTTCGTTTTATTATTCATCGATGTGCGTTTTATTGTGAATTCGAGTTAAGATCTTTTTTCGCGAACGGTTAAAAAATTAATGCTGTATCAGGAGTAAGTAAGCTAATGTCAATAAACTTTTTAATACTAGTAAATACAGTAGTTCAATTTTATTTGATTTTACCACCGTTAAATGTAGTAACACTAGCGGCAATAAAATGTTTGCCGGGGATTCCCTTGTAGCGTATCATTACGTTTCTCTTTTCTTTTACTTTTAACGTCGTCAGTGAACAGTAGGTACCTACTCGAGCACAATCTAATATTGTATTGTGTAAATAGATTAGAAAACTAAAATTATGTACAATAAGAAGAAACCCAGTAGTGCATTTAAACGCAAACAACGCCAAGAAAGAGAAGATATTAAGCTAAAATTGCCCAAAATTCACAAGTTTTTTAGTCAGCCTTTTGCAAGTACTTCTGGACAAAATATTTCTATTGATAGTGACTCAAATATTGTGGTAACTGTAGTGTTGGTTGAGAAGCTTACTGAAGAAGATTCGACAATTATTGCAGTTGGAGATACCTCCGCCGCCCATAATGTGAACGTGGATGATGTTTGCATGGCACACATAAGAGCGGAGGATTTGGAGGAACCACTGACCTCAACATTTTTTGAAAATGTGTACGATAAATCTTCTTATGACTTGGGAAACTTCACGAAAAAAATTATAAGTTATAACGAAAAACGTCAAATTCTTGATATAGGACCTTTACAGCCTTCAGGACCTTTTCCAACAGACATCAACCAGAATAATGGATGTTTTTCAAAATCGTATTAGGTTTCAAGTTCTAAATATGGACCAGTTAATTGTTTTTGGTTGTGTTATTCCAAAATACTAGACGCTGCCTATTGTCAGCCCTGCTGGTTATTTGCTTCACAAAGGAATAATGTTTGGTGTATGGGAATTTGGGATTGGAAGCATTTATCAGAAAGAATTAAACAACACAGTTCTTCGAGTGGCCATTCGGAAGCATGTGCTGTGTATGAATTTTAGAAAAAAAATGATACTAATACTATCGACAAGGAACTTGAAAATGAAATTCGCAAAGAAGCATCATTTTGGAAAATGGTTCTTCAAAGGTTATTCGATATCATACTTACCCTAGCAAAGAGTTCTTTGGCTTTGAGAGGACATCGAGAAGACTTAAGTCAGGAAGGATATCATGGAAATTTTCTGTCCTTTGTAGAGCTCGTCGCCCGATATGATCAAATTTTGCGGCAAGTTTTGGATATGCACAGAGGTAATAATTATTATTTCTAAGTTTTTTATTATTTTATTTTGTTTATAATTATTAACTGTTTAATATCAGGACTTTTTTGAAATCGTGTTTTTTAAGTTTTTAGGATCTACAAGATATTTAAGTGCAACAATTAAGAATAAAATGATTGAGAGCTTGGGGACCAAATTCGAAACCCATCTATTAGAATAAATTAGGGTGTTATCGTTTTTCGCCACCATAATGGATACGACACAGGACATATAGAAGGTAGATCAGTTAAGCATTGTTGTGAGGTATGCAGTAATAACCAGATCGGAAAATGGACAGCTAGTTAATGTAGAAGCGAAAGAAGGGTTTCTAGGCTTTTATGCAGCCATCAAACATGACACAGCAGATTTAGTCAACCAAGTAACTACATTATTTATCAACCAAAAATATTGATTTAAAAAAATGTGTGGGGCAAGGCTATGATGGAGCCAATGTAATGAGTGGTGTGTATAATGGTGTACAAAAACATATTAAGGATATCCAGCCTAACGCGGAGTACGTACATTGTGCCACTCATAATTTAAATTTGGTGATAAGTGATGCCGTTAGCAACTTTGTGGAAATACAGATTTTTTTTGCAACATTGCAGGATTTGTATAACTTTTTCGGTAACAGCATCAAACGTTGAGATCTATAGGCAAAACTCACTGGCGAATCGGACACAACTTTAAAAAAACTAAATCCGACTAGATGGTCCAGTAGGGTCAATACGATATCTGCAATATCTCTTCGTTTTTTTTTTTTGATATTATCAAAGCATTATCAGAAATAGTTCTAAAGAGTCCTAATAAAGATGAGCGTAATGAAGCAGAGAGTATTAAAACAAAAATGCTAAATTTCGAGTTCGTGTTGCTTTGCGAATTAATGCACAGTGTATTGAACGACATCAATTATGCATCCAAAACTTTACAAAAATGCGACATCTATTTGGGCGAGGCAAGTAAAGCTTTAGCAGAAACGAAAGGAAAGTTGCAAATTTATAGAAATAATTTTGAATTATTCAAGTGCAAAGCCAGTGAAGCTGCAAGAAAATATGATATAGATACTCATTTTCAAGAAAAAAGGCAAAGGAAAGTTAAAAAACATTTTGATGAATTAGCTGCTGATCACCGATTTCCAAACAGAGAAGAAATATTTAAAGTTCAGATTTTCAATAATATAGTAGACATATTAATAGCTCAATTAAATACACGTTTTAAAGGTATGTATGTATGCAGTCTGTCACATATTCGATTTTCTAACACCAACATTTTTATTACATCTTGACGAAGCAACTTTATTACAAAAGTGTGACGAATTCCAAAGAAAACATTTAGATATAATAGGCCCTAATTTTTCACTTCAATTTATTAATATTTACCACCTAGTTTTACCTCAATTAACTCAAACATGGACTGTTCACCAATTATGCAAAGAAAAATAAGGAGCAAATATGGAGTGCTAGAATGCGACCTAACGGAAGTATTTACAGCAATATTATTATTCTTTACAATTCCTGTTACTTCTGCAGCAGCTGAAAGGTCATTTAGCAAATTAAAAATAATGAATAATTATTTAAGGAATAGTATTGGCCAAACTCGACTCCGACATTTATCGCTAATAGCAATTGAAAACAAAACCGCATCAAGTCTAGATTTAAACGAAGTCATTGATACTTTTGTGAAAACTAAAGCTAGGAAAAGATTGTAAATATAATTGTTATTTAGTTAGTTGGTAGGTCCGACCTTTACGTAATAAACTCTTAAATATTTTCTATTTCGTTTTATTACCCAATACCTACACCATATATAGATATATTGTAATTTATGTTGTTAGTGTTTAATATTTTTATTACCTGCCCTGCAGTGCACAAAAAAGAGCTGATGATAAAGAAGCTTAACATTTTTAGTGTATTTGAAAATTTAATATTTTTACTTAATAAAACCTAATCAGTTTAGAGAGCAGTGGGGCCCCATTTTTTTTGATTTGCCCCAGGGCCCTTGGTTATCTAGCTACGCCACTGGCTGCAATGTCGGACGCAAACCGGCGCGGGAGGCAAATGCCGCCTCGTCAGCGATTTTGCTATATAATATCGAGCCTCTCTATACGTCATATATTTCGTTTTGACAATTGTTTTGATTTGACTATCGTAGGAAAAAAACATAAGCGTTATGCTTTTTCGTTTTCGTTATCCATTCAACAACCTTTCGAATATCTTTATGTACCATTTTCTAACTTTTTTTTTTTATTGGGTACATGGAGAGCTTTTGATCTTTTAAATCAATGCCTCCCATAGTCGAATTATAAACTCGCACACATATGGGTTTCTCGCATTCCTGACCACCCCTATTCCCTACGTAAGTGCTGTTGTGGAAGGTGCTAATAATAGACACGATTTTTTTATCCTTCCACGCCAACACCATAAAATTACAGGAATGGCGAGCGATGATTTTCCCCTTTTTACAATTGTTATTCATCTTCTTTACAACTTCGTGTACATTTTTACGAGTGAGGCGTACTGTGCCCAAACAGTCAAAGCCTCGGCATTTAAGGTATTTTGCTAATAAAAAGGCATGATAACAAAAAAAAAATTGTGGTTATAAATCAGTAATATTGATTTCGCTGTCGACTTTACGCATTCAAGGCGAGATTCACCACTGAATTGGACCATTGCAACCTTTTGAACAAATATACTTCATGGGCAATATAGTGGAACAACTTGATCGGCGTCAAGCGATCAACACTTTAATGAAAAGAGCAATTCTTCAAGATCTGCAGCAAATGCTTCACGAGCATCATACATTGATCAGGCTGTTCAAAACTACGTTGGAGCGCATGCCAAATGGGGACTACAAAATCGTAGTCAGAGCGGATAAACGACTAGTTGGAACACACGAACGCAGATTTAACGCTATAATAGATGAAGTTGCAATCGTGATTGTTGGTGAAAATTTGGAAACACGCGATATTGTTTACACGTCGCGATACTGGACAACTGCAAAAAAATATATGAAACACACTGTTCATATGATACGTTGCAATATCCGCTGATGTTTTGGCAAGGAGACGATGGCTATCACTTCAATATCAGGATAATTAATCTATTTAATGGTGAATATCAAAATCACAGTTTTCATTTCAACGTGACATAAACTTTACTCATTCTGGTTTTGGTACCCAAAAAGTGTAGAACCACTCCTAATTAAGCAGGACGTCGTAAGAGTCGTTAAGATATTAGGTGCTGTTAGTTTGGAGAATATTAAACAAAAAATTGGCAACTAATCTGACATAATTAATCTTAATCCTTTTTAAATAAAAAAGTGACTTTGGCGTTTTAGTAATTACATTCAATCCACCCCTTTAAGGGATACGAGTTTCATTTCGAAAATACCTATTTTACTGCATTTATTTCAAGTGAAGAAGCTACCAAGGTTAGTTCGATCAATTATACGCATATTGTTTGATGATTCGTCAAAATGCTGACAAACATCTGTTGCAATTTCGTCGATTGCTTTAACAATACTGCGTCGACATGTTGGTAAAAATCGAAACGGACCACCTAACTTTCATTCGGTTGGACCAAACTAAATTGCGTTCGGAGGAGTAATCCATTTACGCGATACAATTAGCAGCGATGGTAATGCAGCTAACTTTGGTCGATTGACTATTTTACTGGCGACATATACAGGTAGCTCGCGTCATGTGCATGAATATGCGCAAGATGCAATGACATATGTTCGTCATTACGGTCGGCCAGATCTATTCATTACATTAACGTGTAATCCAAAATGGATATAAATTATTCAAATGGTGCTTCACGGATAAACATCAAGTGATCGGCACGACATTACCGCGCGTGCTTTCAAGTAAAAAATCAGGTCACTGATAAATTATATTGTTAAGAAACACTTCTTTGGGATTACTCAATGCTGGATGTACTCGATCGAATGGCAAAAACTAGGCTTACCGCATGCACCCATTCCTATTTCGTTAGTCGAAAGAACTCGACCAGATCAAATAGACATTATATGTGCGGAGATTTCTGATCCCGAAACCGATGCAGATCTACATGATATTAGAATTACAAAAATGATTCATGGACTTTGTGGCACCATCAACCGCCAATCACCATGCAAGGTCAACGAAAAGTATCTTAAACGACATGTACGAAAATTAAAGGCCGACACCATCACTGACAACGATGGCTATCCACTGTATCGGCATCGATCACCGGATGATAACGATAGAACTATCATAACGAAAATGAAGGAAAAGCTTTTGTGGTCGACAACAGTTAAATTGTTCCATATTCACCACTTTTTTTTAAAACATTCCAAGGCATATTGTAACGTTGAATATTACGATCCGGTAAAATCCATTAAATACATTTGTAAATATGCCACGAAAGGCAGCGATATGGCGATATTTGGTATCCAAACATCCAACATCAACGATGAAATTACACGCTATCAAGTTGGTAGATATGTGAACTGCAATGAAACGCTTTGGCGTATACTCTCATTTCCTATTCACGACAGTCATCCTACTGTTGTACATTTGGGGGTGCATTTGGAGAATGGTCAAAAAGTATATTTCACGGCGTCGAAAGCTACTTGACGTGCTGAACACCTCCAGCAACAACATTGACCAGTTTTTTTTGCGATTTGCCAAAGCAATCCCTTTGTACCAAAGTTGCTTTACTCGGAGATGCCACGTTATTACACATGGAACGCTTCATCGAAGAAATTTTTATGTCTGAAGCAAGGCGATGCGGTTCCTGGTCATCCAGATATGCGTACTACTAATGCTCTTGGTCGTATTTTACGTCTCCAAGTCAAATACGCACATTATTAGCTATCATCATTTCAACATGCTTCCCATCTAATCCACGTGACCTGTGGAACAAATACAAAGATAACATGTCAGAAGATTTTTACATCGAATTCGTGTCAGTTCAAGAAATCCCGATCTTGAGGCGAATGAGGACATGCATAACCAGGATTTGCTTTTGATCGAAGATATGCGTTATCTCATGTGCCGCAGTTTGTTAGTCAGGTTAGGAATTCCAACGCCAATTCGTGGAATAAATGACGCATTTAACCGAAAATTGGAACGTGAATGTGAATATCGTCGACATGAATTATACCAATCAATTCAAACAAATGTACTCTTCTTGAACCCCAAACAGAAGGAAGTCTATTTATTATACATTAATTAGTGCAATTGATGATGGAAATGGTGGCTTATTTTTTCTGGATGCTCCCGATGGAACTGGGAAGACACTCCTTATAGTCATTAATTTTGACCACTGTTCGTGCGAGATTCGAAATTGCAGTAGCAGTCGCTTCTTCTGGAATAGCAGCCACATCGTTAGAAGGATGTCGTACGGCTCATTCAACGTTAAAATTGCCGTTAAACCTTCAAACCACTGAAAAACCGACATGTAACATTGCGAAACATTCCGCAATGGCCAAAGTTTTAGTAGCATCATCTAGGATGAATGCACAATGGCGCACAAACGCAAATTGAAAGCACTTGACCGAACATTAAAGGATTTACGCAATGACTCGAGATATTTTGGTCCCGCAATTATTTTTTACTATCTGGCAATTTCCGCCAAGCACTGCCACTCATTCCAAGATCGACTGCTGCGATGAAATAAACGCTTGCCTCAAATTATCAAATCTGTGGCGTTATGTGAAGAAACTTCCACTGGCAGCAAACACGAGAATTGTATTGTTGAACGATCCATCTGCTGAAGAGTTTTCCAAGCGATTGCTATCGGTAATGGCCATGTTCCTGTCAATAAATCGAACAGATTGATTTCATTTCCTCCGAGTTTTTTACAATTTCGTCTCATCGAAGAACGAGCTCATTAACAAAATATTCCCGAACATCATTGCTAACCACAAAAATAAATGGTTGAGTGAGCGAGCAATTTTAGAAGCTAAGAATAAAGAATGACTTAAATTTTATCACTCAGAATAAAATCGTTATTATTCTACATTCATTCAAATCTCTTTACTGTGTAAGAAACGAAGACGAAGCCACTAATTATCCAACTGAATTTTTAAACTCCTTGGGATGTGCCTGGTTTACCACCGCACAATTTACAAATGAAGGTTGGCACGGTAGTTATCATGCTTTGAAATGTAAACCAATCAAAACTAAGCAACGGAACGTGTTTGATGATAAGAAAACTGATGAGCAATATGATTCATGAGGCGATACTCAAAGGAAAATTTAAAGATGAAGTAGTTCTCATTCCGAGGATTCCGGTGATCCCTAAGGATATGCCCTTTGAGTTAACCCTTAACCACCTAACGTCGGTCACAGTGACTCCATTCGATATATTTTTTCAAATATTTCCGTTACTACGCGTGCCACAAGCCTGTGACTCTGTGTACTTTTTCCCCTCCCTCTCCAGTTTGCGCTCCGCTCCCGACCAAGCAACACGTGCGGGCAGTGAAAAGATTCAGGTAAATAAATTTCGTATGCGGTCATGGTGACCGACGCACTGTGGGGTATTAGAAGCAAAAAACCGGTCAAAAGTCGAAATCAAAATTTGTACCCAATTAGTAAATGAACCTTCATTTCTCATTGTTGAATAGTTATGACGTCACGCCCCGATCACCTTACAAGTGTCATTCAATTTTGTTTGCCCCTCCGACAGTCGGAATTTAGTCGTTGTTCCTATCGCACGTCTTTGTTCTCGTCGTCGCTTGTAAAAACGGAGTTTTATTAACCGCTATTGTAAGATTTCTGAGAAGTGAAGTGAAGTTTTTTATAATGGATCTTGAAGATCGAGGTATGTACTGTATTTTAAAACTTATATTCATTTGTATATCATTCATATAAATATTTTTTTAATTTTATTAGCATTAAACTTAGCATAAATTATAGTTTTATTTTTTTTTTTAGTGTTTTAGTTATAAAGTTCGGATAGGTTCGGTCAAAATGATAGCACAAATATTAGCCTATCTTGTGTACTATCATTTAAACCAAAACATAATCCGCCAACATCCGCCTTTTCGAAATATAGTTCTTTATATGAAACAGTAATTTAGGTACTAAATTTAAAATATTTTGTCCTCATAGGATTTGAAGAAACTGTCCGGGAGAAAAGTAGGACAGATCTCTACAACTATATAAAGCAAAGTTCTGGACGATTACTTGATGACAAGTTCGCATACATGGAGGATTGTGTCATTAGGGAAACTAATTGTCCAACTGAAAAATAAGTAGTCTCAAAAGGAATTGAAACTGTTCAAATGGCAGTTCAGACAAAATGGACGGCGGCATCGTACAAAGAAGAAAGATTCCTCCAGAACAATGCTAAGTGGCTTACAGGTACTATAAAGTTATCGGCCTGGGTAAAACAAAGACTGGTCGGCCGCGGCCCTCAAAAGAGTTTGGGGAGTTAAGTGATCGCAGTAAACGGCGCAAAACAAAGAACTCCGGCGCAGGTACCCGATGCAACGTTAACATATGCTGCTCAAATGAGTCTAAGAGCCGCAGGAAAAAGCGATGCTTCGGCTATCATAAAAGAAATTACCAAGTCCCCGACTAGAGCATACAAAATACGTAAAGTAATCACACAAAACAAAGAAAAAATATACAGCGGTTATCAACAATGGAAGCCTTATCAATGTTCGTAGAAGGTTTGTCTCGAAGTCAGTACAATGTGATACGCAGTGCTAGAAAACAGCTCTATCCGTGTTATTCTTTGTTACAAAAGCGAAAGCTGATTGTTACCCTAAGCCTGAGTCATTTCATGTCACTGACACATGTGCTGAGATTAAACTGCAAGATTTGGTAGATCACACTGCTTCACGGTTATGTACATACCTTGAAGAAGTTTTGAAAGGACTTTCAAGTGAAGAGAAGGAAAATTTAAAACTTATATCAAAATGGGGATGTGACGGATCTCAACAGACACGGTATATGCAATCCTTACAAAATACGAACGAAAGCTATGACGATGCAAATATATTCCAAAGCTCGTTTTTGCCTTTGAGATTACTTGTTAGTCATAACAGCCAAAGTAAAGTCATTTGGCAAAACCCCGTCCCGTCGAGTCCAAGATTTTGTAGACCTATTCGAATCAGATTTGTGCATGAAACTAACGACATCACAAGAAATGAAATTAGTTATATAGAAAGTCAAATTGAAAAATTAAACCTATCTGAAATATTTTTGAATAGTGAAGTGATAAAAGTAAAGCATCTGTTTTATTTACTATGGTGGATGGAAAAGTCTGCAATGCGGCAACTAATACCCTATCAACAATGCGTTGCTATATTTGCAAAGCAACATCAAAAGATTTCAATAAATTAGAAACAAGAAGAGAAGAAGACCCTGCGACTTTGAAGTTTGGTCTTTCAATATTACATGCGAGAATAAGATTATTTGAATCGATTCTACATTTGGCGTACAAATTACCTACACAAAAATGGCAATCAAGGTCTTCTGCTGACAAAAAAAATTGTAAATGAGAATAAAATACGTATACAGCAACAATTTAAAGAAGAAATGTCACTACTAGTAGATGTACCAAAAGCTGGTTTTGGAAATACTAACACAGGCAATGTATCAAGACGATTTTTCTGTGATCCTGAGACAGCATCTAGAATTACCGGAGTAGATTTAGATTTGATAAAAAAGGCTTAGAACTTTGTTAGAGGTCATTTCAAGCGGTCACAGAATAGATACCGACAAATTATCAACATTTTGTAAGGAAACTTCAGAAATTTATGTGAGACTTTACGGATGGTATCCCATGACGCCTACACTCCACAAATTGTTGGTTCATGGACCTACAATAATAAAACATGCCATAATCCCTATAGGCCAGCTCTCTGAAGAAGCGGCAGAAGCGAGAAACAAACACTTTCGGCAATACCGTACTGATTTTGCTAGAAAGTTTTCAAAAATATCTTGCAATGTGGATGTACTAAATAGGCTTTTATTGAGTTCAGACCCATTGTTATCGTGTACGCGATCAAGATTTATGAAGAATAAGAAGCCATTCACAAAAGAAGCATTGGAATTTCTTATACCAGAAAGTGATGATTCTGAAGATACAGGAGCACAATATACGACAACGATAGATGAATGTGATATATCTGATGATAATGAATTTGACTAATATAGTATTTTGATATATAAAATCTATTGTTTTAATACCCTCTACCCAGTAACATTTTACTTTATAATTTATTCTTAGATAATATTAAAGGTACGCTAAAATTATCAATTTTAACGTACCTGAGGGCAGTATAGTAATCGCCATTGAGCAAAAATAGATAAAATATGACCAATTTATCAGTTTAGGTAGTTAGACCATAAGAAATAGTTTTGGCCAGCTTTTTTGTTACAAATACCCCACCGTGCGACGTTAAGTTGTTACGTTACTTTTAGTGTTAACATTTTCTTGCTGTTTTTTTTAGATTTATCATGTCTCAACGTGATCAAAATATAAGTAGATGGTTAGAAGAGTGTGACTCAGATTCTGAGGATCAAAGGGACGTGCCGGAAATACCAAATGAAGATTGCAGTGACGTTGAAGATGTACCTGTAGACCACGTCATTGATGGTGAGTGTCAATCAGACTCTGATATTGATGTTGACGAGTTAAATGAAGACGTCAATAATCTGCCAGTTGATGATGATGATCTGCCAGTTGATGATGATGCATCTTCCGATGATAATGTTCCATTGGCAAGGTACCGGAACTACTTTGGAAAAAATCGGTTCCGTTGGTCGTCTCAAGCTCCAGTTTCGAGATCAAGGACTTTGCAACACAACATCGTTTGTCAACCGCCAGGATTGAAAAGAAACTTTAGATATGTTTTGAACAGAAATACAGTACCAATCGATATATGGCAGTTATTTTTCACTGATGATATGTTAGAAGTAATTGTTAAGCATACAAACGAAAAAATTAGAAAGATAAGACCTAACTATCGAATTCAGACATGTATTCAAGACCTCGATGTAGTGGAACTAAAGGCTTTTATCGGTATGTTGTACTATACCGCAATTTTCAAAGAAAACCACACACATTACACATGTTGGTACAGCACAGATGGCACAGGAAGAGAGATTTATCGTTGTACAATGAGCAAGAACAGGTTTGAAACATTGCTAAATTGCCTTCGATTTGATGATGCGAGCACCAGAGATGAACGCCGTAGCACTGATAAAGCTGCACCTATACCTGAGCTGTTTGATAAGCTGATACAAAACTGCAAAGAAGTTTGTTCAATTGGCGGTTACACTTGTATTGACGAGATGTTGGTGAGTTTTCGTGGGGAGGTGCAGCTTTAAAATGTACATGCCGAAAAAACCCAATAAATATGGGTTGAAAATTATGGGCCTGACTGACGCCAAAAATGGATACCTTGCTGATGTCTACTTATACTTGGGGAAAGACTCGGATAGCCAAGGCTTGCCCGTTGAATACCAAAGACTGAACAAACCCACGCAAGCAGTTTTGCGATTGATTTCATCGATAGAAGGAACCCACAGAAATGTCACTGTTGACAATTGGTTTACTTCAGTGGAGCTTATGAACATTCTAAAGCAAAAACAGCTGACACTTGTGGGTACCCTAAAAAAAAATAAAAGGGAAGTACCTCCTCAATTTTTGCCTAGCCGTCATCGGGAAGTTGGCTCTTCGATTTTTGGATTCACGTCTGATGCAACATTGGTATCTTATGTACCAAAGCATAACAAAGCCGTGCTTGTTCTCTCCAGCATGCATCACGCGCCAACCATCGATCCACAAAAAACAAAAGCCAGAAATGATAACTTTCTATAATAGCACCAAAGGTGGCGTCGACACATTAGATCAGAAATGTGCCATTTACTCAACTTCTCGACGCACACAGCGCTGGCCAATGGTGGTCTTCTACAGAATGCTGGATGTATCTGCAGCAAATGCATACATCATCAGCAGCATGAACCAATCTCAGAAAAAGGTATTCAGACTGAATTTCATGAAACGACTGGCTGAAGATCTTATCGAACCCCATTTAAGACGTCGAGTAAACCAGTTTGGATTGCAAAGAGAACTTCAAAATGCTATTCGCCGGGTTCTCAAAATAGATGAACAGCCAAGTACATCTTCGGCAGGCAGTCCGACAAATTAGAATCACGAAAAACTTGCTCAACGTGTGACCCAAAGAAGAAACGTAAAACATTCCATTTGTGTTTTCAGTGCAAAAATCCAATTTGCGTTGAGTGTTCTCAAAAATGTGTAGACTGCCGCGAAAATTTGTAAATGTTAGGAGCTGTAATTTTTCATGATTGTGATTTGATTGTGCCAATGATAGTTTTGTATAAGAGATTATATGTTTAAGTTACTAAAATAATTAAAAATTAAGAAGTCTCATTGATTGTTATTGCTTAGATCTCAGCTTAATTAAAAAACCTATAATTTGTTAAAATATTTGTAAGTCAACTTTTATTAACGATAGTAAAAAGTAAAAGTGTTAATTTGAAAAGTTTATTAAAACAATTTGAAATAAAAACAATTGAAAAACATGATGTAGTTTTGATTTATAGCAATTTTTGCGCTTTTTACCATTATAATAATACTTAAACGCAAGCGGTCACCATGACTGACGTTAGGTGGATGTGTTACTAGAATACACGTTAGGTGGCTAAGGATTAATATAATTTTATTTTGATCTTAGCATCTACATAGTTTGTTTCGTTTTAACTAATCAGTGTTTGAGTTAGACCTTTTTAGCCGTGGTTCCACCAAGTAATTTTAATTACATAATTTACGAGACAAAAACGATGGCTTATTAAATCGATTTGGTGCAGAAGATCCTATAATTAAGTGAAATTTACGTTTTCTATTCCAGTAAAACAATGAAACGTGGTTGATTTTTAGTAAATATGATAGAAGGGACGAAGAAATAATCACTCCTATTGTACCTACTCAACATGAAACTCTAAATGACTTCAAGCGATGAAGTCTCATCTGAGTAAACTCATGCAGATTTACCTGTGGTTGACGAATCAATTTCGAGCACGTCGAAACAACAGAAGCCTGTTCTAACCTATTACATTTCACTAATCCGAAGCGATGAAAGTGATATTGACGACACCGATGCAGATCCTAATTTCCGACTAGTTCTCGAAAGTAAAACCTTTTCTAAAGTCTAATAAATCACCTTTGAGTTCGTCCAGCACCAGCAATAACAACTAGAGTTCATCAAAATCTAATAGTTCGTCGGACAACGAAGATAATAGTAATCAAGTAGACCCTCGAAATGCTGCGGTTACTGCGGGTAGCCCATGATAGAAAAAAAATTGGTTGTCTGTAAAATCGGTTTACGGGCGATAATTTTACGTGATAACGTCATAAGAAAACATTGATGAAAAATTGCATACTTTTATGAATTGAATTGGATTATGATCACTTGACGCAATTGTTGTTGTAATAAACAATGGAAACCACATTAACTTTTCACTTCACTTTATAACCAGTTAACAAAACAGTTCACGTGTAGGTAGGTTATGTACGGCCGCTGTCTCTCTTTTACTCGGACATATCGGCCGATGGACTGGAGAGAGATCGCTCGTTCCGAGCTCTCGCTCGCACGCTTGGCTCAGGCAGAACGCGACTATGAGTCATGCTTTTCAGTGCGTGCATCCGGCGTTCATCGATTTATAAGACGTTATCACGTCAAAAAGTAAAGAGAGATTACGCAAATTAGCAAAATGGAAATCGGAGACCAGTCTTTATAGAAGTCCAAAAAACACGTGCCAGAGAGAATAGTTGAACTTCCCTGTGGAGAAAAATGTCGGCTTAAATGATCGACGAAATGTCAAGGCAACAACTCTTTGATCCATATTGAGGACTTGGCAATCTTGAAAGGCAGAAAAAATTTATAGTATGACGTTCACGAGATATAAAGCCTAAATATGGATACACAAGTACACAAAATTTTAGAGCTCTTAACACCGTTTTTTACTTTAAAGTTGATACATCCAAAATTAGAGTATGCAAGTCATTTTTCAAATCTACCCTTGAGTTGAGCAATAAAGTGATAAAAAACGGCACTTTCCAAGAAATCTGAATCAGAAGTTATTCAAGCTGATATCAGAGGAAAACAAGGCCATCATTCAATTATTGTCCCACAAACAATGTTCTAGATTTAATAAATTCTATGCTAAAAATTGAATCTCACTACTCAGCTCAAATGACAAAAGAATATATACTACTACAAAGCTGAAAAGACAAGAGAATATATTCAAGTAATAAATCAGGCCGATATTTATAGAGATTATAAACAACTCCATGAAAAGAAGTTTACTTTTTGCCTCGTCTTCTTCATTTAACCCTTTGACGACCATGGGGACACTGGCGTCCCCAGCAAATAATAAAGATAAAAACAATAAATAAAACACACATGTATATCTTTTTGTTACTAAAATAGATTCTAATCACACATTTTTTAATTTTTATGCTAGCAACACAACATAACCAATATCGTTCGTTGTCTATGCTTATTGGAAACTGTCACTTCGTTTAGCGCGCTAATCGAATATTTTGTAAAAGTGTTCGCAAGTGTAAAAATATTTTTTTTACTATTGAAAGTGTCAAATAATCGTTGCCTGGTAAGTAAATTGTTATTTTATACATTTATAAAACTGTTATTTGTATTGAGTACCATGATAAATCATTATAAACATAACGGGACACCGGTGTCCCTGTGGCCGTAAAGAGATATTATTTATAAAGAATAGTTTTCTTGTCGTACTGATGGTTTTGTCAAATACCCTCATTTTTCATTCATATTGTTGCAGATTATTATGTTTCGTAGGGGTCGTGGTATTTTCGAACTTAGAAAATGAAATCCAGCAGATTTTGATGGGTGATAATAGTGACAATGAGGATGATTTACTGCTTGACGAGGAAGATCAAAGACTTTTGACACAGGACGATGACCAGGGATTATTGAAGTGGAAATTGAAGATACGACACTTCGACAAAACGAGACGCCTGATAGTTTGCCTGGACCTTCCTTCTACAGCAGAACCTGAGACAGAAGCACAGGTCACCCATCAACCGGCTTTCAAGTGGAGTCAGAGAACATATCTACCAAATATTTTTCGTAACGTGGAATATGAGTTCGGAAAAGTGAAAATCTGTCAAGTTGAAGCTGATACATTATTGACTCCTTTTGATATATTCTGTGCAGCAACTAATTTCGATGATTTAGTACATTACATAGTATCAGAGTCAGTACGCTACGCTCATCAAAATGGATGAGAATTTACTATCGAACCCGAAGAAATGAAAGCATTTTTTGGTATGAATTTGGTCATGGGCTATCATGTCTTGCCATCATTGAGGGACTACTGGTCTACAGAACCGGATATGGGAGTACCGTTCATATCAAATGTTATGCCACGGGCTCGATTTGAAGAAATTCGTAGGAACCTTCATTTCTGTAACAACGACGAAGTAGAGACACAACTAGCCCTAATTATGATAGAGCATACAAGATTCGGCCAATAATGGATCATTTCAATGCTTCGTTTCAAAATGCCCTCAACAATACAGAAAAGCAATCTATCGACGAGCATATGATAAAATTCAAAGGGCATAATGCGATGAAGCAATATATAAAAATAAGCCTGTCAAATGGGGCTTCAAGTTATGGTGCAGATGTGATGCAGCGACAGGTTACCTATTTGAATTCGATTTATATACAGGCAAACGAACTTCTGGGATTGAATATGGATTAGGTGAATCAGTAATACTCCAGCTTACAAGAAAAGTTGAGGGTTTGGGATGTGAAATTTATATGGACAACTTCTTCAATTCACCATTACTACAATATAAACTGGTTGATCAGAATACTAAGGCGTGTGGAACTGTTCGAACAAACAGAAAACATCTTCAAAAAGTGCACCCATTGATAGAAGTATGAAGCGTGGCGATATTTACACGGCAAGTTTCCATGGCATAAGTTATGTCAAATGGATGGACAATAAAGCGGTACATTTGTTGACCAACTTTCTGTCGCCTATAGAAATCGACACCGTAAAGCGTCGCAAAGCTGGTTCAGCCGACAAAATTGATGTGAGATGTCCTAGAATTGTATCACATTACAATAAAAATATGGGTGGAGTTGATCTCATGGATCAACGAAAGTGTGTTATGAACTAGATCGGAGATCGAAAATAAAGTACTATCTTCGACTATTTTTGATTTATTCGACATATCGGTGAATAACGCACATACCATCTACACTATGCTCCATAATCAAAACATCTGGAAGGAACACTGTTATCTAAATTGCAGTTCAGACAAGTAGTTGCTAGGAGTTTGATAAATGGGTTTAGCATGAGACAACGTGGATTTCCTACTACAAAACAAGTGCAGTAGGAAAATCTGTGAAGCGACAACTACCTTCACATCCAATGGAAAAATCCAACACTAGAAAGAGGTGCGTAAATTGTGCCAAAACAAAAGAAAACCGCACAAACAATACGTGTGTCATATGCAAAGTTCACCTTTGCTATACCAATGACAGGAACTGTTTCGCTGATCACCATAAGTAAAATATGTATTTTTTTTATATTTTATAAATAAATAATTTTTCTATAATATAAGCACATTATTTCATAAATTAGCCCCACCCCAATGACTAAATCTAATAAAAGTAAAACGAATGTTGTTTGGATGAAAAGTAACTCTTATCGACCATAGGGACATATTTGTCCCCGACAATTCCATAAAACCTATTATATCTTTCTGTATTTTGATTTATAAATCTATTTTCTAGAAGCCTAATCAATCATTATAATTAGCCAAAATGATTAGATTAGGTCTGACAACCTTATGGTCCTGAAAGGGTTAACAGAATGTTCAACACTGAATTTAACATTTCCTTCTTTATACCGAAGAAATATCAATGTGATCTGTGTGAAAGATACAAGAGCGACGGTACCATCACGGGCGTTTACGACTTACAAGTAGTATTGCAGATTCCAAAAGGACAAGTATCTCTATCTTTTATAAATCCAGGATCAACTGCTTCGATTTTACAATCAGCGATTTAAGGGCAAAAGATGTTGTATGTTAATGTTGGAACAAAACCGAAGGAAAGAGGGGAGCAGTCGAAATTGGCAGCTGCATATATGACTATATTATATCTCAGGTAGACCAAAATCCCATAAAAAAAATTGACAGTTTTCTACTCCCGACAATTGTAGTGGTCATCAAAAAATTAAATTTCTGCTGTCTGTCTGTTCCTATGCTATCAACAAATTGACAGTTAACTATATAACTCAAAGGTTTTTAATATGAGGTCACTCACAGGTCCAATCTACATACCAGAATCTAAAACTTTGATTGAAAAAAGACAGGAAAACCTTACAGTCGTGGAAATGACTCACAATAATTTTTATGACATCAAAGCATTACAAGAATCACGGGGCACAAATTTCAATGTAGATGAGGAGAAACATCATATCAAATGACATGACATTAAGATTCTCAGAATTGAAAAAAAGAACACCCTGAAGAGTTTTTTTTTTTAAATATCCTTTACAGAGGAAGCTTTTAGGAAAGCTTATGTGCGAAAAAGAGTTCTTCGAGCAAGGAGAACCGAGTCAGTCATGGATCAGTCACTATTTTCAATATCTTAATACAGGTATACACTGCGAGATTTGTATTGTCAGATACAAGAAAAAGATATACAATAATTGATTGATAAGAATGTTATACCAAAATCTTATTGTGATATTAGTTACAAAGTCGTTCTAGATGATAAGGATAATTGTCATTACTATTAAAATGTTTACATTTTCATTACCTCATGAGATAAGTAAACAAATATTCACTAAATATGGTTCAGATGCAATAGTAAAATACCAAAATTGTTCTAATTGAACAACTTAGGTATTTCATTTAAGATTTTCAAGTAAGAGGTATACTGTTATTTAAGTGAAATAATTTATAATTTTAATAAAGCTGATCTCAAAGTGCTATTATTAGTATTTAAATTGTATTCATAAATTTAAAATTTATTAGTTGAACATATAAATATTAAGACTAGATGTGCTTTTAAAATTGTTTTCCATAGAATGAAAGGTTTCCAAAGAATGAAAGATTACAATTTTTTATGTTATGTTAGAATTTATAAGAAAATTTTATTTGTTCTTGATGCTTTCATAATTAAAAGACACATAAAGATAGTTACTTTAGTATTATTAATAAAAAAAAATATTGTTTCATCTTAGTACTTACAGGTTTTTTTGCTAATTCATCAGCTAATACACCCCTGAAGTTGGTAACTCATCAACACAGACTCAACTCTGAATAAAAAAAAATATACACACACTTCTTAAGCAATAGGGAAATAACTCTAAAAATCCAATTTTCTGGCCCAATACATGACTTAAAAACAAAATTCCTATAACATATTTATTTTTACTGCACTAGTACAGCATAGATCTATTCAGGAAACTCCTACAGTACTCGGGGTTACAGTAATCAGTTCTTCACCTTTTCTGAAAAAATTACTTTTTTGAGTTAACTCTGTTTAGATCTAGGTGTGTGATATTAAAATGTCCTAATAATCATTTTATTATAAAAAAAGTCTGATTATTTTGGTAATAAATTAGTTTTATGATGAAAAAACGAATAGTCCCAAGTTTTGTTAATCTCTAGAAGAGGTTTAAGTCTAGTTTTTTTTTATTTATAAAAATAAATAAATAATCTGTAGTTTTTATTATTTGTATATGTATGTTAATATATAATAACGGATATTTTATTCAATATAATAAATATATCCTGACCTACAGCAAAAAAATATGCATAAATTTTATGCAGAATTATCTTTAACGCACATTAAAATATGATTATCTTTCTGGGGTTAATGCCTTTGTTTCATTTTATGCAGAAGGTACATGTGCGAAAAAATAGAGTAACCCTGTTCTAAACGAAACTACAAAGCGAAAGGCAGCTGCTGAGCTTGCAATTATGAAACCGAGAGCCAAAAAATGTTGTAACGAAATGAAAGAAATTAAGGGAATTTATCAAGATAACAAAATTAAAGCTCTCGTTTTTGACTTCATGCAGAATTTACCCTTTCCACAAATGTTGGTGCAAAACATCTACTTCTTCAGTTGTGGATTTTTGTGTTTACTGTCCCTAATGTCTTTAATATAAAGGGATGATTATAGATGATTTATGTGATGCTATAAAGGAATTAAATGACGTATGCTTCGTGTTAGTATATTCATCATAAAATCCCAAAAGACACAGAAGTACTTCATTTATTATGCGACTTCTGCATTGATCAAAACTGAGACAACATTATGGTTATAATATTGATTAACACGAGTTTCTACACAATTTAAGAAAATATATCAATATTAATCAGAGCACGGTCATTCATTTTTACCATGTGAAAGTGGGTTTCCACACATCGAATGCAAAATAAAGGTTTCTGATAGAATCTCTACTATAGACGAAGGTTACGAATGGAAGGAGGGAACAAAAGGTTACCTTTTAATGTTGAAAGGCTACAAACAGATGATATAGTCGAGTTAAATGGTCGATGGCCACAATATTACAACAAAACCAATGTGTCCTTAGAAAAATTACATCCAAGACAATAAATATTCCCGAACAATAGTTTTTCTGTAACAAGATCTACATGTTTTTTATACTGCAAAAGCTAAGAAAATCATGCACAAAGAATTATATAACATGGACAAGAACCTCAAAAGATAATGATGACATTTATAATGAATATAGAAGTCGAAATTAAAGTTCATTTATTTATATTTTGTAAATTCAGTTACATTCTTCTCTTACTTAATAAACAACTCCTTTGTTAGTATTGTTGCCTCAATTATACTGAAAAGGATCTCAACTAAGTTTTCTGAAGAGTTTTACTTATAAAGATCTTCTGTAGTATCACTGATATTGCTTGCTTATCGCTTTGACAGTCCACTGAGTTGAAGCACATATAAGAATGTGCAAACAACGCCGTTGACAACAGCGACGAAGACAAGGAGAAACAGCCACGTAGTCTGTTAATTATGTAATATGATTGATATCATTCTTTCAATGGGAAAACAATATATAATTGTATATATTGTTATTCAACATCATACAATATACACTACATAGGTCAGTATGCAATATGGATTACTTCAATAATATATTGTATATATATTGTATACATAATATGCAGTACATGTAATTTCACAATGAAAAAATAGATATAATACCTATCATTCATAATAATGTAAGGATATAAAGGTAAAATAAAAAATAAATTATTTTAATATTAAATATACTAAATTTTTAAACAATTTTCTTGGTTTTTGCCTCAATTTGAGATTGAATAAACTTGAGCTCTTTTTTGAAATTACCCATTCAATTTGTCCACTCGCTTAAATAACAAAGAGAACAGGTTCCAAACGGGTTTATATCGTTCTTGTTTTATCATAATTTACACAGAGCGTTATTACATTTGTTTCTGACAAATTTACTACGAAATACAGAAAAAGTAACCTATGTAACTGGACCGAGTGAACAGATATTACATACAAGCTGTTAAATAATAAAAGCAAAATGAAAATAAATAAACACTTCTTAAATAATGTGGTATAACAATCTAACACTGACAATAGTTTTTTAACACTAGAAAGACATAGGCCGTGAATTTAACAGCACGGTGATTTCAATCTTAAATATTTTACAAGCTATGTTTTTGTTTCTTTTTATATTTTATAACTTTATCTGATTTGATACTGTTAGGCTAAATCCATATTAAAAAATATTAAACTATATGTTGTATGTGAGATTCCTTTACAAATACCTACTAAGACTGCACACCGTCAATGTGGCGGCATATAAAGACAGCGATAAAAATAGTAAACAACAATTTTTTCAAACTAATGAAGGTACTTTGTTTTTATTTATGTTGAATTCTGAGTAACGTAATTTGTAATAAAAAATTGAGTCACCCTCTCAATAGTTCTCAAAGGGAACAAGAACTGTTATGTTATCGGGATATACAACTAGATGTGTCAGGTGATGAAAGTGTTGACGATTTATCAGACAGTGTTTGTGAAACCTGTGATGCAGAATTTAAGCCGGAATAGGTCATTTCTTCATCAGAAGACTCTGAAGTAAATTCCTCTGCTACAAATAACAATACTATTGTAAAGTAGCGTAAGGACGCTGGATATCTCATAAATCCATTAGCGGCGGGCGAACAGCGTGCTGTGGATGTTCAGCTAGGACATCAGTACGGAAGTCAGTATGTTACAAGTAGCAAGTGACGGCACAGAATGGTTTCATATTTCTGCAGACACTAGTGGAGTAGAACGTCGAAACCAGCAAAATATACATAGAGAAATCTCAGGACCTACTCCATACACCAAACGTTAACAATAAGAAGCCAATTTCTGCATGGAGACTATTCATGATTACATTCTACGACATATAAGGAATGTACTGAAAAGGAAGCACATGACAAGAGTCAAGATGACACTTGGAACTTATCCCTAGACGAACTAGATGCATTTATTGCTTTGATTTACGCTTGTGGAGCCTATAAGATGAGCCACCTAGATTTATACATTTTGTGGTCGCAAGATTGGGGACCACCCGTTTTCAAAAATACTATGAGCAAAAATAGATTCAAGGAGATCATGAAATACTTACGTTTTGATTTAAGAAGCTCGCGTTCTGCTTGCTTAACTAATGACAAATTTGAGATGTTTTCGAATATACAGAACAAGTTTATAGATAATTGTCAAATGTGTTACAATCCTGGAGAAAATTTGGTATAGACATCATCAATTAAATGGCACGCAAGTTCACCGTAAGAGCTGGAAGTCGGAGATGACCTGTTCATGTTTTTTACAATATATTTGATTTAGCAGCTTTAAACTCGTGGATTCTATACCGAAAAGTCACTAGAATAAAAATTTCTCGGCATGATTTTGACCTTCAACTAGTGAGCGAATTCCATGCAGAGTATGTGAAAAAAAATCTACTTCAACTGCGACTCAAAGACAAGAAACGAATTCTGAAACAAATGAATAATGTACTACAAATAATTATGAGGCAGCAATGTCAAGTTAATCGTAATTGTAAAAAAAATAAAACGGGTGAAAACTGCCACAATTTGTAAAAAAGCTGTTTGTGGAAAATATATAAAAGATTTAAGAAAAACTATTACTTGTTACAAATGTTACTCAGTTTAAATGCTAAAATTGTTCATTATTAAAAAAAATAAATTGATATTATTTTTATTTTATTTTAATGCAATGTAGCAATAATTCCATAATTGACTATGTTTAGTACCGTCAAATTTACCGCTGCAGTCCCTGAAGATATAATATGAAACCCGGATCTTCTAGTACTACTGTAAATTATCAATCCTTTAGTCAGATGGATTGAAATTACGGATTGATTGTCAAACCACATAAATGTTGAATATCAGCTAATCATGTTTTTACTATACTCTATGGTGTTTTGTCTATGTCAATGAAATGAATTTTATATTATGCCATTAAAGTCATTTCTTTAATGAACAAAATGCGTTATGAATGTAATAATCCACAACCCTCAAATTTAGATTTGAAGCAACTCTCTGAATATTTTAAAATGTTTCTAATTCACAATTCTGACGACGCTTCAAATTAAAATGAAAAAGTGTAAAAGCTAAAGGTGATTCGAAACATTTACAAAAAGCTAACATGTCGAGAGATGATTCTGTTCAGATGTTTAGAGAAAAATTTTAATTTTTCATAAATGCTAATTTGCAGTCAAACAAATCCAGTTTCATGTAAAACTGTTTCTTAGTTTTACACCTAAGAGCACAAAATTATAATAAATGAAATGTATGTAGAAAAGCTTCAAGAAGCGAAAAATTTATAGATCAATTATTTAAACATTTACGTGTCCTTTTGTAAAGCGAAAAATTTAGACAACAATTGCATAACTTTTTGAAATCATTAGATAAACATTTTTGTTTAACGGTGCAGTATTGTTTTAATGTCTTGATGACATAACTTTAAAAATTGTGGTATTGATATTTAATACTATATTTTTTTATATGTGGTATACTTTCATCAGCGGTAGCGCGCCTTAATTCCTTAATTACTTTCAAATAATTTTAACACTAATGATAAGATTACAGAGAGTGGCTAAAGCATTATGTCGCATAAAATTAGTATAATATATACAAATGTAAATAATAATAGCATATTTAAAAATAATAATAAAGATTATTATTCTCAACCTGGTGCATCAAAACATTCAAGGTATGCAGAATAAAAAGCTGGAGGTTAAACTATTTATGAGCTATACTAATATCGATATTTTATATATTACGAAACATTAGCTCAGAAACTACCAGCTCCAATTTGGCTTTGTCAATCACCAGGTTGCTAGCTCCTTCAGCAGAGAGAGATCAATACGTGGCGGATCCTTAATATTAATAAGAAATAATTTAAAGTTTAGGGAAAGAACGGATATTGTGAGCCTTTCTGTTGAGCGGGTTATTGAAATAGCATGTGTGGAGCTCGAGCGGCTAGTTGTAATGAGCGTATACAGACCCCCTCAATTCTCCTATGAATTATTTGAGTCTATAATGGATTAAGCTTTATGTAAAATAAGTGACAAAAGTAAAAACATAGCAATATGTCGAGACTTTATTAGAGATTTATTGAATGCCAGTTATCGTGGCAGTGAGATTTTGAAATTTTTCGGTTGTTATAATCTGTCTAATTTCTTTTTAGTTCCGACGAGGATATCTTCTACCTGTCAAACTTGTATCTCCTGTGGTTCAACATCTATACAAATATTGAACCACAGGAGAAATTTATAATTCATAATTTAAAATCAGACCACAGCGGTCAATTTGCGTCTTTTAGAATATAGCTTAATAAAAGTCTAAAAAGAAACATAATTTGTGTACCGGTGAACGAAAAACGCCTACTTCAATTTAGAGAAAATATCATAAGGAGAGTTCCGGAATTTCAATGCTGTGATGATTTCAATGAGATGTATAATTTAATGTTTGGCGTGATAAAAACAGAATATGATAATGTATTTGAAGCAAAAAATGTTAAATAAATGAAAGATTAGGCTTTAGCGATTGGGCAACAGTGGGAATTCATAAAAGTAGAAGGACACTGTATGAGCTTTGTGACGAAAGGGCTTTTAATAATAGTGAGAGCTTTGCTAAATATATAACAAAATATTTAAAAAAATTTAAAGGTGTTTGCATCGCAGCTAAAGCCAAATACGTAAATAATAAAATAAAAAATAACAATAATATTATGAAAACGACTTGGGATGTCATAAAAAACGAGACTGGAAGAATTAAGGGCCAAGTTATTGACTTTAAACTTAAGTTAGATGGCAAAACCTTGAATGAAGACATAGAGGTTGCTAAGGCCTTCGAAACGGTCTTTACTGACATTCCTGTTTTAACTAACAGTTCTCTTAACTCATCTCGTGCTCTTGCCAAATCATAACTGAAGAAAAATAGTACGATTTGTAATATTGATGTGGAATTTAAATTTTAAAATATGAGTTCTGAAGAGGTTATCTAAACGTTTAAATCTTTAGACATAAAAAGGACTGCTGACATTCATGGTCTTTCTATTATAATTGTATACTCCATTAAAGATTACATTGCGCCGCATTAGCGTTTATCTTTAATAAATGTTTAGATGATGGCATATTTCCCAATTTGATGAAAGAAAGTAAAGTGGTTCCATTATTTAAAGGCGGTAGTGCATCAAGTCTCAATAACTTCAGATCCATATCTATACTACCGTCACTTTGCAAAATATTCGAAAAATTAATCCTAAATCAGTTGTTAGTAGGTACATTTTTATACTGATAAATTAATGTCTAATAAACAGTTCTGTTTTACTCGGGGTCGCTCAACAATCGATGCTGGCGTTGAGCTTGTGCAACATGTTTTTGGAGCCTGGGAGGATTCGCGAGATGCAATTAGCATATTTTGCGATCTCTCCAAAGCTTTTGATTGTGTTCATCATGAAACTCTGATCGGGAAACTACGTCACGATGGAGTAACAGGCCGGGCACTCGACCTTCTGAAGTCGCATTTGAGTAACAGGGTTCAGAGGGTTGATGTCAATGGCATGAGATTGTCGGGATCTATAGTCCACACGGGTGTACCACAGGGATCAATACTTGGTCCCTTTCTTTTTTAGTCTACATAAATGATTTACCTAGCCTTGTTAAGGATGTTCATGAGATAGTACTGTTTGCAGACGATACTTCTTTGTTTATTTAAAGTTAAAAGACAACAGCCAATTTATGACGATGGGAACAATGCTATCTCTAAGGTAGAGAAATAGTTTACTGCAAATATCCTACTTCTTAATGAAATTAAAACAAAGTGTGTTAGATTCTCACTTCCAAGTGTAAAACATGGATCCGGAACTATTTCAGTACGTAACAAAGAATTGCAGACGTCGAAACTGCTAGACTGGTTTATTTTGGCTGTTTCCATAGCCTGAGGTCGTATGGCATCTTGCTCTGGGGAAACGCCGCGGATGTTCATACAATTTTCGTGCTGCAGAAGCGGGCCGTTCGCGCAATTTACAAGCTCGGACCTCGTGCATCTCTTAGAAATAAGTTTAAGGAAATTGGAATCCAAACCCTGGCATCTCAATTCATTTATGGAAACTTATTATATGTAAAAAAAATTTGAAATATTTAAAAGAAATAGTAGTCGACATAAGCTCAGTACCAAAAATGAAAATAAACTGATTTCACATGTTAGTCGAATAAGTCACAAACTCTTTTAGAGGGCTCTGTGTTCAGTTCAATAAGGTTCCTGTAGATATACAATATTTACTTCTATATAAATTAAAGAGTGTTATCAAACAATCACTCAGTAAAAAAGGGTATTATTATACAATTTCTGAATATTTAAAAGATAAATATCCATGAGCATAAGCGGCTCGACTCCTTACCGAGCTGTTTCGTCCTTAAAGGTTTTATATTTGTTTTGGCTATGTATGAGTAAATTAGAAAAAAGCTACTTAAGTTGCTTGCTCGTTTTTTTTGAGGGAAAACTGCTTCCGAATGAACGGTAAAGTGTAAATTCGCAAAAATTATGACGTATTTGAAGTGTTATTTTGTTAAACTATGAAATAGATATTTTGAATTTATAACGTCCATTTGTAAGAAGGTGGAAGCAAATTCATATACAAAATAAGACGGTTATTAACTACTCATTCGCATGTCAGAGGCTCATGCTATAGACGCCTTGAATTCGACGACAAAGTCCTAGCCCGACCAATGGTGACCCTTTTCTCAATCAGAAGTCATCAACTATCACACCTCACCTAAGCCTATAAAATATTGGAAGTTTTTTTGCATTTGTCAAGTAATAAACAGTTCCATGAGACGAAATTCATAACATTTTCAATAAAGGAAATAAATACAAAGAAAAATTTCCTTTTTTTTTTTTGATTCTCTAATTTTCTAAAAACTCGATCATACCACAAAACGACATATTTGTGTTTAAAGAATAAAACAAATAATTAAGAAGAAACCTTTATTTCTGTTCCAAAATTATATCTAATTCAACTTGCCGATATGGTTTCCTTTAAATCTACAATTATCAATATTTCACAATACTACATATACACGTGAACACGTAAAGGGACACACACATTATATAAACACATTTTTACACAAGTCTAAAAAGAATCTCAAAAATAACATTTGTATGGGGAAGTACAAGGATTCGTTGTGGGTGTAGAACAATTCCAAATCAATAAATAAGAAAACATTCACGCGTTTCATTAAAAAAAATCAGGCTTAACGATTGGTTCGAACATTAAGTCACATGATTATTTTAAATTTACATTACAAAATTCATACAATTCTCATATCATCAATTTTTTGGTACATACAATTTGATTATTCTAATCCTGCATTGAATTCCAGCCAATTTTCATAATTCATAAATTACCTAGACTAATATAATTTAGATAGAGAAAGATTCTTTATGCCTATAAAATTTTGAGCCTATGACTGTCACAAATTATGCTGATGTTGACCACAAAATATATTGTAAACAATGAAAAATACAGTTGTAAAATTTCTCGAAAGACCTTATATAACAATGTTATGTGTTGATAGGGTCATGAAAACTATAAAATAATGAAATTGTCAATATACAATTTATAATTGTTGTGAGTCAGCACATTTACAACTTAAATTAATTTTAACCCTACAAAGTCTAATAATAACTTATTTTCCAAAAAGTACAGTCTCAATTTTATTTAATATAAATAACATTTTATAATCGCTACGTAAGCTTAAAGTGCTGTGAATCATAAAATTTCGTTTATAAATTACTTTATCAACGCTAATAATAAACATGCATATCATTGTAAAATATAATGAATAGGGTAGATAATATTAAATACTCCTACATATATTGCATATTATTAGACTATCCTACAGTAACTATCTAAAATGCATTTGTTTACGTTATACAACAATATTAAAACCAAATATGCACCCAACATAACAAAAAATTGTATATAATATATGGCAGTGAATCCTAACATAAAATATTCTAATTCGATAGTAAAATATAATAAGCGTATCCGATATCTATAAAATGGAAATTAAACAAAAATTAACTAAAAATAATAATTCAAAAATAAAAGATAAATTTGAGTATATATTTTCCCTATATTTAAGAAGTTACAAGAATATCTCTCTAAAAATCGTAAAATATATAGAATATTTCATTTCTCAGTGGAAATTACACATTGTAATCTGTATTCCTTCAACAATTCGGTGATACTTTATGCCAAGATAAAATTTCTATTTACAGTTTACAAAAATATTTTCCTAAAATCACATGGACTTATGGCCGACAGAGTCGATTTACATTTTTAAGGTTCGCAGTAGGACAATGTCACAAATACCTTTAGCGATTAAGACAAATACACTACGATATGAAGTTAAAGGAAGAAAACATTAGGGCATTTGCGGGTTTACATGATTATTGTTTTGTTTTTTTAAAGCATTTATTTAGACAGTTTTATAAGGTTTTGCTTATGCAATTCTTTCAAAATTCACTAAAGGTGTTTGCGAAAAATTGAAAGTTTACATTCTAATGGAAAGAGTTACTATTATGAACACCAAGTACTGATTTCTATTTATGATTAAAATAATATATGCAGCAAAAGACGTACAAGTGTTTCCTTTTTATTTCTTAAAACAAAAAGAAAAAACATGCAAACAGAATTATGCAATTTTAAAACTACATAACAATACTATCAATATGGCAATACAAAACGATGTCTGTATAATTTTCTATAGACAGATAGTTTTGCATATAAAAACCATGTTAAAAATTTTCTTCACCTTATCTCGTAAAAATATTTCCACAACTGTAAATTAATAATCAAGTGAAGTTTAATATTACACTATACAATTTTTCATATATTTTCTGACCTACAATTAAATTTACAAAATAAGTATGAAAACAGCATATAGGTACAATTATGAACCCTGATAAATAAATTAAAATGTTTACAATCTAAACAGAAACTTTGTAATCACCATTACAGAATGATATAAATTTAAGTATAATTCTATTACCTAGGAAATAAAGTTATTTTTGATTTAATTAAAATAATTCTATCTAGTATAGAATCGCTGACATTGTAATGACTAAGCAACAAAACAGCGTAATAGCTTAAATAAAATATTAGTATTTAAAGAAAACTAGTGACTTAACTTTATAATTATTAATGACAAATTAAATAATTAAATTAAAACTAGATGCAGTCAAATCAGGGTAAAAATACAATTTTAAGACTTCTATGAATTTTTCAGAATCTAAAGCTCTAATAATTTAAGCCCAAATGAGATCTAAATATCCATGATAAAATAATAATAAGAATAAAATGTAAATTTTGGGAAGTATAAATAAATAAGTTAAGATTTTAAGAACAATAATTATTGCGATAATAATTTATTGCTTAAATTCTATTATGACTGAGATGGTATTAACAGTCAACACGATTTAGAATCTAAATTGTGTTGACATTCTGAATTCTACAATACATTCATCTAAATTATAGACAAAGGCATTCCATAAAAAAAAGCACCAGAAACAGATAACTACTAAATCGGATTGTAAAAAACAATGATTTAATAGATTAAAGTATGTAAAACAAAAAAGAGAAAATATAATAAAAAATTATGAATCTTTATTATTAATGTAATGTACTACATAGTAAATATGTTTGAAACAGAATTAGATTTATCTTCTCTCAAAATATTGTTTTCACTTCAAATGTTTTAATAATATTGTTTGTAAGTTCAAATGGGTATACTTTACCTTTTCAATCCTTTGAGTAACAAAGAATGCTCATTAAAGCTTTTGTATATACAAACAAATGTATAAAAGAAATATAATATTTAGATATTTTTGCACTCTTCACGACCCGTGAAACAAACAGACACTAAAATGTATAGTAGTTGAAAAAATAATGTTATCCTAATATTTATCTGGACATAAATCGTAAGTCAAGTCATCCAGTCAGATCACCCTCATTTCTTTGTGATTCACTTACAAGGCCCAAGAGATGACTGTGAGCTTTTTCATTATGAAAATAGATGACATTGTCTTATACATACACACACCCACATATATATATATATATATGGTTAAAATACTAATAGACGTATATGTGTTTCATACTCTTAAAAGCTTAAAAATTGAAATATGAATAAAAATGTGTGTTCATTTGTGATGTTATGATATTTAATATTAAATAACATATAAAATGTTAGTTACGTTATGATGGCACATAAAACGAACAGATTTTATTTAAAAACTGTCTGCAATCTATTCTATAAAATGTGTCATGTTGTTAATACGTAACATTACACAACACAAAATTTAGATACAGTAAAAAGTTGGGCAATGGGTCATAAAAGAATGAGCAGCCTCCTTTATAATACATGTGATGTGATCAACTAGGTTCTTTTTCATTAGAATTGGCTTAATGCATTAAAAAACTGTCAAGTAGACAGCCAATTAAAAATGAAAGTTTCTATGATCTGAAAAGTTAATAAATTAATAAAAATTACAACAACTCAAAATATTACAAAGCAAATCGAGCTGTACCATTTTTAGGGTTCTGTACTTTAAAAGGTTCAAACTCTTATTGCCAAACTGTATGTAAGTCTGTCTATGTACTAAAATCATTTTTTTATTAAGATAAAACAGATTCAGTATTTTAAAACTTGGCTTGTTTTCATGTATTCTGTTAAATGTCATTTAAAAAAACATATATTGATAGTTCGAAATACACATTACTTTATTTTTTTTTTTATGGTTGGATTACTTTTCCACTAATACCTCAAAATATGTGATATAAAGATTGTAAAATTATAAATATGGACATTTGTTATTTAAACATGGTATTGGTGGTAAAATAATTTATATTCCATTCTGCTTTAAATAATTTTTATCTGTGCAAATAAATTAATGTCTGTTTCTTTCACTTTATCCAATAACTTTTTCAATAAACATTTGTATATCATTACAATTATACAATTTTTTTTTATAACCCTATAAATGTTTTTGTCCTGAGGAAACTTTCTATTTGAAGGTTTTAAGTAAGATGTCTGCTCTATGATCAACTCCTTTGTTCCTCACATCAATGAGTTGGTGGAAGACTATGGTGTGGTTTACAACAAAATCATGTAACGTAACACTTGTCAGTGCAGTAATGAGGTATGTATTTAAAAGACATCATATACACTTTATAAGCTGTTACATTGGTTTAAAATTGGAAAGCCACACTCTTTCAAATACGAAATTAAACAACGTATTCAAAATCACGTGCGCGTGTGCCAGTTTGAATTTGAAATATGGCACGCCTCATACTACAAACCACTCTGATTTCCAACAGCCAAATAATCACAAAAGTAGGAAAGTCCGCCGCGTTTCAATAAAACTATTGCAATGTAATATTTTTATGGGAGTCGAGCGTGCATCAGCGCGGCTGTCGGTCTGAAGTAATGGGGAATGCGTTATTGTCGCCGCCGCTATCTCCGGTAAGAAAAGTGACAAGTCATTTTTATTAACACACACGACATATTTTCATATGGACAGTTATGAATGTTGTTCATCCTCGTGTCCCGTATGTTCCTTTAAATAGTTCTAGTGAAGCTCGACTGCGGCGCGGTACGGCGCCGGCGGACCTTCCTATTTCCATGTAAATAACATGAAATTATGAATATGAAATGTGTCAATGATGTCGACAGGTTTCTAGAATCAAGCCGGTAAGAATTAATATGTTATTATACATATTAATATGAATAAAAATGTCCACCCAAAGTTACATAAGATTCTTATTAACATAAATTGAGATACATTCATTTCAATTTATTTAAGAAAATATGTGGTCTTTTTATCAACGTCTTGGTCTGATGTTGCTAATGTTGCCATGAACAACAGAAAACTTAAAATTGTTAAATACTATGCATACAATATTTTGATACATAAAACTTGTATTAATTAGTACATTTTATGTTGTGGATATTCTTCCAAAAAATTGTTGCAGCTAAAATATCCTTGCATTTTCATATAGAATCGGAACACGAATTCAACTTTTCTATATACTTGAATGCGGTTTATTCCAAACACTGTTTCTTTATAAAATATCGGGTAAGAGCATCGGACGTAGCATTCTATCGCCATCGATAACGCGCACTGCCTTCTCAGTGCATGGTGCCGTAGCGAGCGGCGTTGTACCTGCGTCACTCGGCGGGGCAGCTCTGCACGAAGGAGGCGGGGAACAGGCCGGTGCGGCCGGTGCGCTGCAGCGTACCCTTGTACCAGCCGTCGCCGCGTTTCCGATGTACCATAACGATGTCGTCGACCTTCAGCTCGAGTTCGTACTCCGAATTCGGTGGGTAAGGTACGATACAACGAAACCTGCACGTTAACACGGCCAATTAATAACGATGTGAACTCGATATGGTAGAGCTATGAGATAGTGAGTATATTAAGTTGATATGTAAAATGAAATGAAATTAATGAATATTAATTTTTATTCTACCATAAAAAAATCCTTTCTATTAGGTAATATTCAAATTAATTTTGGTTAAACAAATAGGCGAACCATCATAGAGTAGAACGTCACCGCCGCCTATGGATACTCACAACCCCAGAGGAATCACCAGCGCATTGCCGGCCTCTTTGGAAGGAATCGGATATCTTATGGAGGGAGATCAGGATAACTGAGGAATGAAAGGAGGGATTGGGCCACCGAAACTCTTACTTCCGGAAAAAAACGAAACAGAGGAAACTACTACTTCATATCTGTATTCTATGAGAATATATTTCACCGATTGGGCCGAGCCGCCTATTTGTGTGCCGCAAGCAAAGTCGGTCGCAGTATGGCACTACCACAACATATATTGTGTATATGCGTGCGTGTGCGCGCGCGTGCGTGTTTGTGTGTACACTTATATTCTAATTTAAATTTCTTTAATACATATTGATGTGTTTTAATAAAAGCATTTGAAAAATTCAATTTTATATGATACAACAATATAGTATGAAAACATTAAGAGAAACTTTTTTTTATCACACTGTAGCTCTAAAAAATAAATAAAGTTCATGATATCCGAAACGAAAATTACAATGTTAATCTGTAATTGAATTTAGTCTTCTTTTTCTTCCCCCATTCCCGTCTTTCCTCGATCGAACATCTCTGATTCAATAATTTTCTTTTTTTTTTATCACAACAAAACAACCGATACATCCTTAGAAATATAACCTTAAAATTTTTAAATGAACCATTGCACAATCGCAGTACCTCTCTTTGACGGATTGCGTGTGCGTGTGGCGATCGCGGCGCGCTGCCGTCACGTCCAGCGACTGCGACTTGCGGTGCTGACCGGGCCAAGGGCTCTCCGCACATCTGCAAGTGGACAGGGCCACGATTAAAACTCTGACTGAAAGAAATTTTATTTTAAAGACAAGTTTTATGATCATCTCCGATATATCCCTTATACATCCTTGTTGAAACGGAACAGTAAAAGATAACTGTATAGCGATCTGAGAGTTGCGCATACAGTGTGAATATATAGATACTGCGCAATGCGTTTATGGGATATTTTGCGACAGAACAGCGAGAATAGCCCCGAGTTTGATCTCGGACGGCACTCGTGTTAAACGTAGTCCGCGTGTTTAACAATTTCAACTATTTTTTACCATACTAATTTTTATTTTATTTTTTATATAGTTCTCTCCAAATGTACTGTTAAGTTTTTATACTGTTCTTAATGTGATATTACAAAAGTGCACAAACAGAATACACCTATTCATCACCATATGATCTGTATCACTAATGCAATCCAAAGCAGCAGATGTTAAAGCGGTAAAACAAATAGTGAAATAGAATGGATGCGTGTAGTGAATGAAAGTGATAAAACAAAAACTGAAGAAAAAAAAACAAAAAAAGGATATTAGGAGTTTATTATCTGTATAAATAAATATATATAGAAATTATTTTCACTAACAGTATAGAGCCATAACAAAACTTTAGCTATAATCATTTGCGTAATAAATGAAATATTGATAATTTGATTGACACAAATAAAGTTGTAGCTATTAAAGTTGTATTATCTATGTAAGTATAAGAAATATGAAGACAATTTTTATAACATGAAATAATCACACATATATCATTTATTTTTTTATCTTTGGGATAGCATAAGCTTTATGGTCAGCTATTATGTCTTTCGATCAGATAACATATATCAAAGCTGATCATTCTAATAAAGTACATAGAAGCAACACAATTTTTTTTTCATACATGATATATATTATAGTTTATCTAACAAAATTATTTCAGGTTCAGTTTAATCGATTCAAATAAATTATTTAATACACTATAGTATAAAGAAACTCAAATAACTTAATTTTTTTTCATGCTTTATACATATTGGATTTTATGGATTAGCACTTTAGGTATTTAAAAAAAGTCTTTAATATATCCCGCATGGTATATATTTGTGACCTTGGTGTGTGCCGTCCGTAGGCGTGGTGGTCGACGAGCGTGCCGAGCACGCTGGGTCGCTCCTTGGCGCGCGCGCGCTGCGACGCGACCGCACGGTGCCCGCCCGCGCCCCCGGACCCGCCCTCGGCGCCAGCGGGCAGCGCGCGCAACAGCTGCGACGGACACGATCCCGATCTACGTGCGCCGCGGTTGCAAGCCCCAATGGAAATGGGAAGGGTTAACACACACACATACACACGCAGTTACGATTATGACATTATTTTTGAAATTGTTCAAAAAAATAAAAGATTTTTTAAAATAAATGTAAAATATACTGAAAAAGAACCTTTTTTCATATAACGGTTATAAGTTGTCTACATCATGAATTAATCAATTATACAATATAAAAAGTGTAACAACTCTAAAATATTTTAATATCCTTTAACTATATTTTTAACTATAGTCATGTTGAACTTTATAATATTTTTATATTTCCCTACACTGAATTATTTAATGAAATTGTTATTATAATAAATTATGATTGATTCCTCAAAATAATGTCATAACATGTGATAATTTGCACAAAAAAGAAGACAAATGAACTGTGAATTTGGCAACACAAAAATATGTTAGTGTAGGTCTAAGACAATAACACAAAACAGACAGAAGTTCAAAGAAGTTCATGCTCATGAATCATTAACAAACATCATTAGTGTAACATGCAACAAATATATCAAAAACAAGCAAAAAAACCATGTGCTTTCCTTGGAACAAAATTAATAAAACCTACACGCCGCGTGTAGTGCTATGCACTATAATGTATAGAACACATCAGAGATGCGATTTAAATCTTGTGTAATACTTTTCTGACCAATATATGTATAATAGTTCATATTGCAAAATAATTTCTGTATCAATTTAAAAAAAAAATAGTAATAATTGTTTAATTAGCCAATTAAAATATTGCACTGCACAAAATATGAGCACTGTAAAATAATCACTTTTCCTATAACCACATTTGATCCAAACATGACCGAAATAATAAAAACAAACCACATACATTGTGAATGTTTCTAACAAAGTTTTTGTTTTCTGTAAATCTCATTTACAATTTCATTTCATTTTTTTTTTTATTTCCCCATTTCAAACCTGAACAAGACTGTCAAAAATATTCGTCACAAATCCACTTTTAAAACTTACGTATTTACATTAGTATAAAATAGTGTTGAACAAGTGTTTTTTTATTTACTTTTGAGACTACTACCAAAATAATAGTCAAAAGATTCCATTACACTACGAGTAGCATTAGCAGTTTTACTCGAACAAAAAAAAAAACAGTAAATGTTACCATGTCATATACACTCACCTGACGTGTACTGGATGACTAGCTGCATTTGTCGCAAAATTCAACATCAAAGATGTGCCTGGACCATCTTCAAATACCGGATTATCCATACTGTAGCCGACTGGTGGTGGAGATTTACACTTTTTCATGGCCGCCAGACGTTTCATCAAACTCACGCCACTCGATATGGAAGATTTCTCTTGTTTAATTCTTTCTTTCGTCTATAATGGAGGATGTTTAGAATAAATTAAAAGAGGGAAGTAAAAAATTTATGGCAACAAGACAGATCTTTTAATCAGATTTACCTTGCTCAAATTGAATTTCATATTCCTGACTGTTTTAGAATTTTATATTCTATTCTAAAATTGATTTAGAAATCCTTTTTTAAATCAAAATCACAGAGTAAAAACAAAACTTTGATGAACAAAGGCATAATGAATAAATTAACATTATATAATTAGTGTAAAATATAAGAATACATATTGTTTTAATATTTAATCATGTCAAAAATTTACCATTTGTTCCATATAAAAGCAGTATTTATGCAGATAATTTCTTAATTTTTAATTCAAACCATATAACTAATTAATAAAAAGTTTATTTCAACATTTATGAATGATCAAGTCCTGTTTAGATTATAACCCACAATTTTAGAAGTTGCTTCTAAATTTTAAAGAATGTATTTTCTTACTTTTTCACTCTTCTGTTGAGCCTGAACTTGCATTTGTGGCTGAAACCCAGCGGACCAAGGATATGAGAGCGGTTGCCCTGTGACCAATATGAAAAATTAGTACACATACACATATGCAATTTCCATAATCATGTATTTTTAAATTTCACCTTAAAATTTTTTGTTCAAATTAAAATGCACTTATTTTCAAATAGTAAAAAACTTTTCATAAATTAAAACACTATCCATTACTAAGAAATTAAACTATGATATATAACAATAATGCACAAGTTTTTTATTGAACTAATACTTGTATAATTTAATAGGTTTAAATTAAATGAAGTGTCAAATTGCAATTGCATGTATGTGATTATGCTACTTGGTTAAAATTTACCTAGCCCGTTAGGGGAAGGCGCACGAGGCGGCGCGTCGGGCGGCAGAGGGGCGCCGACCGCCGTCGTGGGCTGCTCACCACGCGGAGTCGTTTGCGTCGGTTTTGCGGTCGCATTTGCCGATGCACAGACCTGTAACAAATTATATGCTTTCATTGTCAATAAGAATTATCCAGGAATTCTAGAGAAATGATAAAAATTATAAGTAAAATATGGGTAAATTAAATATTGTACACAATTCCCGCATTAAAAGTATGCCAATCGGTAAACCTGAAGTTGTTGACAAATAATCATTTGTCAGGATTATTTTAGATTATAGTCCATATTAGTACAGAAACTAAAAAAAAAAGAATGTCATTACTGAAACAAATAAACATTTATGAAAGGCTAACAATATTATTATTTATTTTCATCACTATGCAAAAGACATTGTAGGTAAATATTATTTGTCTGTAATCCAATGTAATATAACAGTTAGTATGGATAACTATAAAACAATTGTGAAATCTACTTGTAGTTTTGGAGTAGTATCTATCAACCTTTTATGGTAGCGATGTTTGTGAAAGAATATTAGAATTCTCGATCTATATATAAGTCAATAATAAAATTAAATAGTAGTCACCTTATCGTATTTAGGGCGGTGGGTGGCCACGGGCGCCACGTAGTTTCCGGGGAAGACGCCGGCGCGCTGCGTGCGCTCGGAACGGCCCTTGTACCAGCCGTCCCGACACCGTTCACTCACTATGTACACTCCTGCAACAAATTGTATAATGGTCATCTTCGTCAATTCTATATACGCATAGTCTATGGTTAGAATAACACTATAAAACGTGATTCTCGATATATAACGGAATTACGTCTAATAAAAACACTAAAATACAACTACTACCCTTACATAACTATTTAATCATTTTGTTTAATGAGTACAAATATTGTTTTCTATTATTGTTTTATAGTTAATTTAAAAACAATGCAAATAAAACCTTATAACAAATAAAAACTTAAATAAAAATTAAAAAGAAACCACAGCCACAGAATGCTAAAGCTGATGATGTAAAATAATGTTCATGGAATGCGTGAGACATTATTATCATCAGCATCGATGCGCTGTGAAATTCTCATGAAACGTTAAGTGCTAATTTATGTTATTTGAATTCAAAGGGAATTTATTTCCAGTAACTAACCTAACCTACTGAAATTTGAAGTAAAGTAATTATTAAGCAACCCATTCTTGCAAGAATTTGTTGCTGGATATGTTCCTTGACTGGATTACCAATCGCATAGGACAGATTTCAGTCATAAGTTTAATGAAGACGTTTGCTTCTATCTAGTTTTATTCATGACTGATGTAAATAACCAAAAAAAAGGATAATGGATAAAAATATATAGCGTACATGCACAAATTCATACATAGAATTCAAAATTAGTAGTTCGTCATGACATATGTAATTCTTAAGTGTATTTGTAGACAATTAACCTCTTGGACAATGCAAAATTTCTTTATTTATGTAGAAAAAAAGTACCATAAAATAATGTGTTAAAGTATAACTGAACAAAATGTAATTAGAATATTTGTTGTTTTAAGAAAATAATAAAAATATGAGTATTTATTATCATATCACAGTAGCACCAATAGTTATTAAGAAAAACATAAAACGGCAGTACTGTTGTCATTATTCAACCCATATTTTATATTTGACAATAATAAGAGTTATTATAAATAAACGATAAAGGTTACAGTACAACAAACGGAATTCTGCCATTATGAATGATACAATGCGCAAGTACAGCGCTCCTCGAACCTTCCTTCTTCACCTCGCATTTCAATTTTTCTCCAATGCGACGCTTTCGTAATTAACTTCGTCAGTTACTTGCGTTGTACTCTACTTAATTAACAAAAATATAAATTATGTGCAAAATGGCCAATAAAGCGTCATTGTGAAAACAAATCTAAAAGAAAACGTTATAATGAATACCTCCTTTCTTCAATTCAAGCTCGTCGGGTTTTTGTGGTCGGTAAGGATAGAGGGCTACGTAAGCAGCGGGTAACGGGCGCTCGTTGCTGCGTGAGCGCCGACGCCGCCTGTCTCTGTCTCGCTCCCTTTCACCTCTCGCTTCGGGCGTGTGGTCGAGGAGACTGGTCGCCAATATCTCAGCCGAATGCCTAGAATATCGAAATCACAAAGTTAAATTCCGGATTAACATACAGAACTATTTTTATTATTTAGATAGTTGCATAGCACATCCGAAATTCGATAAAACATATACTAAAAACAGTGCAAGGGAAATACATTTATCAATCGAAATCAAAATTGATTCACGAAATAGTACCACTGTTTAGTTACATAATTGACTTTTTTTTTTTTTGCAGACAGTCACATGTAGTGCTCGTGGCAAGTAACAAGATCAAGACAGCGCCGTCACGGTGAAAGGATTAAAATGTGCACAAAAGTGATATACATATTCCCTATTTCACAAATACCACAATCATTCCAAACTTGAATGAAGAAGGTAAACTCTTTACACAGAATTATATACAAATATACTTGAAAAGCATTTACTGTCAAGTTTTCATTCTACTCTTGAAGGATACCCATCTACAATGTGTTTTTTAATTAAAATTTTAAGAACTTGGACCTTAAACATTCCAGACTACCCCAATGCCGATTGGGGACAGTTAATGACTATCCGAAATCGTTGCTTGAACCGACAGTTTATTTTCTCTCTTAGGGACACGGACTTAATTGAAGTTAAACACTCAATGACTGACCTGCTCTTGATTAGAATTTAAAGCTCATACGTTTTAAATCAAAAACAGCATGTTAATTCTTGGGCTACTGTTGCTCATCAATTAAAATTTTAAAATACACACTTGAGGTAACAACCATAGCTGCCAAGTCCTAGTCTACTTTTTGTATTAAACTTATTTTGTATGAATAGAAACCGATTCTAAAGTTTGAAATTCTTATATATTCATATGCAGTTCAAGTGTTTACCGTGAATTTTCTCTCCACTTGTGGCATTGTTATAAGACTCATACAATGTCCTGAATCTTTTATATTAATATAGAATTAACTTCTAAATAGCATAGTCCCGATGCAGATTTCAGTTTTCCCTTAAACAATGCTGGTAATTATGTCCAATTTAAAAAAGTCAACATAAAAAATATAGAAATTTAATTTGTGCACACAATCAGAACCACAAACAAAAGCTAGTCTGAAATAGTTCAAATATACTATATGTGCTGCTGAATAATGAAAAATTTTATTCAAACTGCACAATCAGTTGTAACCTAAAAGCGGCAGAAGCAAACGCACTTTCTTGATTATAATATTTAGGACACCTTGAAATGACAATAGGTGTATCCATTTAAAATTTTTATTACTTACATACAATATTAAAAAAATCATGCATGGCACACAAAAGAAATTTAGACCATTTACAATTCACAAATATTTCATAGATTTAATCTGTATGCACTTCTTGGAATATTTGATGGACAAAATTAATTATTCTTGCTGAATTTTACCTGTTTTGACTGGTTTGTTGGTCTTGGCCTTGCAAATGTGTAGAAGGTGTCAAACTATGGCGCTTCTCTTTTTCTCTGTGATGATGTTCGCGGTGGTTACGCGAGACAAACGCCACGTCTTTGCCATGAGAAGGGGACAGCGCGGCTTGCAAGCCTAATCCGAAGTTCAGCAGAGAATCTGGAGCTCGTAAACCTGAAATCTGATTTTTAGACGAGCTCGGAGTGCCATAAATTCTAGAATCTATATTCACTTTACTCGTACTCTCTGTTGATGTATCGACTCCTTGATTATGATTCTTGTTGCTACTCGCGCTAGTGTTCATTTTCGGGCTTTCAGCTGGAGGTAAGCTGACGTTAAGAGACGTGTTAGTAGCCGTAGAACTTTCGCTCAATGACAAAAGACCTATGGATGCGTTTAGAGATGTGTCAGCTGAATCATTAGTCGCTGCTACACGATCTTGGTCATTTTCCGTGGTGTTCTGGTTCGCATTTGTTGATATCACCGTACTGTTTCGTTCTGTATTATTTTCTGGGGAGCTCGGTAAACTGGGATCGGCGCTTTCGCAGGTGCTGGTATTGGAGCTGGTATTAGGAGTGGTCGTTGAACTAACGCCGACAGGAGTATTAACGCCCGAGCTCGAATCAGAACTTATATTATTTGTATTGAAGTTGGCGACGGACACAGGAAGATGTTCATGCGTTCGTATGTTAGATTCCGTTTTATGGTGTACCGGAGTCGTATTGTAGTCGTATTTGACCGCACGTAGTCTATTTTCATATGTTTCCCCGATTCTCGGGTTGATACTTTGTAATCCGACGGTGCCCTTAGTATGAATGTTAGTGAAATGTATCAGGTCGACGGAGGGCTTTGTATGCTTAGGTTCCATTATATTTCTAGGGACCGCCGTGGTGGTAATAAGGCCTCCCTGAGAGATCGTCGAGATGGCGTGCTGTGCTATCGGTTGGGAGACGAGCGCCTGCTGTTGGACTAGACTAGTTTGAGGACTGTGATTCTGAATGTTCTGATAGTAGTTAGGGTGCGATTGGCTCATACTTGTAGTATGTTGATAGTTGGTTTGCTGGCCGCCAGCAAGCGTCGATAATGACATATGCTGATATAATCTATTGGTGTACGCGTGCTGAAAACGATGAATAAGTCCCATTAATAACTGCATTCGTCGCAATAAATTAAAATCTATTTATTTAAAACTAACCTGGCCATGGTTTCTGTGTTCAGGAGGCTGTCTCGTGTGCGCCGAATCCGGTAGGGGGGGTACTGAACGATTAACTGTAGGACTGTAAGATAGAATTGATTAGCTACTAAATACGAAATAAAAACCGAGAAATAAGAATGCAGAAAAGAAAGAGGTCCGTAATATATAAATTTTTTATGCCCTTTTAATGTAATGTCAATGGTTTCCATAATCAAAAAAAAAGCTGTTGTTAAGAAACAGTAAGGAAATAATTTCTGTTCTAGAAAAATAAATCTCAACACTATAACAGTATTTATTCCCGCATTTGCACGAATATGATTTGACTCTCAATAACAGAAGCATAGTATGTACCTGTTCATCAACTGCCTCGCGGATTGATTCAGTTCAACAAAAGCAATCGGAAAAATGCCGACGCGATCCTCGAGCCTCCCCTCCGCCCAGTTCTCGTCCACCCGCCGGTGAACGGTTATTATAGCACCTGTTTTAGATAATGGTATATGTATCCAAAGTGATATGTATTACACAAAGATCGGTGTACATAACTGTCTACACAAACAACCTATGATCATTGCGTCATGCTATCGACACATTGGTTGCATAAAAATTGTGCTAAACTAAATTGTTGTAGAATAGTTATATTAGTAGAACTGTTTTTCAGAAAGGTCTTAAAAACTCCAGTTTGAGAAATTCAATAGCACTTATTGTAACATTACCTAAATCGCAAACTAATTGCCTAGGTGACTTTTTATTTAATCTGATTGTGAATAAAATTCAATTTTTTATACTTTAAACATCTATACATTTAATATATGCATTCCCAAAATTTAACATTTAATAATGCCCATCAGATTATTATTAAATATTTTTTTAATTCATTTTCAATATTTTCAAAATAGGTACTGTACAACACACGAAATTCTGCCGCTCTAAATTGCCAACGAATGATGCAATACGCAGGTATAACGCTCCCCGACACTTCCGTCTTCTATTTTAGGCCATTGCGACGCTTTCGTGACTAATTTCACAGTGGCAGTATCGTGCGTTGTACTGTACTTCTGTTTTACACATGCTGGAAATTTTAATCTTGGCAATTTTTTGGCACTGTCAAGTTAACATTAGACTCAGAATCTTACACACCCAATACTATTAATATTTATTTTTAATTTTTCAGGACTTGACAATCTTGATGGACTAGTAATGAAAAACAAACAATATCAACTATATTGATATCTATAAGTATGACTTTTATGGAACAGCTATGTATTTCATATTAAAGAATATGATAAGAAAGAACTAACAAATTTACACTTCTGCATGAGGAAATAGATACTAATCAAGTTAAATTCATAAATTTAATTGAATACCTATTTTGTACCAAATAAATCAGTTCTTTAGCTCGATAAAATGTATACAATATCAACTACTCATAAATAAGCAGGATTCAAAGTACAGAAATAGGTCAGAAATTGACAAGACGTCCAAAAGGAAAATTTATCCCTATAATTCTATTAGATTAATATTGGAACATATCTATTATATTTGTAAAATTATTGTGCTATTCAAAATTTGTTGTGGGACACTTATTTAGTCTCAGATATTATTAGTAATAATTATAGTTGTGAAAAGGCTCAATTAATTATTTTCATGAATACAGAATTCTTTGAAAATTATTTGATAACTTTCAGTCATAAAATAACCTATTGGTTCATCTTTAACTTGTTGACTATTAGTAGTCACAATCAAAAGGCTAAACTTAAAATATATGCATCATTTCAGTAAGAACATTACAATGATTAGAAAGCAAAAGAATGGAAATCAAGTCTGGCAAGTTAAAACATATAATCTTTAGTATTACAGTATTACTATATATATAAAAGAAGAAAATTCACATAGTAAAAAAAAATTATTATTCTCAGATAGTACTCAATCCTTTAATTGTGAAAATTTTATATAGCTATTTTAATACAGAAGTGTTTTATTAAAATCAAACATTTGAAAGGCCTTCTGTATCCATTATAAGCATCCAAATCAGTTTTGAATTTCTTATGCGAAGCAATTACATAAGTCAGTCTAAGCTGTTAAGTTTCCTCAGCACACTAAATTACAATCATAATAAATGTGATAGTAAGGGAAATTATAAGCCTCTATTCATACAGGTTTACAATGTAAACTGACTAAGACCAATTCAAACCAATCTAAACCCTTACCTTTATCAAAAGCCAGACAACCCTCCTCGTCCGGCGCCGACATGCGAAAATCGTAGAGGGCCTTACAGAGAGCCATGGGAATGGGTAGTGGTACTATCACCTGCAATCATATATTCACGCTTTAAGGATTTTCAAGAGAATTTTATTTTTAGCATTAGGTCATTTTTCCAAAAGTAATCTAATAATAAACTACCTTGTCCAGTTATATACATACAATAATTATTATTCAAACATATACATGTGTTGTACTTTGTGAATTTCTCATATGAATGTGTACTTCATTTTCAAAAAAAGTTATTGCAATGGAGGCTGTACATTTCAAGATGAATTATATGTAATAAACCACATACAAAACCCACTAGGAATGTCATATTTTCTTAGATTTAGGTGTTTAATATGATAAAGTTTACTATTGTTGCATTTTGTTGCACCCCACTACATGGAACATAACTTTTTTCTTGACATCTAATTCAAGTTAAATAAGATCTATATTCTGATTCAAGCCAAGTTCTATCTAACCATAAAAAGCATATCAAAATCCATTCAATGATTTCAAAGATGTGTGGAACAGACAGAGAAAAAAATGTAAAAATTGTTGTTTTCTCTTTTATTACATTTCTCTTATCGTCCCCTCTCCATTTATCATACATACTTTCATTGCGCAGAGACACCGGGTTGTGTTTTATTACATGTATAGATATGAGTACAAAATCTATTTCAATACAAAAACAATTGTATCTGTTTATTAATTTTATTTTAAATGTTACATACATTTAAAATAAAATTAATTACAAAGTAATATAACAAAATGCGAAAAGTGATTATTTTATTTATTATTTATACTGTAGGCTTATGGTACAGCAGCAAAGAAGATAAACAACTGTTAGAATTATTTTAACTGTAACATTATTAAGGTTTTTTCTTAGATATCTATCCATTCTTAGAGAAACGGTATCAGTGTGTTTTATTCATACTATAATAGGAATCTTACGTTTTTTTTCTTAAAATATGGAAAATAAAATATCAAAAAAAGGTTTATTTTAGATAATCTAAAAATACATAGTATATACGTATGCAAGAATACTAAAACTCAAAACATTTGCAGTCAGTTTAGAAGAACGGACTGCATCACAACTTGCTTGAAGAAACTTAACTCTGCATATCAACAACAAAGTATTCAAATTTTAGTAAGCTATCAGTAAGATTCATATTTGTGAATCTCTTATATGATAATATGACTTTTACTCGAGTAAATTTTATGTTAGGTAACTAGATTTTTCTAGCTTTGAATATGATAAGAATAAGTAAATATTGTTGCAAAGGTGCTCAATATTGACTGCCTTCCGAACGAGCAGTAAAGTGTAAATTCGCAAAAAAAAATATGACGTATTTCAAGTGTTATTTTGTAACCTATGAAATAAAAAGATATTTTGAATTTGAATTTGACGGTTTAGCAGATTCTATGACAAATTCTGGTAATGTGCCTATAAAGAATCAATGTGATCACAACAAGGTGGTATTATAAGTCAATCATTCACTGCTTTGATTGTGACAATATTGCACATGATTCAAAGATAAATTGCAAAAATATTTCACATTATTGTCTTTTAGGTTAACCAATTCCTACCTGAACATAGGTGATTGGAAATACCCCGCTCCTACCGCTGCACTCGCCCTGATACCAGAACGGGTCGAGCCGTTTTTGAAAAAGTATGGTCTCGCCTTTCTTGAATGATAGATCGCTGAAATTGAAATAAGAAAAAAAAATATAACTTTTTGTAATAATAGTACATATTTCATATAAATATTAAAATATGGTCAATGAACTGATTCACATACAAACAACAAAGCATCACTTTCATATTAATTAAAAGACTAAAATTAATAAAAATAATAAAAAACAAGTTCAAATTCTATTAAGGAAATATTGTAGGTGTCCATACTAAAATATTTATGAGAAAACAATTTCATTGTGTACTTACATCGTAATATAGACAGACACCTTTTTTGAGTCAACCAAAGTACATTTATTTTTTTTAATACATTTACAAATTGTTTATATTTGATAAAACATTCACATTTACATAAACATGTGACTAACCCTTGTTCTTTAGATATATAATCATGTATAGCTCTTCCATGGGGAGGAACTTTATTATCGGCAGCCGCACGCGTCGTTTGCTGCTGCTGCCCATGTCCTGATGCCTAAAATGTATATTAAATATGTATTATTACAATGCTCACATACAATGGAATGAAATGAAATACATCAAATGGTAAGAATGATTTTTTGCACAACATTGTCTTTATTTATATGAACCATTAATTATTATTTTTAATTTAGTGCTGAGATAAAAAGCATAAAGTAACAACTTATTAATATTGAGTCAACCTTGTACTGGAGTAATAAGAATTAATGCAAGATTACATGATTGATTTACAATGAAGTGTTTTAAACTAACTATAAAAATAATACAATATGAAATAGATATAAATTAACCAATGAAATTTGTACAGGATGTAACGGGATAATTTTCTCAATCATATCTTTTTTACTGAAATATGTCTTTTTATTCATTCCATACATGTTTTTCTATTCGTCTACCAGTTTAGTTAACTTTTACAATCTATCAAGCTCTAACCGTTCACATTATTCAATTTCACCAAAACTTTTTTCAATCAACATATGTACTTATCCAAACCACTTTCAAAAATCTACTAAATAATTTTTTAAACACACTTCAAAAACAACCAATCAATTCTGTTTTTGGGAATTGATTCCAGCTAAAGATAAATCAGACACAGTTATGTTTCTTCTAAGAACAAGATCTCTTTTTGGCACAATATTTAACATTTCATATTCATGTTTATATAAGTTCTTTACTTTAATTGGAACCGACTCTAAAACAACTGATTAGTTGTTTTTGAAGTCTGTTTTAGTCCATTCAAATATGGAAAATTAAATCGTCTACTATTTATTAATTCACATACACCATCAATTTCATCATACATATCTGATATATATTTAAGGTACCAAAGCTGACCTTTTCAGTCAGTGTTTCACCCCTCCACGGGATGGATAAATGTACATAATAATATTCCTAGTGTTTCATTGACGTTATTGCCACTAGAGAAGATCTCTTAGAAATATCAAGCAAAGGACTCTAGCTTGAAATAATACCAAACAAACTATATTCTATTCTTCATTAATGGCAAAAACAACAGCAAATTTTGTTTAAACTTCACTATTATACAGACAACACTTTATTATGGGAATTCCAATTTACTTGTAACTTAAAAGTTGAGACTGGTGTTGTAAAGAATTTTAAATATTTAAAGTACACATACATTTTCATATACATTATTCATTCTAAATGAATAGGTTTTTGTATAATATCATTACTGCTACAAAAGTAATCAATAAGAAGCATCTATCCTACTTTTGCTGTAATACAAGCATACAAGGTATAATCATTCATGTAAATAGAAAATAACATTGTCAATTGGTGTAAACATTTTGTATCTCACGTGTTAGCAGATTATTTAGTATTAGAATTATGTATGATTTCCATGTCGAGTGAATGTAATATTCCTAAGGAAATAATGATTTTCTAGCCATTAACCATTGTCGATTAAGCTAAATATAAATTGTAATAGAACAGTGTTTAGTGAAAAATTTTTGTAGCATAATTTTTCTATACACATTAGAAAGTATAGAAAATATTTTGTTTTCCTAAGATTATGTTCCAATTAAACACCAGTTATTTGAATTCTTTCATTTTAAATAGAATACGATGGAAAGTGTTATGTAACTGATGTTTACCATTATAATAGGCTTAAATTTATTTAATACTACAAGAAGCCACCACTACAAGCCACTTCTGGCCTCAGTTAATGCTAGTCTATTGCTAAACATCAACCTACACATTTTACCAAAGTGACATTATATAAGGTCAGAGAAAAGGTTTTTTCGTATTTCATATGCAAATTCAAGATAATTTTTCATGCTTTATTTACATTTAATTATAACATACATATGCCAATTTGCTCAACGAATTGGTGCCATTATGTAGATAGTGACATAATCCCATTGCTGTAAAAATTTTGGGACATCTGGTCAAAAAACTGTGACAAGTAGTTTTAACAGTCCTCTTTTGATGTCAACCTAACACTACCTAAAGAATTCTGAAGAAACCGAAACAGGTGAAAATCTGAAGGTGCAAGGTCATGGCTATGTAGTGGATGCATTAACACTTCCCAACCAAAGTCTTCTTCAAAAACAATTTATTTCATTAGTTTCAATAGAAAATCGCAAATGAGTATATACATTAGATTTCTTTCAATGAGTTTGTGTGAGACCAAAGAATTGAGCTTTTTTGTATATCCAGTTTTTTCAAATAAGTCGTTTAAAAAAACGTTTTATGGTCAATTCCCAGCTCTTCAGCTATAATGTAGGAACTGATATGCTAATCTTTTTCTACTTTTTTAAAACGGCATCGACTTTATGCATAATAGGTTGACCAGAGTGAGATTCATCCGATGAACCAAAATTATCAGACTATAAACGCTTGAACCACTTTTTCTTTGGAAGGTGTTTCGCGCCCGTTTCACTATATATAAATTCAAATGCAATTATTATTTACTATTCCAATCCTGCTGTTAATTTCAATCTCAGTCAATTCTCCATCCCAACGTCAGTCTAGAATCAAAATTGGATCTTCTCTTGGACATTACTTACCTTTCCTGTATTCATAGAATTTTTTATATAAAGTATCATATCTCATATTCCAGATAATAGTGCGCCTTTGTTCGATTACAATTATTTAATTACAATCTCTGCAGCCGTTATGGACTTTAGTCAAGAAAACAAACACGTCATGATACATTAAAATTTCATCAAGATCGACCATACCATTGTTTAATTATAAAAAAAGATACAAACAAAAAAATACTTTAAAGTATATTGTAAATTTATAAAGTATATTAAAATATATTGTCTATAAAATTGTATGAATCAACAAAGACCACAGATTAATGTAATAGTATAGATTCCATACATATAGCCATTATAAAAATAAAAACCCACACAAAAATAAGTTGAATTAGTATTTATTGTCAAGGTAGCAACATCCGGCAATCGATATATGCATATATATACATATATTCTTCAATTAAAATTCCAACAAGGAGTCTGTCTGTTGTCATAAAATGTTTAACTTAATAAATATTGCTAAAATAATCAATTTTTAAAGATAGACAAGATTCTAATTAACTTATTCATAAGTACTTCTTCAAACTTTCTAACATATGATAAAATCATTTGCAGAACATAAACCTCTTATAGTGTATATGGAATGATGAATCGTTAACTGGATGGAGAGGAAAAATCAAAATGGTTTTCTCTGAGGAAATACAGGTTAAATAAAAATAAGGTAAACGAATAGATTCATACTATTTGATGAAATATAATTACATATTTATTAAATAATTCGTAAAGAACAGAAATAATTACACTAGTTTACACGGTTTTCATACCCCAGCTGAAAGTTGTTATTTTATTTTGTGTTCAGGTAGAACTATCCAGAAAAAATAATAAAAAAATTCTGTCACGTCTGGTTTAAAAAATATTTATTTTCTTGAAGGGAAATACAAAAATTTTAGGATTAATACAAAATAAATTAAAATGACTAATTTTGCTTTCTTTTTATAGTTATTTGAATCAGTTTCTCTTATGATAGACCAACAGTAATCCCCTAACATATTTTCATCCCAAAATCCTTGATGTCGTTCTTCGAAAGTCCTTAAATCTTGGTGGAAACGTTCACCCTGTTCGTCACTCATACTTCCTAAGTTTTCAGGAAAAAATTCAGATGAGAGTGTAGAAAGTGAATCTTTAATGACATGTTTACTCCCATATCATGAAAGTTTTTCAATAAATTGTTAACAATTTCTTCATAATTTTCACTTTTTATTTCCCAAAAATTTTCTACAAGCATTTTAAATGAGTTCCAAGCAGACTTTTCTTTAACCGATAAAGGTTTTCAAACTGAGAATCTTTCATAATTTTACGGATTTGTGGACCAATAAATATACCCTCCTTCAGTTTTCTCTCTGTAATGTTTGGAAATATTTTTGCAAATACCGGAAAGCATCACTGTTTTTGTCAAGCGCCTTTACAAAGTTTTCATGAGCCCCAGTTTGATGTGTAAAGGGGTAAAGTGACGTTATTTGGATCGACCAACAGCTCGTGATTAATGTTCATTTTGCCGGAATATACTCATTTCGAACAGGCCATTCTTTCCTTACATAATGATGTTGTTTCGCTCTACTGTCCCACAAACAAAGGAAACAACAGTACTTCGTGTAACCACCCTGCAATCCCACTAACATACCGATGACTTTGAGGTCACCGCACACTTTCCATTTATGTTCTTTATACTTTATTAAATTAATCAAAGTACGCATCGTTTCATAGCTCTCTTTACAATTCACTGCGTGTCCTATTGGTATGGAAGGTTTCTTATTTCCGTTATGTAATAAAACAGCTTTGAGACTATATTTTGAAGAATCTATGAATAGGCGCCACTCTGTTTTATCATAGTTTTGATTCATTGCTTCGAAAAGTCCCGATATCTGTGCAATAACAATATTCACCTTCTCTTTGAAAAATTCTGAGTAAACTTTGCTTCTGTTTCTGAAAACGTAACTTTTGTGTCTGGTAGTAACAAGTTCCATTGTTGTAAGCGGGAGCCAAGAAGCTCTGCTTTAGATCTTGATAACTGTAAATCTCGTACAAGATCATTGAATTCGGCCTGATTAATTAAATGTGGAGTGTTTTCTTGAGGTGAAAATTCGTCAGAATCACTAGAAATCGACTTGAATTCAACATCACTGTTATTGTCATCTAATATATTTGCACTCGAACTACCGGGACAAACTGGATGGGGTAGATCTTTTGAATGTAAAATCGGCTTAGTAACAGACGGAACATCGGCATACATAATACTTGCCTTATTTTTTTTGTTATATCCCAATGTCTTCGTAACACAAAAGTAACAATCATTTTCATGATTACTAGGTTCTCTCCATAGCATTGGCGAACCAAATGGAAGGTAAACTTTTTCTCCTGATGACCACTGGAGTAAGATGATTCTACAGCTTTCGCAAAACACGTGAGGCACCCACTTTTTATCTTGATTTGCAACAGGAAATCCAAAATAATGAAGATATGCAGTTTTTAACGAATCTACAATAGGTCTTCTCTTTTTTGAAAATATAAACTGTCCACAAACATAACAAAAACGGTCAGAACTTTGTTTGCACTTTCTGCTAGCCATTTTAAATCAATCCAAAGCAAAGTAACTGTCGTTTGAAGCGAACGAATAAACAATGAAATATCACCACCACGTCGGGTAGTTAAAAAAAAACAATTGACGGCAGAAAAAAATTCCGACGTGATAAAATATTTCTGATAACACTTTTAGGTTTAGGGAAGGTAGATTAACATATTGACATACATTCGGTTCGGGGTATAAATAAAAAGTAAAATTTTGTAAACTAGTGTTACCATATACAGTACTCGATTATTGTTGTCATAGATGTTTCATACCTGATGTGAATGACCGCTCCTTGCAGTCCTTTGTGCGGGAGTAGTGTTCGCCTTTCTCGGTGCTGAATTCCTCATGCCCTCGAGAATCCTCATAAGAAGAACGTTCGGAGGTAGTTCCTCGACCTTGACGTCGACCAACACTCGACACTCTGGACATCTTAGCTCCTTGTGCGATTCTACTATTTCCTGTAATTTGTGAAATAAAAATAATTCAATATAAATTCTGTTACATTAAAACTTTATAATTAGCATTGATAATCAGATTCTAAAGATCTTAACCATTCCATAAAAAAATTACTAAAAAATATTGAAAGGAAGTGGAAATCATACTAGTTCCACTCTTAATATAGAATTATATACTCATTGTTTTATAAATATGAAAACCAATAAAATACACTTGATCAGCCAATTGTATATAAGGTTGTATATAATCAAATGGTTGAATATAAGGTTAGAAACTGTGGTTTATGATTTTTTTTTTTTTATTATTCAATGGTAAACTGAGGTCATTTACATTGACTACTATATATTCCCATAATATGAAGATATCGTTAATGATCTTATAGGAACAGAATAAGATAGATCTTACAGGAATATAATGTCACTTAGTGCAACCTCTTATAAGAAAGGATGCATTATCAAAATCATATGATGACATAAACAAATATTACTAAAATTTACTACTATTGAAAATATATTCATAATAGTTGAATATATTTTCAATTACAAATATTTAGACATCGCTGAGCAAAATATATTTTTTGTATACATTATTTGAAGTTGGCCTTGACACTCATATTACACTTCACAAGGAATTTTTTTAATAAAACCTATTTTTTAATTATTGTGAACCGGATTATGTTTGTGAGTATCTAGCAAATATGCATAAGTTTACTTACTGTTTTTTAAATTTAGAGAAAAATATAGAGTATATCTTTCAAATATGTGAAGTTTACTTACTGTATTACAAAAGTAAAGAAAATTAATTAAACCATGGCAAAATACAAAAACTATTAGTACTAGGGCTATATTAATTAATAGAAATTTATTATTCAATTCATTTTATTATGAAAAAATAGTTTTATTTGTATGTAACAAATTAATTTAGCTCCATAGTTGTCTCATAATCATATCTTGTATTTGATCAATCTGTATGGTATATATATAACGCCATAACAATACGATATTGAAATACGATTGAGCTAATGTGATGCTGGCCACAGAAAGTAACCACAGTATTTCTACTCTGGAAGACGTGTTCCTACCCAGTTTGAGCTCATTACATTTATGTCCAATTCCTATGACCTATTTCAGGATGTAATCTAACATCATTCAAAATTTTATTATAATTCATTCAGCATTTTCAGAGATGATTACGATTAAACAAACAGCCACTATCAATGTCATATAAATAGTCTATTACTTGTGCAACTGCATTTCCTTAACACGTTTTATTTAAATCTGTTAAGTCATTGTTTAGTTATACGGGGACATATAGATCAAATAGACCAAAAATTTAGAAATAGTAAATATATATTAATCACAAAATTAAAAAAAAAGTTGTATGTACAGTGTCTACAGATTTACATACTAATATAAATAAAGTATGTGAAGGTTATATTAAATTAAGTTTTATTACCACTGTTTATCATTGCTTTCATGATAGTCAAAATGATTTACTTAATTGTTTTAAATCATTTTATTTGACATCTAGATCAACAATGCACATCATTTTAGTGTTGAAATTATACTTTTGTGATTTTGTTTAATAACATACCAAATAAATGCAAATTTTCCATAATACACAATTAAGAAGTCAAAACAATGCACTTAGAATTCTGTAAGATATAACTTTTGGGTAAATAAAATTCTTAAAAGTAATTATTCTTAGGATTTAGAGAAGATCCATAGAAAGTTTTAAGTGAAATAATTTTAATAAATCGAAAATTGCGATTTGTTTTTATAACACTTTTCTACACTTAAGTACTAACACATGTCTCAAGTTTAGAATCTGGAGTTCCCTACATCAACGTCTACATAACATAATCACACTCGAGATCATACGTTATCAATGTATGTGACTTATCAGTTGTTGCAGGAAATGATTAGGCAATATAGGACAGATATCAAAATTTGTAATGTAGTGCAATCAGCCATTTGCATATATAAGAATGTAACATAATTTTTAGACATTGTACAAGCAAAAGAAAAGCGTGTACCTAAATGAATAGTTTCATTAAAGTATTGATAATTAAGTAACACTGCCTGACAAATGATGGCATTGATTTTATTAGGACAAAATTTCGAAACTGTTTTTCTATTTATACTTTTGCATACTTTGGTCTAAACTGACCTAAATGTGAGAGAAGCATGAACTTATTTTATCAACTCAAGATACGTCCATGGATTTGACAAAAATTTCATATTAATGTGGTAGCAAAATAGACTAATGGAAAAAGGAAGTATACACTAAAGGAGCAGTGGGTTTATGAGAAAAAGAGGGGAGACAAAGAGATAGAGTATACACTAAGCATATAATACACTATAGATCAGCATTTTTCATTGCGGTTTCAATTTTTTTTGTGTAGCTCCCATTCGCTGAATGCCTGAATGTAACGTATGAAAATTCATAAATTACTTTCTAAGGTGTTTCACAAAATCATAGACTGTCATTTAAGAGTTATGACGTGCCCAACTTGGCTGTGCCCATTGATGGGCCAGCTCATCCGGTGAGATACTGGATACTTCACATCAGTATTCTCACAGAATACTGATGTGAAGTAGCAGCTTCTGTGTTGCATTTCATATACGGGACCATCCATAAATTACGTCACACGTAAGGGGCTGGGGGTTGCGCGCGCGCGGGGCAGGCGTAATTTATGGATGGCCCCTAGTGAGCAAAAGTTCTGATGGCCCATCACTCTGTCCATCATCCCACTCCCCCTTTGTCACCTCAATCCTCCTCCATAAGATATTCTATTTCTCTACTACATATACATCGAGTATCGATGGGCAGTGGTGACAATTACTCTATAGGTTGGCATATTTATCTGCCTCTTGAAAATGCTACATAAAAAAAATATAAAAAAAACCCAAACAAATCTTTTCTATCTGCTTTGACATTCAGCAATTACAGCCTCTTCAGAAAAATTCAACCGAAAAAGCTTAAAGGTAGGTTACACCAAAAAATAAAAATACTAATTGCCAAATCAACTATAAGATTTGACAGATTGTCCATACTATGTATTGTAAATGTATGCTGTGTTACTTCTTTAGGTGCAACTCACTGCTATTACTTAATTGCTTTGTTACCATGAACGATAAATCCTCAACATTTTTTTATGGACAGAAAACTATACTCGTAAAGACGCAATTAGATCTAGGTTTTCCTTGGATTAATCACTTGACCTCCTTGGAACTACGGACATAATTTAACCTGTTTTTCAATGCTTTCCATAACAACTGCTTCGAGAGATACTTTTCAATATTGAAACATGTTAATATCTATCAAAATACTTTAGTTGAGATTTAACCAAAACTCTTAATAGTCAGATTCATTCAGAATTAAAAAATTAGTCCACAATTAAGATTTAACTCAATTAGTACAAGAAACCATATCTACAGACAATACAAATAATAATGACCTACAACTATTACTGCACAAGCCAACTTGCACATTGTCAAAAGATAAGGTATTTTTAATTTTAACTGGCTTCCCTTTAATAAGATTTCATCCCACTGGTATATTGTATAGCATTCTCATTATTAAACAAAGTATAAACTGCTGTTGTAACATTAGAAACATACATCACAATGTTAACTTAATGACTAATTTCATCACCTATGCGAAATTATTACAATTAAATATTTTCTTCTTGCCCATCAAATCTAATTTGTCACGAACTAGCGACAATAAAAAAATTTGGTGATGATTAATTTGGGATCTTTTTTAAGACATCCTTCAAAATCACTTTTAACTAAAAGTCATTTTTAATGATGAATTTTGACTTATAACTTGTAAAAATGACTATTAGAAATTGAATAAAAAAAATATTTTAGTCTATTACAAGATCTATACTTGCATACATGAGACAAGATATGATTGTTAAAAGAATTGTTGATAACCTTCAGCAGTTTATTTTTGCATTAATCACATGTCAACTGAACTTTTAATCTGTTTATACTTTTAGAAGGAGACATTTCTTTATCTCAATGTCAATTCTTGTAAACATTGAAAAACACAAATTCATTACAAATAAAACATTAACGACTAAAGTTTTGAATAGATCGTACCAAATTCGCACTATTTTATCTAATCTTAAAATTATCAACATGTCAAGGTAATACACTATTTTAATGAAATATTTATATACATAGAAATATATACATTAAATAGGAATTCTGATATTATATACAACAAAATACTTAATACAAGCATTGGAGTCTTAATCAAATTAGGTCTGATAAGAAACATAGAAAAGAGATAACTTCATCTAAGAAACATTTATTAAATTAAACACACAAACATATATTTAAGTACTGGGAAATTTAGATATTATCACTTTGAGATGAGGTCTACACCAATTAAATGTTCTAAAGAAAAACATGACTAAGAATGAATAACAAGATTATTATAAAAAGTTAAATGGAAGTAACAGATTTTTTTTTAATTCTAATATATTAAGTGAAATTTGATAATTTACTTTAAGATCTTCAAACTCATCCCTTTTGACATCAGAGGCTGGAATACAAATTCCATTTTTTTAATCAACAGCCAACTTCATTATAGTGTTGTTTACACCAATTTTACTTATAAATTTTTACTTATTTCCAATTGGAACGTCACAGGATCAGCAATTACATTTACCTGATATTTGAATTCACCACAGAATTTAGACTGTCAAATGTTAATCATTATTCAAAAGGACAACTGTATTCATATAAAAGAATAAAATATTCATAATAGAGAATAAATCAAAAAAATATATTGAAACTTAACAAATTAATAAAGGTTACTATTATGATAATATTAAAATGATTAATAATGCTCGGGCATCAATGTAATACATATATTTTCATATGTGAAAAAACTAGCACTGAAGGAATCTCTTGAGAGTTCTGGTAAAAGATAAGTTTATTTGAACTTTAAATTAGATTATGTAAATACTTATGGCATAATGAAAATTATTTTATAAATTTTTTTCTAAATGTTAACACTAAATATTTGGTTTGGTACTTCCTTTTTTTTTTCATCAAAACAGCCAAACCCTCAATTAATCACTAGTAAAATACAAGGTAAACTAAAAATATACATATACAATACACATTATAAAAAAATTTCTGATAGGAATTAATCCCACATTTATTTTTACTTTCTGCATAATCATACTTTAAATAATTGTAGATATACACATTGTAAGAGGAAATATTATATGAATATATTATAGATAATCCATATTGTTACAGAAAACAAATAAAAATTAAGTGCAGTATGTTTAATTTTTCCTGTATTTCCCATCTAGAAAAGTCAGAATATTTCTGACAGCCTACTAAAAATGAAAGTACTACTTTAGTATAAAAATCATGGGCATTTATTATTTTTACAAGCAGAAGGGAGATCGTTCTGTGCAGCTTTGTTATTATATTTTTTAAGAATTAGAAATTATTGTTTTTTTTTTTATAATTTAAATATGTACACAAATCTCTCGCATATACATAAAATAAATTTTCATTAATTCCGAACTCTATTACAGTATAAATCTCAATATCAATTTCAGGTTCCACTATCAGGTCCGGTCTGATTAATCCAATAATGGTTCAGTGTCAATTTTGTTCCTTCTTTGGGCATTGATGTTAGATAACGAATTATCTTTTTAAATTATAATTATACAATTTTATTAGACAAAACGTATCCTACATCTTTGTCAAAGATACAATCTACCTCTAAGAAAATTTTTACTACAATCCGCTAAACCGTTGTCACATGACAAACATGCAAATACACACTTTTTCACTTATTATAACATTACTAGTTTTTGCCCGCAGCACCGCCCATGTAAATATATGATAGATGAAAAATTTCTTTTGGATAGGATGAATCCCTTCATTTAATACTGACTGTTCTCAATGTCAATTCTGATCCCAATCACGTTCCTGATTATGTCAATTCGTTCCATTGTCAGATTGAATCCCAGTCCCGCTTATCCAATAGTGGCATTGGTGGTAATCTTAGTCCTTCCTTGGCAATGGATGTTAGTGATAACACAATACCACTTTTACTTGTACTAATACATTTTTTTTTACATACGAGGTAATCTCGTTTTATAATATAATCTTATTATATTCTTTTATATCCTATCTGAGAACATAATCTACCTTCATGCAAAATTTGATTACAGTTCATCCAGTCCTCAGTGCATGAAAAACATCCATATAAACATACTTTTACATTTTTATATTATATATAGCTTTTATCAATTTACAAATTATTCCACATCAAATGTTTAAAGCCCCAATCACAGTTCATCCAGCCAGTATATGACAAATGTCCATACAAACATACTTGTACATTTTTTATATTATAAATTAGGAGCATGGAGCAATTTTTTTAGTTCATGATGGAACAATACATCTGTGCAAAACTACTCTAAGTTAAATTTGTATCATTTACTATGAAAAATAACCTAAAGACTAGTTTTGCACTATAATGCTTCGGCATAATATTCGAACATAAGTGTGTTACATTGTGGAATATAGATCATTTTAGTGTGCAACGCCTACACCTTACCTCAACACAAATGAAGTGTAATAAATGCGTCAAGTTAACACATAACTTAGAGTTTCATTACTATTTACGGAAAAAAGAATTAATAATTTGTAATATGTGGTATGAAACAACTGGAGGAAAAGGGTCTTCTGAAATATTATCTTCATTATACTACAATTGCCACAATTTGTCTTAACAATATTTCGAAATTACATGTGTTTGTCGATTCTTGTGGGGAGCAAAACAGAAATTGGTTCATTATATTGGGAATCATGTACCTCAATTCCTTGGAAACATTAAATGAAATTGAGTGAATATTTTTATTTAATGGTCATACATTTTCACCTAATGTTGCAGACTTTTCTGCCATAACATATGCGCAAAAATATAAAAAACATGTATACACTTTTGACCAATGGATGGAACTTGTGCAAACCTGCAGACAAAAATCCTTTCATTGTCAATGACATGATATAAGTTGTTGAATTTTAGCCCATTATCTGAACAGTTGGAAAGAAATGAAAATAAGAGTTATTTAATCAGTAATAAAAGAGAAAAACCCTACATTTCTAAAATGCAAAGAATTAGGCGAAGAAAGGCCAATAGATAACGAAGTGTACATATTACGTACAAAAATTTTGTAGAAATAAATAAAAAAAAATAATTCTACTTACAACACACTCTTTTATTTAGACCCAAAAAAAAGTTCATTTGATAACTATAACATTTATAACATATAACATAAAATTACATATTTTTAAATCCTATTGGTTTTTTTTTTCATTGTTATCCAATGCTTTAAATCTTTAATATCTCAAAAGTGTGTGCCATCACTGGCTGTTTAATGATACTACATCTAATTAAAAACATAATTGAAAAAAAGCATGATTTCAAAAAGAACATTTTCTGATATTGGCATTGAAAGTTTTGTAAATTCTTTTCTAAAATCTTGAAAATTTCGTAATTCATTAAACACTTTTTGTAGATAAAAGGATTTATATGTAAGTAATTTATGAAATTTTTTTTTTTTTCACTTCTGATATCATGTAAAATTTAATGAATACTCTTGCATTTCTACATATTTATCTCAACATATTATACTATTTCTGTCAATTTTTAACTTATAGAAATCTATGGCTAATTTGATAATTTTTCAAAGTGTTTAGTACCCTTCTTCCAATTATGTCTTCAAATAGCAAACTGGAAGAGGGAAATAACAATTAACTTAATTATAATGAAATTCATACTATTAAGCCATATATACTTATTTAGAGCATTTTTTTAAATTTATGGTTTAAAATTATAAATCGCTCTCTATATTCTTAAGGACTGAACATTTTATGTGAATACCTAATTATGAAGAAGTTATATAAAAATTTATTCTAAAATATACTCTGACTGTAAAACAGTCAATGTATCTTCACACATTCAAATCTTAATTAAGCTTTCATAAATATTTATACCTTCAATCAGGCATGTTAAAGAGCATAAAAACAAAATTATGTACACAGTATATGAGTCAACAGCAGGAGCTGTAAAGATGGATGTGTTTACAACTGTAAAGAGAAGTGTTTACTTTTGTCTGACCCAAATCTTTGAATGTTTAAGGAACACGAGTTTGTGAAGTTTGATGAACTACATAAATGTAAATATATTAATAAAAAATAAAAACAGAAAATAATAATATTTTTGTGCCTCTTCTGTGCTAGTGCCTTATAATATTTTTTGGGATATGAGATTTCTTTTGGTACATTTATATATAAAATTTGATAGCAATTATATGGTGCAATTATTGATAACTACATATTACAATATCATATTTGATTCCAATATTTACAATCTATAAGTATTCCATTTTAAATATTTTTCAAATGATTAGATAACAATTTATCCATTTGAAAAAAAAGGTCTACAATTGTTTTAGATGTGGTTGTCAAAACATAAATTTATAATTTGTTCTTATTTTTAAGACCTGTACTATTTAAGCACATTCGAGTCATCTGTATTATACAAATATGTAAAAATTTTGGTTGTATAAAAATTTTTATGAAAACATTTAAAATTTTTCAGAAATAAGCCTAAGTAAAAAGTTTAACCTTGACAAAATTATTTTTATTTGTTTTTAATATTTGTTTTTATTTTTATATTTGTTTTTAATTTCAAATGCAATGACAAAATTATAAAAACAATATTTGTTTTTATAATATTGTTTTTATAATTTTGTCATTGCATTTGAAATTAAAAACAAAATATGAAAAAAAAATTCTGACCATATAGAGCATATGTGGGCAACCACCGGCCTGGTGTAAGATTTGATCTGACCCACGAGACATTTTGAAAAATTTCATGTCTGATATCTATCGCTAAAAATTATGAACACTACTTTAAAATGCACTACTTTTTAAACGCGGCCCGGTAATGTATTTGCACATTAAAGTTTGGCCTACAACATGTCAAAGGTTGCATACCTGATATAGAGCAAAAAATTTGGGTAACAAAAAACCATATCCTGAAATCAGAAGATAGAGTAGAAAGGTAGGTAACTTTAAAGAGGAAAAGTAGAGTTGTAAAATCTGCAGGTTTATTTTAATAGTGCTAAATTACACAAATAGCAAAGATACAAATGGTACAAAATGACTGAAATCTTTAACAAAAAGTGAACAATAATTGTGATTCATAATTTAATATTTATGTCTTTTATAATTAAAATGTTTTTAGGTTTATTAAAAGCTATTGTGTAAATGCTTATGTATGGTAGTAAAAATTAGGTATGGCAGAAAAAAATGTTAAACTAGGATCAATGCAGTGGAAATTGGACTCCTGCCTAGTGTCTTTCAAAAATAGATACAGGAATGATGGCATCTGAAAATGGTGTGTGGTTTGAAAGATAGCAACTAGAATAGAAAAAGGCATGCTACAATGATTTGGCCATTTGAAAAATATGAATGGAATTAGAGTGATAAAGCAAATCTGTAAACCATACGTGTGTATACATTTGGAAGGGTCTACACGGGTCGATCTAGAAAATCCTCTGCACATGGAATTGGTAACATATTAAAAAAAGAGCCACACATTTTTTAAAACGATTGATAGATTTCAATGAAGCAATAAGATATCCAGATCATATATTGTGTCAAACTGATCTGTCTACCCTTATGGAAAATATGTATGATTATAATATTACATTATCTTAGAGGCTATTATTACATGTACATAAGATTTATAAATACCTTGAGACATTTTAGACAGAATGTGTGTTGACAAGGCAAGACTCGCGATGAGGTATCTAGGCGCTCCAGGCAAACGGAGCATTCCAATAAATCATTGAGGAGCCCTTCATCCATCCCGAGACATCTGCAGAAGAATTTTATTTTGCTGCTCTAAATTAAGAAATTGATGTTCACTAGTATCAGTTTGGGTTACACAGTTGACACTTCTTCCAAATAAGAGTAAAACGCTAGAATACCCATTAGAAACTGTTTCAAAAATAAACACATTCCGAAATAACCGTTTGGTTATAAAATGTCACATTAATAGCCATTAGACCGACTGCATCGAAGAATGCACAACATAGAAAACGTAAATAAGGAAGTTTTGATCGGATAGCCAAATATATTTGGTATAAATAGCCCATAGCGACAAGAAAGTAACATCAGTAGCGTTTCAAGATTATCCGATATTTATAGACGAAGACGTATCAGTGACTGCAAACTTTCATCAAATTTAGCAGTGTAACATGGTAATGATGACTCACCTATTATTTAAATTCCAACGACCGCACGGGCTATCGGTTAGCCCATTATTACATCCTACGGCAAAATATCAACGGGATAGCCATTCGCCGCCCTGATTGTCACAAAACGAAGGAATGCTTCAACAGAAATTTATACATGAATATAATTAAAATATTATCACTTGCCTTTAAAAAAAGGAATTTGTCTTAATTTTTTAATTTACAGATTTATTTTTATTATAGATAAGAAAAATTAAATTGAACTATGTCTAATTCAACACACAATCTTTCTGAAAGCTTCTTGGAGCTTCGGTTTCCAACTATCATTCAATCATGTTCAATTCCAAATCATAAATCATTCAATTCAGCATATCAGGTATTCATTCAAAAGCCTTCACTGTCATTCACTCATGCATGTTAGGAAGTCTCCACAAAGATGGTATATTTTTTAACCATTCATGTACATACTTCAATTTGGGTTTATTTAATATTAATAAACATTTTGTTTCATGTTCTTAATGTATAATTTTAAATTGCAATTAGCTTTTTTTATGAAATTTAAAGGAGCAAACCAACATGCGAGCCACCGGGAAATAGATAATCACAGCCATCCGTGTAGCTAACAACATCAGAAGAGTCACTAGTGTGTAGCAAGCTTTTTAGGAAAGAATATAATAGTTGATGGAGGGAAGAGTGAGTCATAAAAACTTCCAGATCTACAGGAACAGAATAACTGATAGACTAGTTAATAGTAATTTTTAAATACTGATTGTTGGAATAAGTATCTTCATTAATTTTTTAAATTATTTCATTATTACAACTGAAACAAAATTATTCAAATCAATGAAATAAAACAGAATATATAATTATGTAAGTAAGTAGGACATCAGTACTCAAAGATTCGTAGGATTAGTTTAAGTATAGCATTAAGTAAAGTTTTAATTTATCTGAAACAAATGTTTTATGAATTATGGTTGTCTATATTTTGTAAATATGTATTAAAAAAAACGAAATCAAGAAAAATGACTAATTTTGTTATGAATTTCACAAATTTTATTTGTTTGTAGTAATATGATATTACAACATTCCAATATCATTAAGGGAAGGTTGACAAAAATATCAGCACTCAAGGTAACCATTATAAAAGCATTATAGATGAATTTAAAATTGTGATTGAAAGTTTTCAACAATCAAAATTGGCCCTTTTCCGACCCAAAATAGCAAAAACGGAACCCTTATAGCTTAGTCATGACCGTTCGTCTGTCTGTCTGTCACTTCTTCCGTCCCTCCGTCCTACATTCTACACATGTAACAGAAGTTGAAAAAAAATTTTTTCAATAAACATCAACGTATGGCACATATTTCTACAGTTCTTTTAGAAACACTTTAAAATGTCTAAGCAATCTTTTTATTCATTGCTTATTTTCGGAAATAATTACTCTGAAAATAGCAAAAATTGTGTTCCCCACTCTATTTTTTAAACCGTACGTTCAAAAAAGGAACAATGTAAAAAGATAACGCTGAATAAATACTTTCAACAAAAATTATTTTGAAGATCATTAAATATACCGTTTTGAATTATTTCCAAAAAACTGCGCTTTTCAATGAAAGGACATAGATACAATGAGGACACGCTTTTTTACTGGTGCACTTTTATTAGGCGCACTAATTTCAGAGTAATAATCGACTAACTACTTGTTTCTCTAGTTATAAGCGACTTAAGTTCTTATATCTATTCTGTGCGGGAAATGTGGAAAAAAGTGTAAACTACATAGTTATTTTTACATGAAATGCATTAATATATAGTAATGGCTCCGGATCTCTACAGTGAGCTTGGTCCGACATGCTCTTAGCCACTTATTCTTTATAAATTAATGAAATTTCTTAAGTGATAATCTCTACATGTAATAAAATTGTAAACGAGCCGTGTCTATTCATTCAATGTATTCAAAAAACAATATATATAAAGTGTATAAATTGTTTTTGAAAAAATTTTTAAGGCTGTTTCAAACTTTTGGGCTATCAAATACGAGTGCGTTTTTTAAATTAATGTCTAAAAGTTAAAAGTAAACGATCCAAAGTTCATGTGTTGTGTACTGAAAACATAATACACAATGTAAAAAATAAATGTAAATTTAATAAGTTTCCATTGGCCAAATAGAAAATAAACTAAAATATTATGTGAATCACTGTAGTAAGAAAGTTAAATTTAGTATTAATACCTACATAATAAATAACACTGACAATAGCAGACATTAGAAAATTTACAAGTTTTGTAAAAGCAACTATTTTAAAATTGTAAATATTTTTTCAATCGTCTCAGTAAGGCCTCAATTTCCGCAAAAATACAATTTCTATGGTGGTGTGGTGCACATGGGCAAAGAGTTATACATGATAGAAAAAAAAATTGAAAAAATTTCATAATTTTTTGAGAAAATCTCTCACAACAGCTAAAAACGTGCATTTTTAGGACTCTTCTAAAGGGACTGTTAAACCTGTTTTAATATTACTTATTGTGAGTTTCTTATTTTTATAATGAAGACTGACTCAATATCTAAAATGCATTTTTTCATTTTCAAAAATTAGTAATTTTTAAATCGGCTGTTTTCCGACTCGCGACTTGCGTCAAATGTCAACAGAATTACTAATATTGCTTTATAATGACTTAAAGCGTAATTTTTACATATTTTCAATTTTTTAAATTGTTTAAAAAACAATATTTTTTATTCCTATATTGGGAACAATGTATAATTTATGTATGCCTAGTTAATAAAAAACTAGTTTGGAGTTGATTTTTGTTCTTATTCTATTTATTTTATTCCTCGTATATTAATCCTTAAGCTTAGACCAGAAGATCCGTGATTTTAAAATATTTAATTAACTGTCTTTTAATTTTGAATTCTCTTATTCAATGGCAAAAATTCTTCGATGACTGTTACATTTATGGTGTATTATACTAAAACAAACATCAAATTATTCATTAGTGACATATCGCATCTCAGTACTTTTTGTACTGCTATTGATGCGATATGAATTATAAATTTTTCAGTCACATTTAATTATGTAGTGTTACATGAACTGATGCTTGTTTGATGACACGCGACTTGAGTAAAGAACTTTCATTATTTCTTCGATATCTCTTAACGTCTCTTACATGTTGGTAAAATACGAAATTTTGCCTTTGATGATTGTTTGTGGCTCGAATGCAATTTTATGACTTGCTGATTAAAATCCAACTTTTTTAGCTATCTCCATATTTAATTTAAAAGTAAAAATGAGAAAATTGCCTATAATTTTAAAGAATATAAAACAACTTAATTGAATACTAAATTTTAGTATTTTTTGGTTTTTATTATTTATCCTTGGTCAAATAATATTTGTTATGTTTGACATTAGTTAACCTAATTTCCATTGAATTTTAAACTATCTCCTTGTTGAAATTTTTTGCACAACTCAACAAAACAACGAAATAAAATGCTACATAACATAATACGATAAGTAGTGTTTAAAGTTGATTCAAATTTGAGTCGACTTAATTACAAAGGAGTTCTTGAAATTGCTTGAGCGTATTGTGACAGAATTTCTAAATTATTCATTTTATCATTAAATTTAATATAAAACAAAACTCATGCGCAACGAAATTCACCCAAAATCGTAATGAAATGAAATGAATGAAAGATGTATAATGTGATAGTATAGTTCTAATATACATTATCTTTTTTCTTCATCTTAAGCCGTCTAGGAGATAAATTATAAAATTTCAATTATACAGTATGTATTCGATCATGCATCTTTTCGCAATATTTATAATTCGCTTCTTTTTTAGAACAACTTTGCCAAAGTAACTATAACAAAAACATATAATTGAAAATATACTTATAAATAATATAGACACAACCCTAATAAATGTTCGGCCAGACTGCAAGCGCGGGCCCAGGTCGGGGTCGCAGCGCGACGCAACAAACTCAAACTCAGTTCAAACCGAATGTTCATATTACTCCATGGTTCAAACTTACAACTGACCGCGGCTGTGCGAAGTGGGTCGCTGGCCGGCCGCGCGGCGCGTACTCGGTTGACCGTCTAGCCCTCTCACCAATCTGCTGTAGCGCGGTACCTACGCGTTAGCTGTTCTTCGGGTTGTCCATACGTTTCTACGTAAATGTCCTAAGTTATTTTTCTCAGAAATGGCTTCAGTGATTATAGCTTCTTTGACAAAATTGTTTTTTAATGCGAGGAGATAATGAATATTTGCACGAAAAGTTGTACGATAAATTTCATTTTGTATAGTGTCACGAAATGATACAACCGTGAAATAGATACATGTAGCTGATTTTATATCTAAGTAATAGAGACAAAGAGTGGATAGGGCTAAATTTACATGCGTGTGGCATCTATAATTATTTCGTGAGTAGAAATTAGTGAGTTCATTACTGTTTCTTGCTATAGCCCCATCCCTTATAAAAATATCCAGTGGCGGTGCTACACCACTCGTGGACGTCGGCGACATCAGGTTTGCGAGGCCTCTTTTTAATAACTTGTAGGCAAAACTTTTTGCGAGGCCTCTTTTTAATAACTTGTAGGCAAACCTTTTTTGTTTGCGAGGCCCCTTCAGTCGCGAGGCCGTCGGCGGTCGCCGACGTCGCCGACGCCTAGCGCCGCCACTGAAAATATCCTATATCACAAAATGTTCAAGTGAATAGGAATTTTCATTCATAAATTATTAGGTGTCTAGTAAGAAGATTTATTCAATCGTAATATTGATGCTTATTAAATGTAGCATATAATTTAATTTCATTTTCATAATTCACATTTACCATCTATATAATTCCAAAAAAGAAAATTGTCTAACGTGTATATAAAATAATTATTCGCTCCGTGCGCAACTGTAACGCCACCAAATGTTTGAATTAAAAAGTGTTATTAGAGGTATTTTTACTACGAATGCGAACAGAACTTAGAGATCAAAAAAATTATTATTGATAAAAAAAATGACTATAATTATAGCAAGTGACAATTGATATTTGTTCCTATGTTATATTTGTATGATTTCAGTAAGCAATTTTAAATAAGAAGATAGTACAAAACTCGATAAAACTAGATTAAGTAATATTAAAGCGTAACAAAGATTATACCTTGGAGAGTAATAAAAATCGAAGAATATTTAATTAGTCATTTCTCAAACAAATTTTTATTAATTTGTTAAATTAATAAATATTATTTTCATTTTTATTTTCAAATGAATCATGGAAATAGTTATAAAAGCGTGTTTTCAATCAATCACTTATAAAATTGCATTCAAGCCACAATCATTAAAGGAGTGACGCAAGTTATTTATTCAAGTCACAATACATCGTTAAATGTAATTGAAAAACTTATGACTTATATCACAGCAAACCAAAGTTATTTAACTAAATTGTTTTTTTTTTTTTTGTTTTAGATAAATAAGGCTTTATTTGTAACTGATGTGTAAAATGCCTAATTTTTTTATTTTTGCGCATCACGCTGTAAATGTAATATATATATCAGAGATTTTCTTCATTGAATAAGAATATTGAAAATTAAAAAAAAAAATAATTAGAAGTTCTCTTGTGTTTGACACGACTTTCTTTTTATTATTACGTTCATGTCCCATCATGAACTCAATAACAAAAAGAAGAAAATTAAAGTAATAAAACCAAAAATTAGCATCAGAAAAATATCCATTAATTAGATATAACATAAAGCATATTTTTTTTAAATTGTAATACATAATTTTAAATAATTCCAAGCAAATCTTTGTTCAAATGTAGGAATTAACATTTTTAGTCAGTTTTTAACTAATTTATAATAACCACATTTGCTTCAAGTTGTTAATCGTAAAATGGTTGATTTTAAAAATCGCTTAACTTAAAAATTTTCATAGTTTGAAAAAAAAAACTTCTAATGTTGAATCAGAATTAAATACAAAAGTTATAAAGTTAAAAAAGAAGAATCTGTATCGGTTTAAAAGTTGCCCTTAGGAATTTCCTAAAAACACCCAATTTTGACAGTTTTTGTGATTTTATCAATAAATTATAAATAAAATTTCAGAATGTTTTTTATATTTATGTAGTCCTTATCCATACGCGTCTATTAACATCTCAATCATTCACATAGACTTAGAGTTCACGCCAAGAAAGCGTATTCAAACTTTCGCTGGAAATAAGACCTTTACTGAGGCGATTGAAAAAACATTTTCAATATTAAAATAGTTGCTTATACAAAACGTACGATTTTTCTAGTGTCTGATTTTGTCAGTATTCTTTTTGATACGAATATTAAAGTCATGGGTAGTATCAACTCTTTCATTTTTAATGCACTTATTTCTTTGGGTTTTTTCCCGTTTGGCAATCGCAAATTTATAAAATTTACATTTATCTTTTTTGTTAGTATTTTTATAATTAAAAAAAGAATAGCGTATATTTGTTCATCTTATTTTTAAGTATTAATTTTAGAAAATGCATATGTATTCAATATCCCGGAAGTTTTAAATAGCCTCCTATAACGCCTAAATTATTTGCTGTGAGCGCTGACGTCGATTTGGTTCTCTCCATCTACGACTTCGCACGAAGATAAAGACCAGAAGCGTAGCGTACCTTGGCGGAGCCCCGTATAAAAAATTGTTTGGGGGCCCTTAGGAAGGGCAAAGATTTCTCATAAAAAAAATTGCATAAAATTAAAAGAAATATTTATTCATCATAATTATCTATCTGTCACTTTTTCCAAATTTTTTACAAACAATTCAAATCTATATATATAAAAGAAAGTTGTGTTAGTTACACCATTTATAACTCGAGAACAGCAAGAGCGATTTTTGGGATTTTTTTTGAATTCATCTGTTCGAAAACAAAATGACCATTAAAAAATTGAAAAACTTCATTAAAAAATAAGTTATAACCTTAATATTTTATTCATATATTAAGTACTAAAGGGCTTTGTACGCCATCCTCATCTTTGTCATAGCAACCGTCATTATTTATGTGCGGCGGATTACATTAATATTCATTTTTTTTCTTTGACTGTCAAATAGATCATAGTACGTTTTTCATTTATTGCCAAAAGGTTCAAACTTCAACCTTATCACTTCAACATGCTTTTTTAGTTCATGATTGCTGTTAGGGAATGCTGCCAACTTTTGAACGCATGCTTTTTGCGGGAAAGAAAGAAATTGTTTTTTTTGACATTAGTCATTTGTGAAATAAAAAAGAAGTTTTTATCAATTTTTGCTTACGCACGTTAGAGGCCCCCGTAGTCCGGGGGCCCCATATAATTGATACGGCAGATACGGCGGTATCTACGCCCCTGATAAAGACACATTCTTTCTACGTAGTTTATGCCCTCCGTGCTGATCTCGTGTGGGGTTAGAAGCTGTATAAACGACGGTTCATACTGATACGATGAAAACGAACCAATCGCGCGATGTACTCTGGGGTACTGATTTAGTCTGTTGCGTATATATTAGATTTTTATATATGTGTACAAAAACGTAAAATATCAAATGTCGTCCTATCACTATTAAGTATTAACGAACAATAGATTAGAATCTTTAATCTGGATCTTTGATCAATCGTTAAGGAATTATATTTTAAAAATTAGGTAAAAATACGTATTTATGAACTTATTTTTAAATTAGTACTCTTAAACAATGTATAAAGAGTACCACCTCATATAATATATTTACTTTATTAAACATAAATTTACAGAAGAAATTGGAGGGGAAGTTGATCATAGCCTGAATGTATTATGATTTACTATATGTAATCTATAACCATAGCTTTGAATGAACAAGTAAAGTAGGTAGATAGTACAAGGCAAGAAAAAACATTAACATAAATTAATTTTATACAACACCGTATACCATTTATATTTACTACAGTCATCGGAAAATGCATGCAGAGAGCTATAATCAGATATTGCACTAAATATGACTGGTTTAAAATTAAAATAAAATCACAAATATCTTTATTTCGTAGTTAATGGGATTACATTTGAAATACGTCATTATTGGATTTTTTTCGACATCATAATTGTCGAATGTTACACCTAAGTAACACTACAAAATATTTCGAAAAAATCTTACTAAATTTTCTTAAAAGGCTTAAAAGTCTCGTTAATAAAAAACTTGAATTTTCAATTGACATCAGCAACTATGACAACCATCTGTCAAAAATTTGTGTCATTACCTTTGCACAGAAGTTTGTATGTTTCGTTGTATTAAATTTGTTTGTAAAGATTGTGGTTATTCTATTAATTAAGGTTTATAGAACAAGGATTGATTGTATTTTCTTTTCTATGAAAAATTTGTTGTTAAAGGATTACGTGGATATATAGCTTTTAGTGTTCCAATTTTTTTTTCAATTATCAATATTGGAATAGTATTCGTCGAGACAAGTTCCCATTATGCTGCGAGACAAGAGTGTCTGGTTTGCTGAAGAAATATTGTTAGATGCAAAGCTGATAAATTTTCAGTTAGAAACTGGTGAATGGGATGCGGTTGAAGAAATGTTGCGCACAGAAGCGCAGCTTTCTCGAGATGCCGAGACCGGCAGATTAAGGCCGTAAGTTCTGCAGTTTTTACAAATATATGTACATGTGTATGATACTGTACATATTTTTACAAGAAATTTCCTTTTTGAGAAAATAGAAAGCGAGTCCCCTGGCGGAGCCAAATTATTTCATGTTGAAATCATAAAAATGTATTAATGGCAAGACCAAATATCAAAGCATTCTACTTTAACATAATCCAAATTGCACCTTTTTTAGTGATTATTCTCAAATTCTTCTAAATTGAAAAATCTTTTTTCCTAAATATCTCTGAAGATGCGAAAATGTATAATAATGACTCTTTCTTTGTCTTTCTTTTGCCTCCCTAATCCTTTCATATTTAATTTTTTTGACTATATTAAAGTTTTTTGTATAGATAATTTATTTTTTCAATTTCAAAAAAGAAAGTTTTATATTCAACCCATATGAACATATATTTGTTTGTAAGTCTGCGATTTTCTTGAAAACCACTTTTCTGATTTGAATGAGGTTTTCTTTATTAAATGCATATTTTTTTAAGAAAGGTTTTAGTGTATCATATATTAGGATCTGATGAATATATTTGGAGATAGTCAGTTGATATCTTCAAAACAAACAGCAATGAATAACCCACGATTGCTGTGAGCATATGTTTATGTATTGGTTTCACACTGTGTGTATGCTTGTGTGCATGTGTGTGTTTGTTTGTGCAGTAGACATGCAAGTGAGCAATAGATGTGTAGTAGCAATAACTGTAGACATAGCGTGAATAATTAATTGAATGTGAAAGTAAATGAAAATGTGATTTGTATGGATTGTAGGAGTTTTATATTATAAAGAATAAGTTTATTTTGTATAGTCTGTATAAGAATAATTTAGTAATTGCACTATCACTAAGAATGTGAAGACTCTGAAATTATTACTAGTAAACAAATTCAGGATCGGAACTGCTTTTTCACTTGCTCTGTACAAACGTGAAGAAGATGCCTGGCCAATTTTATTGACCATGGCTTAGTCTATATATAAAGTAGCTAACGAATTATAAAGTTATAATTTCTCGATACCTAAAATTTGTGAAATAAAATTAGTTTTTTAACAAATAAAAATTGCCTTCAAAAATGCATTTAAATAAATTTGTTGTTTTTGGAGTTGGTTCCAGCTAAAGCAAGGCAGAAAGACATGTAATTTATAAACATGAATATTAAATGTTTAAACATTGAGTCAAAAAGGAGATCTTCTAAGGAAACAAAATTGTGTCTGATTTATCTATGGAACCAACTCCAAAAATAACTAATTTCTTGTTTTTGAAGTCTGTTTAAACACTTCTTTTAATGGGTTTTTGTAGGCTCTTTTAGGGTTTTGAGCCATAATGGCAAAAACGGAACCCTTGTAGTTTCATCATTGCTGTCAAGTCTATCTGTCCATACGTCACAAGTATTTTATTCAAAAATTATAAGACGTATATTGATAGAATTATTAGTGTAGGTGTCCTGTATAAGTTGCTACTTAGTTTGGTAGTTAAATAACAAAAATAAACATTTCTAGGGGGGGCACTCCATACATGTAATAGAATTTGAAAAATATTTCTTTCAGTAAACTTCAACTTGTGGCACATATTTTGACAGTCCTTTTAAAAACACTTTAAGCTAGAGCAATGTTTCTTATTATGTGAATTATTTCCGAAATGATCGCTCTGAAAGTAGTAAGAATTATGTGTGTCCCTTTTTAAACCATATGTCTAAAAAATGAAAAAAATAATGAAGATAATGCTTAAGAAATACTTTCAACAAAAGTTATTTTGAACATGATAGGATATACTGTTTTTGATTCATTGCTGAAAAACTGTGTTTCTCAACAAAAGGACGTAAACACCATGAAGATACACTCTTTTGATGATAAACTTTAGTTTACACTAGTTTAATAGAAATAGTTAACATAGATACTTGTTTTTCTAGTTATAGGCAATTAAAGTGCTTTAACTATTCTATGCGGGAAACATGGAAAAAGTGTAAGAACATACTTTTTTCATGTGCAGTGCATTTCTTTGTAATAATGGCTTTGGAACCCAATAATGAGTATAGTCCAACATGCTCCTGGTCAGTTTCTTTTTTATGTACATTTACTTAGTGGGGGACATGAATATACATGATATTTATCCTTCCCCTCCTGCTCCACTCCCAAATATTCCCACTATTTTTGATATGTATTTAATATTTTTATTGGCATAGAAAACTTAATAGCTATGTCTAGATATAAACCATTGATCTAATTTTGAAAGTAACAGATCAATAATTTTAGCATATTAAGCAAAACTAGACATACTCTGTGCGAAGAATTCACACAAATTTTGTACAATAATTATCAGTTTACAAAATAACTGTAAATGTTAATTTTATTTCCTTTTTATTACAAAACTTCTTCATAAACAATATTTAAGTATGTATATATATAAATACAGTAATACCCCGGACTTACGCGATAGGTGGGACTGAGCGCTATCCGCGTAAGTCGAATTCGCGTAAGTCGGGGTACAATTTTGCATATAAAGACATATAAAGCATGTTTAATTGGGACTGGAGACTAAATAAAACAATAATTTAGGAAATAATTAGTATCTAATTCTAGATAATATGACAATACAGTAGTCTTTAATAATGTTAAGTTTACACTCCAAAGATAATGTTTTTCTCTTCTTGTTTAAAGCAAAAGAGTCGGTTCTACTTCGTTTGGATGCCATAGTACTTAGTAAATATCTCAGGTCGTCGCACAACGCACAAGAAAACACAAAATCGTAACTTATGTACCTACGCGCCGATTCCGCACTACACGTCTGTGCCGGTTGTAAACTGAATGAATAATAATAAAAAAGCGGGCGGGGGGAGTCAGAAACAAACGCCGCCGCTTGACCTTGACTGCGCGGCGTTCAAACAAAAAACGAATAGACGAGAAAATTAAATCGCGTAACTCCGAATTCGCGTAAGTCGAGATAGCGTAAGTCGGGGTATTACTGTATAGTCATTCAATTTGATTTACTTCAATGTCTTTCTGCTTAATTTTTCTGTTTTCGTCGCCTAGGCATTTTATTTTATAGCTTTTGGGACTAATATGTAAATAAATCATTCAATTAAATTTGATGAATCAAAATTTATTGTAGGTATTAATTTGTTTCTAATTTTGCATTGTTTATATTGTTTTTCTTTTTGTATTACATTATGAAGCTCAGATGACAGATCGAAGAAATATTTGAAAAAAAAATTTACTGACCCTCTTGACATTGTTTCAAAATTGAAGTCATCAGATTAGAGCATATATATATATATATAATTTTAAAAAATAATTAATTTACAAAAATAAAAGCAATAATATTTTTTTTTGTTGTTGATGCCGGTAGAGCAAGCAATCATCTATGAAATTTTATAAAATTTATGTGGACTAATTGTGAAGTTCTTTCTAAAAAAGGAGGCAAACATCCTAACCTTAGTGTATTAATATATATGATGGTATTTGCATAACAACACTGTAACATGTACTTAAGATTTATGAATTTTCAGAAAAAAAGCATCAGAATATACATTAAGATTAATAGATGAAGTTCTACACATAATGAGATTAGATGTGGAGCAAAATTCTCACAATTGCAGTACTCTGGCAGTTGCTGAACAATGTCTTAGGCTTGTGAGGTCCTGTGCTGCTGCTGGTACCAAAATGCAAACTTATATATCAAAAGAATTATCAATTCTGGACTCTATGCTCATTTTAGCTTCAGAATATCAACATCCCAGCATCCCAGATGAAGATTTACAGAAAAAATGTGAATCATGTATGATAGTTTTGGTTCAAACATTAGGTAATCTTGTTGTGAACAACCCATTTAATCAAAATATGATTTGGACTAAATTTGATGCTATTATCCTTAATTGCCTCGTTGGCCAAAATGAAAAGATAGCATCAGCAGCTGCAATGATTGTTTACAACATACTTCTTGGACAGCCACAAGTGTTACCAGATGACGTTTCATTGTTGAATTCGCTAGCTTACATGTATAATAATGGCAATACTGAATATCCACATCTCATTATTGAATATTTAATTGGTGTCGAAAATATGTATATAGAAAAATTATATTCCAAATTGGAACCAGAATGTAGAATGTTGGTGTTAAATCTGGCATACAATATTCTAATGTCTGTAGAATCGCAAGATATAAATGTATCTGTCAATTTTGTCAAATTCATGGCTCATGAATTCAAAACTAAATCAGATTGCATTTTGAAGACAGTAGATAAATATGTGAATACCATTGAGCCTCAAGAAGTTGTTTTTTTGTTAGAGATCATTGCTACAGCTTCAAGCATGGATGCTTACATGGGATGTTTGCAAAGTGATACCTCTCTTTTCATCAATTGTGCATGTAAGTATTAATTATATAAATACAATATAAGTATTTACCATGTACATACAGTTCAGTACATGTTCCTTGAGATGTTGTATTGAGTTTAATCATACCAATGCTGAGGCATATCTTTACACAACCTTTTATTTCAGATGGAGGGGTTTCCACCTTAAGCTTATCATGCTGGCCTAGTACAGCTTGGGGGCTGCTTATGACCATTGTCATCAAAGTAATGGCACTATATAGACCCAATAGCTTAATGCTCCATGTGAGGCACGGAGCATGTGGTATAATTTGACTTAAGTTAGAAACTCGTTGATTAATTTGCCTATGGTCAGGATCAAATGTAGTACCTCCTGGTCCGATGGCAACACACTTTCCACTGAGCCACCAGCAATGTGTTGTAGTGTCCTTCCATTCTCACTGTGTACTTCTATTTTTAACTTCCCGCTAAGAAAATAAAAATTTTTCTAAAATTTTCGGAAAGTTATTGGTTTCACCCCATTTTGCAAAAATTGAGTTCTCATTAGATCTCGACGTTCTGAGGGTCTAGAAAGCTTCTCTGATCATCCCTGAGATGATGTCCATATGTCTGTGTGGATGTGTGTGTGTATGTGTGGATGTATGTAAACCTCTTATAACTTTTAAATGGCTTGACCAAATCTACTAAACGGCGTTCCAAAGAGTTTCACCAAACTTAGATTTCCTGAAAGTTTGGGTCGATTTTCGAAATTTTCAAAAAACCAAGAAAAAAATTTTTAAGTGGTTTTTTTCAAAACAACTTTAAAATGGCTTGACTGATCGATTTCAAATTCTAACCAGCTCTTGACCCTGTAAAAACATGTCGATTGCCGCAAATCGGGTCAAAATCGGTTGATTCGTCTGCGAGAAATCGTTGTCGAAAGAAATCGAAACAAATCGTTTTTTTGAAATAACTATGAAACGGATAATATTAGCGGGAAGTTGCAGAGTTGGCCCTTAGAGTCAAATTTTTTGTACAGTATTGTGAAATATTGTTTTTGAATAATGTCAATTGTATATTTTTTCACCATATCATATTATGTGTATTTATTTACCAATTGTAACGAAAGAATTGTTGTTCCAGAGTTAATATTTTCTCATATTTTCATTATATTTTTATTAATGTGATATTAAAAAAAAATGAAAAATGTTAATTGAAATAAATTAATTATTTTCAGTTTTGCTCCAAGCTATACATAAACTTGGCAAAGAAAGTGATAATTTCTTCACGTCAATGAATAAATTATATGCAGCTACCGGAAAACAACTTATCAATGATGAGAAGACACCTGCTGTTCCTGTGGCTAATGAAGGTAAGCAGTCATCTTATTTAATATAATTTAAATCAAAGAGTAATTGACAGATTTAAAAATGCAACTTTAGAACAGTGCAGGTTAACCAACATATATTTATTGGTAATGACATGTGTACAAAATGAGAGTTGGTTATTTGTAAATTTGGCACTGTAAATCAGTTTACTACTAATATTATAATTACCAGAAAAATAGTCATATAAAATGTCAAATGTACCAATAGGTAATATATGAAAAAAGGCATATCTTTGATTTAATTATTGACATAAGTATATGTATTTGCTTTAATAAAATCTTTATTTCATCAAATAAATTATAGATTTTGTAAATTGGATACACACCTAGAAATCAATTGTTGCCATGAATATGTATGTCAGTTACTGGTAAAGTTTGCAAAATACATATCAATGATACCATTACAAAAAAATATATTCAGACATAACAAAATGAAGACGAAAAATATATGTTGTCCATTTTCATGTGGCTACTTGTTACAAAAAAGTGTTTTAAATTGATCTTAAAATTGAAAATGTCCCCTAGTGAATCAATGTCAATTATAGTCCTAGTTACATTAATACTAGGCTTTGTCTGCTTATTTTGCCAGGCGTGTATTAAAATATTGTGCGAATATTTATTTTTATTATTTAAATTTTCCCACAGTTTCGCATATAGACCCTTGGATTTGGAGGGAATTCTTTCAGCTTTATATTGATAAATCTTGCTCTTAACTAAACTCTAATATTAAACCCAATTCTGCTTTTAATTCAACTACAGTTTTACCTTCGGTCTCAGTACCAGCTCTTGATTCTTGATTTCACCTGTTCTTGATTCTTCTCTCCTAGTTCTACTTATTATTCCAATTTCGGTCTTGTTTTTTTATTTTATTTTATTATAAGGGAACATACTCATACTACGTGACCCATATTTTACAACTCTTCGGTGACCAACTGTAGTATATGTTGAGACCCATAGTTTTCACGTAGTAATTCGTAAATATGATTTTAAATCATTTTCTTTTGCTAACAGAAAGTTAATATAATCAACGAGAAAATACTTATGTAAAAACATATTGTAACAGGTACTTACGTTTTACTACAAATAGAATACTATATAAGGACATCATTTTTTAATGAGTACAAAAACTATCAGTTTTAAATCAGCTGGCGTCCCGGCATATTTGCGCGAAAATTCTCTGACTACGTGATAAAGCCTTAAGCCCTTCCCCGTCCTGTGACTAATCGTAGTATTTTGAAGACCCCCCCCGTAAACGGGTCACGTAGTAGGGGTATGTTCCCTAAGATCTAAACAGTTTGTTTAAAGGCGACAAATTGGATGTTTAGGTGGTAGGAATCTTAATTTTTCTCAGAAAATACAAAAAGTGTGAAAGTGAACTTTGATGACCCAATTCTTCATGTTATTGACTTTAATTTATCAATTGCCATTACTCGGTTTATCAACTTTTATAACAGATAAAAAATATTTAAGATACCAATTTTAAAACAGAGATTTACATTTTGCTTTAAAATGGGACCGATTTAAACCTCCAAATTTTGTATAATATACATATATATGTATATATATATTTCAAAATGCCAGTTGGATTTTCCGAAATTAATCCTACTTCTTATTTTAGGAGTAAAAATCTGTTATGCCGCCTACGACTTTTAAAAGTAAGCAAATGCGCGCGGGTTTTAGTATTCATTACTGCGGTGTGTGAGAGTTGCGGGCCGTTAAGCTACATCACATTAATAGTTTATCACTATGTCTTGACCATGTAAAAAGTGAGTCAAACATCTAAACGTTCTTACACTTTTAAAATATTAGTATTAGCAATACTTAGTTCTAGCCGACTATGATCGCAAGAACTAACTATAACTATTCATTTTTTGGATAATATTAACAACATCACCACTAAGAGGTTTTTGAGCATATTACTAACAATGTGGGAGGTAGCATTAAATTAAAATCCTTTCAATAAATAATATGAAAAATCTCTTGAAGACTCGTGAAAATAGGTTTTATAAAATCAACAGTAAATCAAAACATTTTAAAGAAATTACTAAACAGCTTTGTCAAAGCCTCAAAGGCAGATTAGCCTTTCAGCATATCTCAAAGATAGCTGACAACAAATTTAAACCATACAGTAATATTTATAGAGTTAATAATACTTTGAAATTTGTGTTGGAGGTGAAGTATAGAGTTTTAATACTTTAAGTTTTATACATGTGATGTCATAAAATTTATGACATGTCCCATCTAGTTACAGTGCCACATTTTGTTCACTTCTTTTCCCATTAGCATGTGACGTAATTTATGGGATATCGCTCCCAATAAAAGTTGAATTTAGGGACAAATAGTAGTTTTCAGAATAACAATAGCCTATAGTACTCAGGAATAATGTATCTTACTATTTATAAAATATTTTTTTAGGATCAGTGCAGTATTTCCTGAGATTCTTACAAATAAAATTACAAACTTTACTTCTATATATATTTTATGAAATATGTAAGTTTGTGTGATATAATTCAGTATGTATTTGCTTAGCTGTAGATAAGTTTTTTTATTTAAGTTAAATTCTGAATTACTACATGAAATAAATTTCCAGGAAAAATGTACTTTTTTGTTTTACTTAAAAGATCATATTAAAATCTCTTTGTTTGTTGCTTCATATTTATTTGTATATATTAATAAGTATTTGGTATATGATGATTTAAATAGAAATAAATATTTTTCATGTACATATTTTTTACAGTTCCATTAAGCAAGAACAACTCGGCTGATAATATGCTATCCTGCAATGAAACAACATCAGAATGCACAGAATCTGAAAGTAGTGAGCAGTATTTCGAATGCAATGAAAACCCTTCTTATGTAGATAGGCAAGAGTCGATAAGTGCAGTGGAGAGCCTTCAACAAACTCTCAAGTTTGTAGAGTCAGTACACGACAGCACGCTGAGGAACATTAAGCCACTCTCCACGAGAAGTTGCAGTTCTGAAAGAAACATCACAAACACAAAAACAGAAAACGATATAACAAAAGTAGCATTTATGAGGAGTGCATCTGTTCCAAAAACTGAAGACAAAAATTCTTCCTTACCTATTAGAAAGATAAGCCTTGAACACAAAATTGATATAGGCGATGATGCCGAACCACCATTGATTATTGATTCTACCTCACCAGTTGCCAGTATCAATACTATAGCTGAAGTCATTCCTGTGGGACTTCAACCCAAACTGGAATTGCAAAGCTCTAGTGGTCAAGAATCACAAGAGAGTACGCCAAATGACCCTCCGACAGAAATCCATTTACCAAGAGAATCAGAGAGTCGTAATGAAGTAAAAGCATCTCCCAGCGAAATATCACCACCACTCGCTGATGCTTCCCAAGAAAATGATTCACAAAAACAAACCTCAGATGTGCCAAAAGAAGTAAAGAAAAGTCAAAATCTCTCAACTGATTTTGACTTAGGTGAACAATTGCAGAAAATTCTAGGCATCTCCTCAGAGAAAACGCGAGGTGATAGTACTAGTGTGGAATTGAAGAAAACGGAGCCTTTGAAAGAAATTAAGATTTCTGAAGAAGATACTGTTAAAATGCCATCAGTAAAGATTGATTCTCCAGATAGCCAAAAAGCTAGGTCATTACTTTGTATACTATTATTGTGCATTTTTAATTTCATTTATGTTTTAAAATTATTTTCTGTTTTCAATATTTAGATTAGGAGCTGTGGATATGACTACTAATAAGAAGTTGCATACAAGTGTGGAGACGGTGGAGCGACATGTAGCATTTGGTTTCAAGGCAGGTCTTGTGAGAACACTCGCAAATCTGTGTTGGAAAAACCAGGAGAATAAAAAAATGGTTTGTTCTTAATCTTTTATTCTTTAGTAATAACATTTGTGTTCATAAATATTATTAATATAATTATGATATATAACACTAATTAAAGATAGCTGTTTATGTTTTTTAAAGAGTTTTGTCATACTTTTATAGTGAATTCTTTCTACACAGTTACCTATATTAAATAGAGTAGCTTATAATAATAATATAAACTCATGGTTACTTTTTAGAAGGGTAAGCAGAGACTTATAGATTTGGATCATAAAAAAAGATATGCAAACATAGTACTATATAGTACGATCTTTGCATATCTTTTTGCTTCACTAAGTCCATTAATCTTTTTATGCAAGTTTTTTGGTTTTGTGTGCTTAAAATTTGGCTGTGGCTCGACCATCTGGAAAGGATGAATGAAAGTAGACTCACAAAACTATAGAGCGAATGCATGTGGTGGAAGCATCCATGAGGGTTGCCTTAGAAAATTGTATGCAGACCAAATTTATGATTTAATAAAAAAAGACAAAATTTTAAAGGCTTGAAACTTTGAGCTTGCATAAAAAGATTAATGAGATGTCAGTGAAGCAAGAAAGATATGCAAAGATTGTATCATGTGGAAATCTGTAATCTCTGTCTACCCTTTTAGGAAATAGATGTGAGTTTATAATAATAATAAATAATTGTAAAAAATAATTCATTATTTTGAATCTCTATATGTTTGTGCTATTGGAGGTACCGGTAGTTACCCAGGATGATGATATACCTGAGTAGGGGAGTAATAAAAAATTTGACAACAAACAGATAAATACAGAAGAAGATATACCATAGTCCATCTATAAATGAGAGTTGGGTTAAAATTTTAGGACTATGATAACTTTTTGAATTCATTTAATTTGAAATGCATTTTTATTGTAGTTACCACAAACACATTTATGATAAAATTTTATAAAACATGGAAAGTAATACAATAATTTAGCTTTGGTTACCACATAAATTTAAATGAAGTTTAAAACAATGTAGATATTACAATGATTTTTGAAACCAGGTCTTCACAAACCTGACTCGTTCTTGGCTGGTTTATAAAACCTTAATTTTGTAGAACAAAAGTTTTTGGCGCAGTCGGTTTGTTAGGTCATTAATTTTTGTCCATTTTCGACCCATCCTTCCCCAGTATTTCTATTGTCATTATTTAATGTACACTCCCCTTTCTCGTAAAAATGAACATCTTTTGTATTAACTCAAAATGCCATTTTATAAAGTTTGGTGAACTCATTTTATTTATGCTGCCAATAATAAGTTACAGTATATAAATTATTTGTTCAGTAAGTTATTTTATTGTAATAAGTATGTCGAATATATTGCGATTATCATATTTATAAGATTGACATGAATTTTTAACAAAAGCTCTCTCTTTTACCTCATAGTATCATCATCCATAACTAGACCCTTTCTCCGATTTCAGATGAATAATGTACGGACGGCCCTTGTTTTATATAAGACCTTCACCATCAACACATAACTTTTTGGCAAATCAATCTAATTCGCCTTTGTAAATCCTTATTTCATGGCTACATAGCCTTGATGTAATTCTCTTAGATTTTGATTCCGTTGTTGACTGTTACATTAACTAATTTGAAAGTAATTATTTTTATTATACAATATCTGTAAAGTAGATAGTATTACTAGAGCATATGGTAGATGTTATCTTGCCCTAAAAAAACCTGAAATCATCTCACTGCACCATCTTCTAGGTTCAATTGTAAGCTCAAACTATCCAAGCACACACTCAAATGCATAAAAAATTTCATCAAAATTGTTCCAGCAGAATCCAGTATATATTGTCTTGCCAAAAAAATGCATTGTAGAAAACTGTGTATTGTGAATATTGACTCCATGTTCCAATATATAATTTTGGGAAAATTAAAAAATATGCAATTTGATTGCAATGCATATATATATAAGTAGGGGTCCAAATATTGAGGGGAAGGGATGTGAGTGATATGCAATAAATCTTTAAAATTATAAAAATACTAAATACATAGAACATATAGAACTCAAATGCAGCGTCACATGCCAAGTTCAATTGTGAATCTAAACCATTCAGGGACTCACTGGAATACACAAAAAAAGTATCAGTCTAGTATATGTGTGTGTGTGTGCGTGCGTGCATGCGTGCGTACGTATGTATGCATATGTATTTGTATTCATATAAAGATATACAGTAACATTCATAATTACTTATAATAAAATATTATTCATAACGAAAATAAATAGAAATTAAGTGGAAACATCATGTGTATTCATAATTACTAGTCTTCTCTATATAGCTATTTACATAATTTGAATCCCAATAATAATGTTTCAATCTTCAAATGTTGAATGCCTTTGTTCCATCATTGGAACGAACATGTACTGCGGAATGAACTGCATCACTTGACCTATTAAATGTTATGGATATTGGTAATCATTTATTATATGGTTATCCATCTAATTAATTGCTCTTTTATAATTTATTGCTTATTTAAAAGGTGTTTGTTAAAATCCTAATCAAAGTCTTCTTTTTTAATATTGTAATAGAAGAAACTTAAAAGAAAAACTAATTAGTTTAAGTCCATTGAATACAAAACCTTATTGAATACAAAACCTTAAAATTTTGTATTCGATGGACTTAAATTTGTTCTTTATTTCCAGACCCGTGAACTTGATGTCATTCCCATTTTGTTGGATTGCTGCAATATTGATGCAAGAAATCCATGTATCCTTTTCATATATTCATATTTTCATATTCATATTGGTGGCATATTAAAAAAAAGACAAATTTTAAGTACCTGAAACTGACGAGTTTGCATGAAAAAATTTATAGATGTCAGTGAAGCAAGAAGATATGACTTTTCATATGATGCTATCATTTTATCACTATCACTAATAACTATAGACATCAAAAATTAAGATCATCTCGGAAAACTTACACAAACATCCGCATAACGCTATACATGTCAAGTTCAATTTTCGACATGAACAAGCTTTCATTGCACACTTTTTTCTACAATTGCACGGTTTTGCTAAATCATTAGGTAACGGCAGTTTTGTTAAATACAATGGCTTAATTAAGTTATCACACAGAACATAACCAAAACAAGAAAAATCTAAGGGTTCATATTGAAGTTTATCTGAATTTCTCCAAATATAAGCATGAAATGAAGCTCGTAAAGTATGCAATTTTAAAGCATTCAAAGTGCATGGAATTCTTGATAAGTTTATTCCTTTTCCTAATGTTCGTTCGAATGTAATTTTACGTGCTTCATCAACAGTCTTCCCTCTTTTCCCAATAAAGTTAAATAAAATACTTCTCTCTCAAAAGTGCATGCGCGTAAGAAGCATATTGTTATAACGTAAAAATAGAAATAAACAAAATTTTTAAAATCTATTTACGCTATTTTGTTTAATATGGTTGAAATTTTTAATGATAAATTAAAAGTTATAATATTTCAATTTTCAAGTTGTATTATTTAATTCAAGAAAATTAAGAATTTCGGCGATTTTTCCTTTTAAAAAATTCATAACAATTAATGGGTTGGAGATACGATGATGGGCGTAAGGACTTTTTTCATTTGAAATAAGATAAAGAATATAAAAAAATTAATTGATTGCGCAAAATTTATTTTTTCTAGGCTATATAGTTTTTCATTGTTTAAACAATAACGTCAAAAGATATCAAGTGTCATCTTCCACTTTTATAATCAGGAAGACTTCCCAGACATTTAAAAAAAAAATTATGAATTAAAACAATTTCGCAAACGAATGCGCCAATATGCTCTGCACTACCTGCAGCCCGCACGCTGACGGCAAAAAGATTACTTAGTCGTCTGCGTACAGGAGGCATTTGTATTGTGTGAGGTGTTAATTCGCAGAAATCCATAAATTTGGGAGAAAATTTCAAGATTATTAAAAAAAACAATATTTATACGGCCTTTAAAACAAATAATAATTTGAAAACTTTATGTAACAATAAAGATAAATTACACAAAATTAACTTGTGATGACTGTAAATCAATATATATATAGGACAAACCGGACTTTGCTTTGAAAAAAGATACAAAGAACATATTTCGGCCTTTAGAATAATAAATCAGACAGATCCCATTTTGCGAAACATCTATTAGAAACCGGTCATAAGCTTAATAATGATCACAAATTCGATGTCTTGCATGTGTGTGAGGGGTTACGTTTGAATGTTTTGGAATCCTTCGAAATTTTAAAACATAAAGATAATTAATATGCTCAACGACTAAATTGACGTTTATAAATCGCCATTATTAGACGCTTGCCTGTAACTATTTGGGTAATGTTGGTGATGGTTAGTCTGTGACATTTGACAAGCATGTCTATCGGTGGTGGTCTGTGGCTGCCTTAAGAATGTTTTCGTCGCTCTTTGACCATTGCATGACAGCGGCTTGCCTAACGAGGTTGTGTTGGTTGTTTTAACGCTCCTTGCACCCTGGTGGATGTGACTGTCGGCAATTTCCTGAGGATGTGCCTTGTTGGCATGAAACGTACGTTGAATTAACAATTTAACAGTTAGCGGAATTAGATAATTATAAAAATAAATAACACTTGCTTAGGTGTTCGATATCTGTCAATTCTCTGGAATCAATATTCAATCATTTGGATAGAGATTCGTAGTGGAGAGGCAGATTCAAGGGTCAGCGGTGGGTTGCATGCTGCATGTTAATGCATGTTGCAGGCAAGCGTCTAGGAGGCATTTGACAGAAGGCTTATTCATTCTTAGTCAACATTTGTACGCATTCCGATTATGTAGACAGCTAGCCATGAATGAATTAAATAGCCACATTGAAGCAATCCATCCCTGTCTGACATCCCTGCAGAAGTCAAACCAATCAGTGTATCCTCCATTTGTTCTGATGTAAGACCTGGAGCACCTGTATAGGGATGACAGTGCCTGTATCAACCCGCTACTCACACCAGTTATCAATAGGGTTCTCCATACATCATTTCTTTTCACTCTATAATAAGCTTTTTCCAGATCTACTAAACTGCAGAAAACCTTTTGGCCATTAATCAAAAACATTTCTGCAATGTTTCATAGAGAAAAAACTTGGTCCGTACACCCCATCTATTTTCAAGATCCCGTTTGTACATCCCTGGCCTTATTTTTAGTCTCATTCAAAAGCCTTTCAAAAAAAATTTTAGCATACTGTTTGTCAGTAACGCTGAGAATGCTTATAGAACCATAATTTGTGCAAGCCTGTTGTGTGCCTTTTCTTTTATAAAGGGGTACAATGACTGCTTTGCGCCAGTCATTAGGTATCCTATGGCTTTTCCAGCATTTATTGAAAAGCTGGTACAGCAAGCTTGCCAATATACCCTCACCGCCCCTCAGCATCTCTGGGGAAACCCTATTATATCCGACAACTTTTCTAACTCTTATATGTTTTAGTACTTTCATAATCCTAAAAATATAAGGCATATATGATCGAATTTTGGCCGTATTTATTGATTACGTCTATGTAGAATTTTGATCTTTTTACATTTCTAAGGGACCCCGGATCTAAGTATTTGGTATTAATTTCAATTTAACACCTTGATGCGTCCCTGAGAAAAAGGGTCTTGACAGACAGGCACCAATGTAATCTTACAAAGGTTCCCTTTTAGGGTTCAGAGCCAAAATGGGAGAAAAGGGAAATTTTCATCATGTCTGTCCATCCGTTTGTCTGTCCGTCCGTCTGTGTTATAGGCATTTTATTCAAAAACTACAAAACGTTTATTGCTGAAATTTATAGTATAGATGTCTTGTATGAACTGCTACTTAGTTCTATGGTGAAATAACAAAAATAAATATTTCTTGGGGAGCACTACATCATGTAACAAATGCTGAAAAAAATTCTTTTAGCAAACATCAACGTAAGGTATATATTTTGACAGTTCTTTTAAAAATACTTTAGATTTCTTAGCAATTTTGTTGATTACGTGAATAATTTTAGATATAATCGCTCCTAAAGTTGACAAAATCTAAAATATATAAAATAACCAAGATAACGCTTAATAAATACTTTCAACGAAAATTGTTTTCAATATGTTTGCATATACTTTTTATGAGTCATTGTCGAACTGCGCTTATCAACAAAAGGACGTAAGTGCCGCTCTTTTTTTTTACTGATACTCTGGTATATGCTAGTTTAATAGTAATAGTCGACATACCTACTTGTTTTTTTTTAATTATAAGCGACTAAAGTGCCTATAACTATTCTGTGTGGGTAACATTCAAAAAGTGTAACAAGATACTTTTTCATCTGTAGTGCATATCATTCTAATAATGGCTTTGGAATCCTATAACGAGCATGGTCCGACATGCTCTTGGCCAGTTTTTTCCTTTTGAGGTTTAGAATGTTAAACTAAAATGTAGAAATTTAAATGTTGTTATTTGCAAAATTTTCTTTTCCATTTCTCATGTTTTAATACAAATTGTAAGAAGCCTTCAATAAACCCCATTTCTTTATTGGAACTAAACATAGTAGATTTTTTTGCTTTCTTGTTACGGTCGTGCATTCAGTATTATTATTCTTGCAAAATGTACAATGAACTGTCATACTTTAAATTATGGATAGTAATGGCACTGGAATGTTGCACAATCATAAAGTGGACTTTGAATTTAACAAGCATCGAGGTAAACGTGACCCCAGGGCCAAATTAAATCCAATCATTCTACGCCTCAGAAAGTTAGTTGAGCCATTGGTTCTCGACATTGTCGTTAAGTAGCCCAACCCACATCAACTAACGTAGAGGCCTTAAGGTCCATAAGGTCCAAGTTCCTCTATATGAAATAAAAAAAAAAAGTATGGGAGGACATGCCTCGGCATTACAACATAACATAACAACAAACATGTATCAATTGAAATCAACTTTTACATAGCGAATTAATTTTTTATATTCAACCTTTTAATCATTTGTTTGAGCATCTCGTCCGTCCTTTATATGTCACATGAGAGCAGGTTTGACGAATTGTTATAGTTTGGCAATTGAAAATACTGCTTATTAGTGGTTTGACGTTTTATAATTGAAAATTTTATTGTCACATGTGACATAGGTTCACATGTTGCCGGTGAATGAATTGCCTCTCTGACATGTCGTTTAGGATGGATGCATGATATTATATTTTAATTAAATTTGAGTTTTATTTTTTTAAATATGAGGGACTAGCTTTCCTTAACGCCTTCATCCATTTAAATATATAATGTATTTCTTCATCTTTACATTTAGCTACCTCTCTTTCAACTTTGATTCCAAACTATATGATTACAAATAAAATTTAACTCAAAATAGTGATCCATGGATTAAAAATATTTTAAAATGAAATGATACAAGAGACTCCTTGTTGATCCTTGCTTATTTACCACACAAATCTAAATGACATTCAAGAATTGTTCAGGTCTTAAGACTACTTTGAAGAAGCATTTTGTTGAGGAAAAAAAATGCTATTGGCAAATTATGTTTCCTTAATTTTTTTTCATTCAGTGATAATGCAGTGGGTCATCTTTGCTATAAGAAATCTGTGTGAGAACTGTCCAGAAAATCAAGTATGCATATTGTACAATATTATGTTAAAATAATGTAAATTTAGTAATAATTGAATCTCCATTTTTCTATTTTTAGGAAGTGATTGCAAAAATGACCCTACAAGAGCCAGTTGATAATGAAGTTTTGCAAGAAATGGGTCTAACTCTCCACACTGATTCAAATGATAACACAATTAAATTAGTGCCATTAATACATAATTAATGAACATTTAATCTATCAAAAAAAAAAATGAATTTCAATTAATTTATAATATTCAGTATCCAGTGATTTGCTTTTGATGTAAAGTATTTCTACTTAATAAATGTAGTCTTACTAGTTATTTTGTTTTTTTTTTTAATTTTTCCTTTAGAAAACTAAAGTTTTTGTAAAACTCGGAGACGTACTTTGGCTCCTATTTCCTAAAGTTGGATTTTCGTCAAATGTTAATGTTTTGAAGTTCTAGAAACTTTCACCATAATATTTATATTTTTCCTTATAAACAATATAATAATATAGACACAACCCTATTAAATGCTCGGCCAGACTGAAGCGCGAGCGCCGCACTCCGCCGTCTAATCATTTACCTAAAAATGACACTCGATGTTGTTAGTGATCTAAAGGTCGCCGGAGGTATTATTACATTAGTCTGATATTTCATGTGTTCCACTCTAAACAAGCAAAGCAAACTAAGGCAAATTACCGCGTAATCAATGCACAACACGCAATATTACTTGCAAACTCGCAGGTTGTTGACTGTCACAGTAAAATTCATTGTAAAGTTTTAGAGCCGCAACAATGTCACCTCTGCAATCTCCCAACAATAAATCATATTAGCATATTCAATACCAGTGAAAGTCATTGTTATTAAACATTTGAATATTAATCACACACAATCTTAGTTTCAAAAACGTCAATATCGTAAAAGTAATGCTTAAAGTAACAAAATACCTACTTGTCGTTAAACTTTGTGTAAGTTGATCGACGATCACGCGCATGCAAGCGTCCGCCCACTGCAAGCGCCTCCGTCTCGCTATCGACTCTAGCATCATGCACGTTTTTTTTTTTCATAGGGTTGTCAGTACGAATTTTTTTACGTACATATTCTAAGCCATTTTTCTCAGAAACTGCTACTACAATGACTATAGTTTCTTTGACAAAGTTGTTCTAAAAAAGGAGATTACGAATATTTGTGGAATGATGCATGATCGATTCCCTACGGTATATCTACTACGTCATTCAAATAAATCATTCAAAAAGATTTTACACACTTTAGATTCGTGAAAATTTAACTTAGGTCGGTTGATTAAATTTTAAATAGACTTTAAAAACAACTACTCAGTTGTTTTTGAAGTCGGTTCCACCTAAAGCAAAGCAAAAGAACATTTATATAAATAAAAATGATTCACCAAAATGTATGTACGCGCACCAGTTCTGAACGACTGCACCAAATTGGATAATTTCTTTTTTATTGTGTTCGTTATTATATCAGAACAAGGTTTCTATAAAAGAAAATAATACTTTCTATCTATCTGTCTGTCTGTTCGTTCCAAATATTTTTGGAACGGCTGAACAGATCACGATGACATTTTGACTGGAAAGTAGAGAAGCTTGCTGGACTACGTTTAGGGTAGGTACTTTTAATGCTATTTTTTTAGGGTTTGTGCGTGAAAAAAATCTAAAATGGGATATTTTTTTGAAATTGAATCAAAAGTGAAATCGGAATCGAAATTGGGAGTAAAACCAAAATCGGGATTGGATTGGGACGACCCTTTCTATTCATTTATCTGTTTGTCCGGGTTATCGTCTGAATGGCTGAACAGATCACGACGGGACGTTAACGGAAAGCTAGAAAAGCTTACTGGGTTACATTTTTGACGTAAAAACCTTTAAAAATGGTATGATTTATTGGAATTTAAACAAAAGTGGAACTCGAATCGAGATCGGAAGCTAAACCGGAATCGGGGTTAGATCGAGAGGAAATTGAGGACGAGGACCGGGATCGAAATTATGATGGATGTATGGATGACAGTCATCAGTCAATATAAAAGATGTACAAGAGGTTTTAATAATTTTTTAACTCATAGAAAGCTACTCTATTCCCGAGTAATATTGTTTATATTTTATTTTGATACTGATATTTATCTCTAGCTTAGTCCAAATCGGAACTGGGACCGATAGTGGAATTGAAATTGAAAGCTGGACAGGGAGCAAAATCGAGAAAAGGACCAGAATCAGTATCGAAAGCGGGACCGGGACCGAAATTGAGAACGGGACTGTAGTTGAAAATGAATGTAAATATGGAATCAAAATCAAAAGTCTGACTGGGATTGGAATCGAAAACGATACCGGCATTTAAATAGCCATCGATCCATACAAAAGAAGAAAAAAAATAATTATACCTCCATGCTGAATCATAAAGTGCAGTACGACTTCTGCCGGGCCGGCTAGCGACATGTAAACGGAAACAGCTTCAATCGTCATCCATCGGACGCTGCAAGTTGGTCATTTTAATAAGAATATTGTATTGAAAAAATAAAATTAAGAGTTTTTAAATACCTTCTAAATTAAAATCTTCTAAATAAAAAAATATGAGATTTTTAGGGTTTACAACAATTGACAGAATTTTATTTATGTTAGATTATCTGAAAATTGTAACGTGCTCGGTTGTTTAGATTTTGAATAGTCTCAAGGATGGTAAATGTACATTTTTTAAATTAATCATTTTACAAAATGTAATCGCTTTAAATCGTAACAAAACTTCGTGAAAAGGCGCAGAAATACATTCAAAATTCTTGAAATTTGTAATTGCTCAAATTTCGGTATTAAATATGTATCGCATTACTCCTTATTAATGTAAAATAATCTGGGCACAGACAAATGTGTGAGAAGAAAGTTCCTACTGTATTAAAATTCCACATGCACATGCGCATATAAGCCGATGATTGGATTGTTACAAATGAAAATTGTGGATAGCTACCAAACTTATAAATGGATATATTCATAATGCGCTGTTTACTGTGATTTTTTCACATTCATAAAACAGTATATGGTTGAAAAGTTAGAATAATGGGGATACAGAGTTAACGACTTTAATAGTTAATAAATCGCGAAACATATAGTCATTTAAAAAACCTTGTATGGATCTTTTAACACCAGTCTCAAGTACACCCTTCATGATAGAATGCGCAGAGAAAACATTTCATCAAATATCATTTTTTCCTACTACAAGTTGATTATATGGCATTAACGAGAAATGTAATGTGATAACTATTAGTTCATTTTATAAATAAACAGAATCAATCTGGGTACAAATAAGATAAAACAAATTAAATCAGAAACATAATTATGTAACGTTATTGGACTCGTGGAAGTAAACCAAAGGAACTCGAACTCGAATGATTTACCAATAGTCGTTTAAGAGCTTCGTTATCCACTTTCCGGCACCACCATCGAGCTCTCGTCATCAAGTGTAATATATTGAACTGGTAAAAACAAAGCAGCGGAGCCCAAACTCGAGAGCTTACTGGTAACCATTGAAAATTCACTTGGAGCCTTTCGGCTTCAAAATTATACCCTTACCGACAAGTGAAATGTACTGGAGTCGTCGGAACAAATCAGATTAGCCCATACTCGAGGGTTGTACTAGTAACCATTGAAGGGTTCCACCAACCACCCTGGCTGCATGATTAGACCAGTTTTCATGCTAAAAAATATCGTATCGTCATCGGTTTGTATTACGCGTGCAAATATTTGAGGTATAGAAGTAGGCGAATATTAATTTGAAAGAATCCATTCATATCATGCCTACGATACGATGCGCTGTCAAAGCACTATGCAGTGGGTGTGTTCGGTGACTTTTGTCGGCTCGATGGCTCGCACGCACGAATATTTTGTGCCAACGTCTCCATATAATGTTGGTATTATTTGGACATAGCTAAGCAATAAGGATCCAATCCACAATATTGACAAATATGACTTAGATAATGACCCTTAAGATCGATATTTCTTATTAGTAAAAAGATCCAAACGAAAAACCCAAAGTACGATGTAATGGGGATATAAGATACCAGTCCACATATTAGGGAGTCATTATTTTTTAATCCTGTATAATCCTTTGAGAAATGTATAACTATTTTTATCCATAAATACAGCAATCAGTAATCATTCTTTTTATATGTATTTTGTATAAATCTATTAGAGATTCAAAGCAGGGCGTGCGTGAAAAAACGTCTCTCAATCTTTAAACGTCAATATCTCGAAAGCGACTTTGTGGTTTGGATACTTATTGCATAACTACGTCCATTTCTGGTCTCAATTGCCACGATCGCTCGTAAACGAGCAAACATATGCTAAAAGCAGTACAAATTTTTGTCTCGTGTGGTGATCTTATCCACTAGGCGATCACTAGATAGGTGCAGATATTTAACGTTAAATAGCAGTAGAATTTTAGACACTCGAATCCGACAAAAAAATCGATCCACATCTGTTCATACGCTCGAAGTGTGTTTTCGATTTGCAATACGCGTGACAGCGTCACGTTTTCGAAAACTGATAATGCAACATGAAATATATATTTTTCAATAATGAACCAGAACCTCGCTCTGGTCGACCATTTATGGGTAAAATCGAAGGCATTTTGAAAAAAATAGAGTAAGATAGGCATATTAGTTCTTACCATATGGATGAAGAGCTGGGGATTAACCACAAAACATTATTGACCCATTTGAAAAAAGCTGGATATACAAAAATGTACGATACTTGGGTCCCACACGAGCTTACTGAAAGAAATCTAATGAATAGTATACTCGTTTGCGATTCTCTATTGAAACGTAATGAAAACGAAGCGTTTTTGAAAAGATTGACGAAAAATGGTTTACCTATGATAAGAACGTACGAAAAAGATCATGGTCAAAAGGCAAGCAAGCTCCTCAGACTAGAACGAAACCCAGATTAACTCGCAATAAGTTAATGCAAATTTGTATGATGGGTTTGGAAAGGTATTATTCATTGTGAGCTTTTATCGCAGGGTATAACCATCAATTCAGATCTCTACCACCAATAACTGATGAGACTTAGCAAGATGTAGAGAAAAAACGTCTGGAATCGTTGAACAGAAAGGGTGTGGTTTTATACCATGATAACGCTAGACCACACGTTTAGCCGTTCAGGAAATATTGAGAGAGTTTGGTTGGGAAGCGTGAATGCGTCTACCGTTTAGTCGTGATCTTGGACCCTCATATTTTCACCTGTTTCGGTCTCTACAGAATGCTTTAGGTAGTGTTAGATTAACATAACATCAATAAAGGACTGTCTAAACTACTTGCCGCAGTTTTTTATCAGAAGTCCCAAAATTTCCACACCAATGGAATTATGTCACTACCTACAAAATGGCCACAAGTTGTTGAACAAAATATCATGTATTGTAATTAAATGTGAATAAAATATGATGATTATCTTGAATTTGTGTATACAATACGATAAATTTTTTTTTCCCCAACCTCATGTTAATTAAATTAATTTTAGATATTATTCTTATGTCATTTTAATTTTTTTTTGTGCCGAATAAGGGATTATTTATTTATGTAATTATTCGTTTTAGTACACGTTAATCTTAAATAAAACCTCGTTTTAAAGAGTTTATTTTTGACGCTCTATTGCTATCTATTCCTCGGTTCGCCTTTACCCTGACTTCGACCGTTTATTTCAGGTTGGACTTCCATTCGCGCCCGGCGGAAATATTGAACCAGATTTTATTTTAGAATTTTCCTTCTAGTCAGATTACAAATCAATGTTAATGACTATCTCATCGAGTCACGTATTGTCGTAAACCTTGACACCTTCACCACAAAGCAATTAACCAGATAGAATTCTAATCTAAATAAATGACACCCACTTTATTCAAATTAATATAACTTCGTACATTATTTTGTAAACCCATTCATTTGACCTGAATTATTAAATTATTAAGAAAAATATGGTGCGCCGTCTAGGGCGGCTTGCGCGCCAAGTCTGAAATAAAGAGATTTTAGGAACGTTCGTCTCCGTTTCGAAGTGGTTAAACGGAAAAATCATCTTGAATGTGTTGACTTTTATATAATTATTCTGAGTTAATTTTTATTTTTATTTCATTTACAAAAAAAAAACGCACAGAAGATCTAAATTTAACACGCCACAAACTCTGCCCGTACAAATTATAAAATGATTTCACAGCTACGCTATCATGGCTCTAGTGACGCGAAATGAAACCAAATGAAACATCTCGACATTCATTTCGCAATGAGCATCAATAGATCAGAAACGAAATACAATAACATCAATAATCAAACGGATAGTCATCTTCGTCCTCTTCCGGTATTTGATCTAAACGACTCGGCGGATCGTAATTTGAATTCTGTGTCGCGGTCTGAACATAAGTTTCGCAGTCGAAACATGAACTATTTTCAGTATCCGGATTGACGTGTTCCTCTCGCTCTCTGTCCGATTGCCGTCTATCGTTCATTCTCGCCACGTCTATCTGCAGAACTTGCTTGACGTCAGCAACGCGGTCGTCGAGTTCTGCTATGGCTTTTGTTAGATTGCTTTGAAGTGATCTGTGGGCGTGAAATAATACGTATTTTCGCATGATCTTGTTGAGTTAGTGTGAGTAGAGATCGTGGAACGCTTGTGGAAGGATTAAATATGTATTATAATATTCAGATATTTGTGTGCACGAAAACTGAAAACCAAAACATTCGTGATTTTCTAATTATCGGTCTTATATGATCCAGTATCCGTTGTAAATGTAGGAACCTTTATAATTCAAGACAAGAACGACCTAACTTCAATTGTTATTTGAATAAAGAATTTTTATGAAATATCAATGATCGACTTGATTTTGCCCTCATATAAATTGGATTTTTTACATCTTCTATATCTACTCCATTTTAGTCTGGCTTCCGATTTCACTGTGCTTTCTGACCATCCTACTTGCTATTACGATTTCGGTATAGCTCTCGATTCCGATATCTACCCGCTGTCGATTTCATTTTAATCCTCGTCTTCCATTCCGATTCCGCCGTTGGTTTTTACCAACACTCGATTCTGATCCTGGTTCTGGTATCGATGTTGGTCTCTTTTAAGACAATTTAGTTCGAATTACTGACTGAAGTAGATATGAAGACATTCCTTCTCTGTTTACGTGGGCAAAGCCGCGGACGAAAACTAGTTATTAGCTTACGTTTAAAGCATGCAAAATTTCATTTCAATATTCGACATGGGCGCGTGTGTTCAACGAACTAGAAGTTGGCTCATTCATTTAGGTGCGTACGTCATATTAAAAATTTTTAGAATTGGCTACTCACAAACTGTAAAATAATAAAACATATTTGAATTTAAAAAATGGAACTCCTTGCCAACCTTTTTATGTATATTTCTATCATTTGTTTGTATAAATTGGCAGCAAAAAGAATATTATTTGTCTAACGTCAACATGAATTCAACGCGAGACAATTTTTGTGCAATGATTTTCTATGAATTTAGTTGCCATTTAAACCAACAATAAAGTTATAACAGAACTCGGTTAGCTTTTCACGATAAAGTTCCATCCCGTGCCACTGTTTATAACGAGATTAACTAGGTCAAACGTGGTTGCACTAATCTGACTGAGGATCTGCGTGAGAGACGTCTTTCAATGGTGACGACCGAAGACATCATTGCTGTACGGCTCATGATGGAGACTGACAAAATAATGACCTGCCAGCAGAATCGGACTAGCTTAGCCGTAAGTATGATTCAAGTGCAGAAAATCCTACATGAACATTTATCGGTGAAGAGTTTTATACTCGGTGGATACCTCAAAATTTGACCTAATCTCAAAAACTCCGGCGCGTTAATTGGTGCCGCCAAATGATCCAAAGATTTATCGATAGTAACTCAAATGCTGTGTACGACGTAGTTACAGGTGACTGAAGCTAGATTTACTGTTACGATCCCGAAACCAAAAGACAGTCTGCTCAGTGGGTGTTTCCTTTCAAGGAGTTGCTTATTAAAGTAAAACGAGGTGAAAGCGTCAGAAAGAACATGGTGGTTCTATCTTCGGAGCGACAGGTCATTATACGACAATTCTTGTAGAAGATAAAAAAAAAACAGTCACTGCAAACTAGTATTCTAACAACCGGGTACCCCCTTTTTTAGAAACGTTTCGAGAAAAAGGATCTCTCGCAATAGGATTGCCCTTAATCATAGTAACACCTTGCATATGGCTCGCTCGCCTTACAACCTTCTTCTTTCTCTCAGTGGATACATCGAATACAACGATGTATTGATCTCAACGGACAGTATTTTCCAAAAACAATAATAGTACAAATTACTTGCTAGGTTGTCCAGTTTTCAATTTTCTAAGGACTTTCAGTTTGACCCACGTACAGTGGGTCAATAATTATTGATTTATATTGATTCAATTTATGCGTTTGCGTAAAAGATCACTCCCGCTCCGATGTTCTGTCGTAATTTGGATAAATGTAAGTAGGTATTTCAGGTCTTACACTATGTTATTTAAGTTTTCTTGGAACTTTTTAATGTTCCGTTTTATCTGCGCCCTTTCCTTCTTCAACAGCTTATCGACGTCGTCGTCCAGCAGTTCGGCGGGCGGTCGGCGCGAACGCTCCGCCAGTCTCGCTTCTGTGGCACGTGCCTTATCTAACAATTGCAGGATGGTATTCTCTGTGGTCTCGCGTTCTGCGTCTAATTTATAGAGGTCGTTTAACGCCTGCAAAAGGAACAAATACAAAGGCAAAAAAATATTAAGTACCTGTTTACAAAGAAGTAAAGCACATAAATGAAATACATCTAGATACAATTATGTTTCGATGTTAGGGTGTTTTTTTGTTTAGCTGCTGGTAAATTCATATTTGAGACAATGGTCATTAGTAGCCCTCATCCGCACTGCATCTGTGGATTTACGACAATTAGCCATACACAAATTTACGATCATTGTAAAATATTTAAAAAATCGGCTAAGAGTGTGTCGGACCATGCTTATTGTAGGGTTCCGTAGCCGTTAATACAAATCATTGTACTACACATGAAAAAACTAAGTTGTTACAGTGTTTTTTCATGTTTTCCGCACAAAATAGACATAAGTACTTCAAATTGCATATAACTAGAAAAACAAGTAAGTATGTCGAATATTATTCTTAAACTATTGTAAACTAAAGTGCACCACTAAAAGAGAATACTTTCATGGAACTTACGTTCTTTTGCGTATCTCATATTTTTTCGGCAATAACTCAAAAACGGTATATCCCATCATGTTTAAAAAAATTTTCTTTTAAATTATTATTAAACGTTATCTTTGCATTTTTTTATATTTTTTGGACATACGGTTTAAAAAATAAAGAGGGGGACACAATTTATGATACTTTCGAAGCGATTATTCCGGAAAATATTCAGTCAATTAAAAAAAAATTGCTTGTAAAATTTAGTGTTTTTAAAAGAACTGCCAAAATATATGCCCCGAGGTTGACGTTTGTTAAGAATTTTTTTTTCATCTTCTATTACATATATAGAGTGCTCCCCCAGAACTATTTACTTTTGTTATTTAACTACCAAAATAAGTAGCGGTTTACATAAGACACCGATTCTCCAAATATCATCGATCTACATCTTGTAGTTTTTGAGTAAAATGCTTGTAACATACAGACGGAGAGACATGACGAAATTATAAGAGTTTCGTTTTTGCAATTTCGGCTGGGAACTTAATTAAAACGGGTATTTTACAATTTACGTATATTTAGAAGACAAACATCCATGGGCATAACCAGCTCGACTACATTGCAGTGTTTGTTCATTTTATAATTATGTTGTATATATTGCGATTGTGTACGATAAAATTGGAAAAGAGCTACCCCCCCCTTATGTTTCTTGTTCCGTTCAGAAACATTCCACCTTCCGAACGAGTGGTGAAATGGAAATTCATAAAATATTATGACGTATTGTGTTATAATGATCTATATGTAAAAATACTTCGAATTCAACTTTGGCGTTATGTTCAAAGATGCGTAGGCAGTTGTGACATTAGCCATTCTTGTGCATTTACATCGGTCTTCATAAGAGCGTGACAGACACGGCGATATGGTGACTTAACATTTTCTTTCTGGGCTCCTGCGTGGCTGAATACCAAATGTCGAAGCATAATTATGACTTCTAACGCAAATACCGACCGTATGAAGGACAATATATTTGCAAGGACTTGTGAAGTCCTTGGAAATACATTGAAATGGCTATTTAGAACTTTGGCTTTTTCGATAGCATTTTAATAAGAAATCCTCCAAGGACAGTCTTAGATTGTTTTTGCAGTGATAAATATTGCTTAAATTTTATTTAAATGTCTCACGGAATCATCCAGATTTAATCCAACAAGGGAAATGTAATTAGTCTGGAGTGATTTGGTACGTGTATTGTTAAAGTATGCTCTTTCTAACTATCGATGTAAAAAGAAGGATATTGTTGTGTAACAAAAGTTTGATGCATATGTCCATGTGTATGCGTGTATGCGTGCGTGCGTGTGCGTGCGTGTGCACGCGCGCGCGCGTGTGTGGCATCTTAGCTCTTCGGGGGTCTTCTAAACTTAGGATAATGAAGTTCAGGTCAGGCAATTCAAAGATCATCGGCACTTTTCTTGGTTGGAGAAGGGATTTCGGTTGTAAAATAGAAATCAATTACAATTTCATTCGTCCAATAGTTGTCATGGTATAACTGTATACTCGGTGAAGCTATAATAATATGTTAATGACCTGATGATGCGGTCATGCCAGACAGCAGACTCCGCTCCCAAACAAGATGCAGCAGGTGTATCGTGTTCGAGATCATCCAATTGGTCTTGATGAGTATTAGCTCACACATGCTAAATGTGAAGAAAGTTCGACAATGAAACGGGGTTATGCCGGGACAATGGTTACACCAACTCGCCTTCATTAATCGTAGACTTATCAAATTTGACCTCTTTGAATAGGTTTCTATGACTAGTTGGTAGTTTATACAATGTATCGGATATTCGAAGTGTTGATGACTTGATGACTGATGATCTTAAATTGTTCAAAGTGACTATTACCAGAAAAAAAAATTGAAGACCGGCGTGGTCAGAACAGGTGTCTATAATCTACTATAGTCGACTGTACTTATTACTATACGAATTTATATACTTGTAAAGTTGTAACCTATCGACAATTAAATTACTAAACATCCGTTTGTGATTATTTGCTGTTCTGCCAACACTGATTGGTCATTAGGTCAATTAAAAATTCAAATTTCGTGTCTTAAAATGCTTGAAATAAAAGATGAGTTACATATTTAAAACAACTTGCCAAGAGCATGTCGGACAATGCTCGAAGTAGGGTTCCGTAGCTACTGCTATGAAGAAATGCTCTACAGACGAAATATTTTATTAGTTTTGTATTGTGAAATTTTGGACAGTTAGGTGAACACGTGGGGCGCACTATAAGTTTCTGGAACTGGACACTTACACAAACAGTATTTAAAAAGTAATTACTACATTAGTAAATGGAACTCTTTGGCTGTATAATACAGTTTGTTTCGTCTAACTGACAATTGTTTTTACATTGTGACGTCATTTTAAAAATTGTGTGTCTTCATCACTATGGATTTAAGTCGTGAAAATTTATGTAGTATGATTTTCTACGATTTTAAGTGTAATTTAGCAACTCAGCTGAACCTCGTTCAGTTTAGAACTACTTTTGACGATGAAGCACCATGCAAGACGACTATTTATAAATAGTTTGAAGAATTCAAGCGTGGTCATGTCAATCTCAGAGACAAATTTCGTGACGGATGCCAGTTCCCTGCTATGAACAACAAAAACATCGATGCCATGCGCTGTATGATTGAAACAGACAGGCATGTGACCTACCATGAAATTCGGGCATCCTTGGCATAGGCATGAGTCAAATAAAATCAATCTTACAAAAACATTTGGGTATGAAAAAGCTGTGCTCATAATGGATCTTACACAATTTAACTGATGGTCATAAACGGACCACGTCACTTGGTGCAATGCTATGCCTACAAGATTCAAAGAAAAGGCATTAAATTCAGTTTGGGACATAGTAAAAGGTGATGAAACATGGATTTATTGCTACTACCCCAAACAAAGGAGCAATACACCGTATGAGTATGTCGAGATACCAAATTGGCGCGCAAGCCAAGTGCCTCTAAGCGGATGATTGCTTCTTTTTTGAATAAAACTGAACAGGTGGCTACTGATGTTTTGGAGAATTGTCGTACCGTAAATAGTGATTGGTACACAATCATTTATTTGCCGGAAGTTACAAATGAACTCCGTAAAAATAACCGTAAACGTCGTATCATCTTACATCTCGACAATGCCAGTTCGCGGCCACGGCCAAACAGACAAATAATTGTTTGAACTGCATACAGTTCCGACTTAGCACCTTGTGATTCTTTTTGGCAGCAAAAGTTAAGAATTAATTACGGTCAACGATTTTCATCACCAAAAGAGGTTGTCGAAGAGTATGAAAAATATGTTTCCGAGGTCACCAGAGAGATGTGGCACAAATATTTTCAAAACTGAATTATTTGTATGAAACAGTGCATTTATGCTAATGGAGAATATTTTGAGAAACAATAAGGTAATTTTTGACCATTCCTAGTATTTTTTTTTCTCATTCATTCCAGAAATTTTCAGTGCGTCCTACTTACTAACATTCCTTTTTCTGTTTGAAAGGGTAAATAATAGATTTAATAAATAATTATGTGACAGTCTTTTATACAAAGTTTATACATATACTTTATTACTATTAGCTGATTTTATTGTAATGCCTTACTATTTGAATGTATTTACCTAAATACATAATTTTGTATAATATTAAATTTTAAGTGCGTCAAAACACAATTAAAACTTTTACAGTCTCAAAATGTAAAAATATGGTGTGAAAAAGTGCACCAGCATAAGAGCGTATCTTCACGACATCTTTTTGATGAGAAGCGCAGTTTTCGGTAATAAGTACGGCATATCTGATCATGTTCAAAATAATTTTCCTTTTTAATTAAAATCTCTTTTTTTATGATTTTTCATATTTATGGTTAAAAATAAAGGGGAAGGGGACACAATTTATGCTAATTTTGGAGCGATATTTCCGAAAATATTGACTTAATAAAAAAAAAATTGATTAGGAATTTTGATGTCTTTAAAAGAACTTCTAAAATATGTGCTACACGTTAATGTTTGTTAATAAATTTTTTGTTTAGCTTCTGTTACATGTGTGAAATGCCCCTCGTAAAATATTCAATTTTGTTTATTTATCTATCTATCAAACTAAGTAGCGATTTATACAAGACACTTATACACCCCAAATTTCATCAATACACGTCTTGGAGATTTTGAATAAAATGTCTGTGACATACGGACGGATGAATATGACGAAACTTTAAGGGTTTCGTTTTTGCCAATAAATTTAGGTTAAAGAACTCTAAAAATACCTGACATCATTCACCGTTAAAAATACAAAATTATTTCCCTTTATTTACTAAAAGATTGGGGGATCGTTTAATCAATAAAATAAGAACTCAGAATAGTTACAGGATAGGGGGTGAAAGTTAGTTACTTATATATTTGAGTTCTATATATCACGCGGTATTTGAGATTATAAACGACACATAGACTAATTAATTGATTTATTTAGTAAGTGAGTCTTAATTATTTTGTAACACATTATAAACGTAAGTGCGGATGCGCCATCCATTGCCATATTAGTAGGAAAATATTTTTTAATTAGTTATAATTTTCATTTTATTTCAATTTTTTTACTTTGTAGGAACAAAAAAATTTGTATCATATATTGTTTAATTATTAGTGTATGAATAAATTCATGGGAATTGGCGCGCAAAATGAATATCTCATGATTGTATGAAAAGTGGGCGTCCTTTATGATATCACTAAGTATTTACAATTAAACGTTATTTATTACTATATGACACGGCAGATAAATGTCACAAAAGTAATTTCGGTCACCTCTTCCGTCTGCCACTGCAGCTCCTCTATCACGACCTCGTTGGAGCGCAGGCGCCGGCGCAGCGCGGCGTCGACGCGCGCCGCCCGCGCCCCCGCCCCACACGACAGTTGGACTCTCGCGGCTCGTATTCTCGCTCGTTCCTCTAACGCCATTTTAAGCGCATACAGACCATTAGACTTTAACAAATCGCAACGTTTTTCCCAAGATGTGATTTTTCTGAAATATTTTAGCTCATGTTCATGATTTTTCATTTTTCATACGATATTGAACTTCCCACAAGATTGTAAACATTTTGACGACAATAGTTAATTCATATGACAATAGATTAACAAAAATTCGTGCGTATAATTTGCAAAAAGAATCATAATTCTGGTCCTTATCGCTTTTTGGGTGCAAGCCTGTATTTAAATATTAACTTATTGCAAAGGGTAACAATAAAAGGTACCTATAAAAGAGAACAGTACAAAATATCGTCATACACGGAAATTCAGCGTCCGGTAAGTTTGTGATCACAAAATCTAAAAATTCTAAGCCTAGAAACGAAAACCCGGACCGAGATCGAAATCGAGATCAGAACAGGAGTTGACATTGGGTGTGGGTCAATGGATTAGAATCAAGCTGTGACTGGGTTAAAATCAGGCACGATAGTAGAATTACAATTGAATGCGGGAACGAGACACTGGGATTGGCAGCAAGATAGATAAATATAAAAGATGAAGGGATGCATCCTATGTCCGATCGGGCGAAGTCACGGGCGAAAAGAAAAGAAAGAAAGGGCGTATATTGCTCTTCTCACTTTTTTCTATTTTTGGACGTTACTGGTTTCCGATTGCATTCAATGTACTCTTGATTGCTGTTTATACAAGCCTCTTCGACTGCTATAGTCGTTTCTTTTCCTCGTAAATCTACGTCTATCTTATTCTTCGTGTCGTTTATTACAAATAAAAGGCTGTCAAGATTCAAAGCCTCCTTCGTGAACATAACCTTTTGCTTGCGTAAGTATCTGTATTCCTAAAACAATAACGGTTATTTTGGCATATGGCAGGTTGCACCAAATGTAAAAATGTAATTTGTAAACGTTACCCCCTAAGATTTAACAGATAGTCCCATACATTTTCTGTGAAATCTTAGGATTTCTTTTACGAATTACGATTTTGCATCTGCTGCTGCAATTCCCCGATGTAATATCTATATATTTAATAAAATCACAAGGAAGTCAAATCTGTATATTAAATATTTTTCGAGAAAAGTAAGTGGTATGTACTATATACACGATACAAACCCTCAAACGTTTTCTTTTAATTGTTAAGCTATTGCATAGCTTTTATCGCGGGCTAAGAGCGCAGCGACCGAATCAAGAAATTCCGTAACGAAAATAAAACCTAACACCCCCCACTCCGCCCACAATGTAGCTCGGCCGAGCGTTCGTTTAACGTGTATGTATGGTACGACTGTAGGAAGTTCGCACGGATCGAGACGGAGCTGCTCCGAAATCGGACGAATACGTAAGCAGCTGTTTGTGAGAAAGTATCTAGGTGTATAGGTATCTATCATGTCTTTATAATGCCACACTCACCGCATGTGCCCCGTAAGTATACATGTAGGTATATACGTATACATAGGTGTACCTATGTACAACAGTGAATAGCAGTTGCTGGTGAATAGCTATATGCGTAAAAATTGTGTATAAAGTGTTTTAAATATGAATAAACAAAGTGCATTTATTAATGAAGAAAGTGATGAAAGACTTGAATTAATATCAAAGGAAAAAAAATATTGCATAAATAAATAAATAATTATAATTGCATAAGTTGATAAAAAATGCTATGCACCAGCTTTACCGCGGCAGTCCCCGAGTGCCACATGTTTAATTTTTTTTCTGTTTGTCTGTATATTTCTTTCTTTGTTTGTGTATTTGTCTGTTTGTGTGTTCAAACATTACTAAAAGACTAATGAACTGATTTGAACAAAATTTTTTGTGTTTTATTAGCAGTAAGCATTAATGTATGTATATAATTAACGTAATTAGTTAATTATGGAACAGCATGGTCATTATTCATTAATCAATCATCAAATAGTTATTGAATTAAAAATTGACAACACTCAGAGACCGCGCAATCTGCCGTAAATGCCGCTTGTCTTACAAAAAATTACATTACTGCAACTAAACGTCAAATCTATTTGTGTACTTTTCATCTTGCAGTATAGCTTAATTTAATATTATTACTTAGTTTAAACGCGTTAACTTTCGACCACAATCGGTTAATTGATTACTCACTTCATATAATAATTCAGTATAATAATTTAGAGCGCATATAACAGTGTGTAATAACACTGTTATTATATCTAAGTTATTATATCTTACGATACATGCTTATCTAAAGTGTTATAGTAACATTTTAAGTAATGATTGCCCTTTGTTGCCCTTTGTAAGTTTCCTATTGAAGATGCACTTGGACTATGTTTCAATAATTGCATTTTGTTAATTTCAGTAATCACTACCTTGATGATAGCTTCTTCTACAGGATCAGAACGGGGTGCCAGGATGCCGGGACGCGAGCATTTTTCTACGCGATAATGAATTTCTCCTTTTAGTCTTTCGATGACTGCCAAGACAGCATCCTTTTCGTGTTGTATCACATCTACCGCATTGTTGAGTCTTTGCGACAAATCCATCAATACCCAACGCCACGCAGCTATGCTTGATATCCTGGAGACAGGATAGTTGAAGTTCTAAATAGCGATAAACCTTTACGTGGGCCAACAAGGATAGATTTGGTTATCTTGAAACCAAAGCACTTGACGCTGTCCTTCCTCGACAGATGGAATAGTTTGTTTGTGAACAGTAACCCCATCTGATGTCATTTCGTAAATACCTACCAGTTTTTTTTTCTGATGTTCATTTTGATGTTGTTATTCCAAGTCGTACTTTCTTATATGATTTCGAAAGCGCTATTTGGAACTAATCAAATTAATTTATGATTGTATATACTGTCTTGACTCTGTTAATAAGCGAAATTGAGACCAGGAATAAACGTATTTTGATGACATTAAAATTGCTTTACGTTTTTCTCTAAAACAATTTTATTCTAGATCTAGCTGCAATAAATGTATAAATATTTTTGATTTCTAATATCGATGTCTATGGTAAAACTCGTGTATTATGGAACATGGATGGCGTGCATTTGTGTTCTCTCGGCTCGATCTAGTTTACAGAAAATTGATACTATAAAATTAAACATTTGCAAGTTAGTTACCAATGACGGATTTACACATTTGCCGCCAGTAGACTATTTGAAAAGTTTGCTGCGCCTACCGATCCCCTGCAATCCGATATCCTAGTTTACAATCGTATTAATTATGTTTTTTTTATCGATGAAATTGTAACTTTACGATTTGTGCTTGATAATCTTCCTAATTACACCACCTTTTTCCCGTAATTGGTATGATTGTGAACTAAAGAATCAATGAGTCAATTCTTAGATTATCTTTGCAATCTAACGATTTAGTTAAGATCGCATAAGAAATAGTTTTTGGGTATATTTTTGAACTAATAGAAGCTTAATCCTGTACTACTAATAATAAGGCAGGGTAAGGCATGCCTTATTACACAATAATGTACATACGATAAACGGAATTAAGTATTTTTTATTGCGCTTACTTACAGTTTAAAAACAATATTGCAATTATCTGATAACAATCCGGTTGCTGATGAGGATGAAATTCAGTTATAATACTAGATATTGAATTGTTTATGTGAACCTAAGAACATTTAAGTAAATATGATTTTTTTCAATTTTTGTGAGATATAAAAAAATATTGACCTCTAATTTACCGCCCCTAAAATCTGTCGCCCCTAGGCTTCAGCCTACACAGCCTGCTGGTAAGTCTGCCACTGTTAATTATAACAAATCTAACGGTTTTATAGTCTTACAGTAGTCTATTTCTGAATTTTGGGTTCTGTCCTTAAAATGTTCATTTCATCGTCGATCACTAGTTATAAGAGTTGATCCGTTTGTCACGAAGACACAGAAGAAAATTCATTGGTAACAATTTTATAATCACTAACAATACTTAAACTAACCTTAACAATATTAAAACCTCCTTAACGCCCACGCATGATATCCCCAGAAATATTACAACTTTACAATACATTTAATGTTTAATGTCACCCTACGTTAATTAATAAACAATAAATATAATAATAATATAAACTCACTCCTATTTCCCAGAACGGTAGGCAGAGACTATACATTTCCACATAGTTACGATCTATTGCCTCACTGACATCCATCAAATATTTTTATATAAGCTCGACGGTTTCGGGTGCTTAAAATTTGGCTCTTTTTTGATATGCCACCAATGTAGTCTGCATATGATTTTCTAGGGCGACCCTTGTCGACCGTTCCATCACACACATTCGCTCTATAAATTCGTTTTGCCAGTCTACTATCATTCATCCTTTCCAGATGGCCAAATACTGCAATATACCTCTTTCTACTATAGTCACTACATCTTCCTTCAAGCCGCACCGCTATCTAACATCACTCTTTCTATATCTATCTTTCAGAGACCTCCATACACACTACGCAGCGATCGCATCTTCACTGCATTGATCCAACTTTCATTTTTCTTCTGCCACACCCAGCTTTCACTACCATGCATAAGCATAGGGGTCAGGACCCCACTATGGATACCCCAGATTAATAAATTTATTTGAAGATTATCCGTCGTTAACTACTTTTTTAAATAGACAGTGCGTACGGCTAAATTCAGACAAGTATTATTAAAATACAAATTGGAGATTGTCTTGCTATATCTATTTAACTGTATTGAAATTGATCAATCTGTTTTACCTATTTTCGAGCGATTTTTTAATCAGGTACTCGCTGGACTCCTGGTCCAAGGCGACAAGTAGACACAGCTCTTGTGTTTTATTTATTTTGTCCACGACCATATTATTAATTTTGTCAATCTTTCTTAGCATCTCTGGAACTGCAACAGCCATATCCTCGCTTCCAATTTTAGACACCATTTTAATATTTTATCGTGCAATTAATAGAAATATAACATAAATATAGATCGGTATAACCAGCTTGAAATTTGAAGCAGTAAAAAAAATTGGGTGATTCAAGTCATTTCGTTGGCATTGCAAGTGATGTGTATATTTTTTTATTAATAAAAATAAAATCGGTCGTATACCCTAGTAATCAACCTCATATGCATAAAAAGCAGCGAATTTCGTAACTTCAACTGTAACCCTCAAAAAGAGGGTTATGTGTTTAACCTGGATGTATTTGTAAATACTCTTACTACCATATAATAAGGTAGATTTGTTATTCGCTCCCATAAAATGCCAATATAAATATGAGACAATTATCTCGAGAGCATCTATGCGATGTCATTAGTCTTGAAGTTACCGAATTAAGTTTATTTTTTTCTAACTAGAACTTTACAGTTAGCTTTGTAATATCGTCCAAGACTAACACCGTGTTCCTGTTTTTAATTTTTTTTCTCAGTTATATCCCGTCTAATTAATGTAACGTCATAACTTATTACAGTGGGCTATTACACATAATAGAATATACAAACCAGAACAATAGATTATCCTTTGTATTGTTGACTCTCTGATTCGGCAAGTCTCGATTATACGAGTATACCCTCGCACACGGCGGGTGCACGGGCACGCGCTTAATGATACCGCCGCACGAAAAACGAACTGCTCAAAAATTGAATGGCTTCGATTTCAAAACGACAGAAGGTAAGGGAGAAATCTTGCGACCGAGACGGTACGTGGAGACGACGTACGTCAATAGCGGTGGCGTAAAGCGCCGTCGTCTTTCGCTTTTTTCGAATGTACGGCGACAACGATGCTCGTAACTTTCGTCGCTTCGGGCTGGGTTTGATCGAAAAATAACTTGCTGAAAACGCGCATCGCTCACGTTCGGTCGGGTGTAAATAAGAAAAGTTTTCACATAAAAAAAAGGTTTGATTGCCGTTTGTATTGGTGAAATTTTTTCCCATGTTTTTTTATTAATGCCCATAACTGTCTTTTTTTTTTGTTCATTTAAATATCAATTTAGAAAAGAGGTGTAGTTCAGCTGAAAATTGATGTCCTTTATTAAATGTAAATGGATGTTATTAGATTATCATGATATAAGGCCGTCAGTTTCAATGTGTGGCTCAATGCATATTGACTTGTCTTCCAAGGTTGTATAGCTTAAATTAAGCTAACTCAATATGACGTCAATGGACAGATTAGATTAGGCTTCATATACGTATTTCGTAATATGCTGTACTGTTAAAGTGAAGTACAAACGACAGCTTTTAGTATTATTATGAATGCGTCGCGACCTTCTAAATTATTTTTGTGGTAAATAATCATTTTGAAGATTAAGTACCACCTTTAATTTATGGACCACCTGGAGGTACTCATCATATCTATGCATTATTATGGTCTTTTTGAGCTATCAAAAATATGTCAATATCCAGTCTTTTTTAAAGAAGATATTATCATTTTATTTCGAACTAGATGATTGTTACAGTAATGGAATGTGGGATAGTTAGATTCAATTTATATCTGTCGATATCTATACATGATTAGGAAACATATAGAAAGATGATTTCGAATAGATTTTGTAGAGGACTAGTAATACAATATTGTGGGACAATAACTTCAATGAAAATTGTTTTAAAAATATAATTTTTAATTGGTATGTGATAAAATCTATTGTCCATGCTTTTTCTTTTAATAAATATTACCTTCTGGTAGAAAATTCAGAATTTCAACCAAAAAAAAATATCTAATGATAAAAAAAAATTACATAACTAATGTTATGTAATGTTAAAAAGTGGTCTCAATACATAATACTCTGAGATTATTTTTTTTTGATTATTTAAAAATTAAAGAAATTGAAAATATTAAAGGTATATTACCTTTCAATCAATCTATTTTATTTCTTTGTTATACCTAATACTCCAGCTTTCTATTAATTTTGCGACTGATTATAATACTTTCCATTTTCAAGCTCCAATTTCAAGCCAGTAGTCAAATTCAAGCATGCATGCATCGTACACACATGCATACTAAAAAAAAGCCATACTATTACATTTAAGGATCTACAATTTGTATGGGTGTGCCGCAGGGTTCAGTTCTTGGACCATTTCTATTTCTAGTTTTAATAATGATTTACCACACCTTGTGAAGGACGGGCATGGGATTTTACTATTTGCTGTTGATACATCCTTTTTAAGGTTATAGACAACAACCAGATTTTTGACGAAGTAAATAGTACTATCTCAAAAGTAGTCGAGCAGTTTACGATTAACAATCTTTTACTCAATGAGAAGAAAACAATAGTAATTACATTTTTGTTGTATAACACTAAATTGGTCGACACAAAATAATAGTCAGGGACGAGATACTGGATATTGTGGACACAACCCTATTTCTGCTGACTTTTGATAATAATTTCCGTATAATGAAGTTGACGAAAAAGCTTATTTCTGCAGCATATGTAGTCAAAAGAATTCGGTGATTTACAAATGAAAGCACCGCAAGATTAATTCATTTTAGTTCCTTTCATAGTCTTATGACCTATGGAATTTTATTATGGGGTCATACAGCCGATATAAACACAAGTTTCGTGCTGTAGAAGTGGGCTATTCGTACCATTCATATCTTGAGACCAACAGCATCTCTCTGAGAAAAATTTAAAGAAATTAATACATTAATTGTACTGTCACGTAACTTATACGGAAACTTAATATATGTCAGAACAAATATAAAATCGTTCCAAATAATGAGCGATATACATAATATTAACATTAGACTCAAAAATGACCTTGGTGCTCATAAAACCAGATTCAGCAAAGTTAGCAAATCATTTAAGGGGCAATGTAGTAAGGTCCCAGTTGAAATTCAAAATTTGCCATTTAATGAATTTAAAACTCATTAAAAAAAATTATATGGTAAGGGCTATTATGCCATATCTGAATATATTAACGAAAAAAACCCGTGGGACTGAACTATCAGGCTGTTTCATGTAATTTTCAAATGTTGTGCTAGTTTTATTGACTATCTATCATGTATCTTTGAGCGAAGCCGAAAAATGAATTAGCATTCGGAATGGGTGTTAATGTTAATACCAAAAGAATGTCATGATGACGTATTTCAAATGTAATTCTATTACCTCTGAAATAAAGATATTATTGGTTTGATTTAATTGATAATATATTGATGGTATTTCGACAATAAATGACATCACTTTAAAACTAATGTTATAGACTTTATTTTATGCATAGTCGACTTGTTCCTTTTCATAAAATAAATGTTGATTAATTTTCATCAGTTTCTCCTCAAGGTCGATATATAAAGACTAAATCCTATTTGACTAAAAATCATGTTTTTGAGTTAGCTCATTTTCTCATTGCCTTCTTTTACAATTATACTGAATTGTTTTGTGTTAAGTTTATGTTTTCGCTACCTCATACGAGATGTCACTTTTTTGATTAACAAAATATGTTTTAGAATTCGACTCATTACTAAAATATATTAAACATTTATAGATATTAATATATAATAGACTTCATAAGGCTCCCTAACATAAATAATTATTTAACACTTAAGAGTCCGACACGCGAGTCATGGACCGACGAGAAAATTGTAAATCAAGATGTGGCAATACCAACAAATCATCAACCAGTTATCAATAATTTATTATTTTTAGCGTTTAAGTATCTAATTTTGGAGATTTATTTTGCTTACAATGATTTAAAATGTCGAAAACAGTAAAAAGTAGCATTATGGATTATCGTCTTATATAAAATCATGTAAGAAGATAATTTTTAAACAAATAAAGTCATATTTTTTGAGAAAAAAATACAATGTCTAACTCTAACAACGGAGGCGACAGATTATATTTTTTGATCTTTTTATGGTATTATTTTTTATTGTTTAAAATGATTTGTTAGGATTTCTATGTATTTATTTTTTTTAATTAAAGCCTTGACCTTTTTACATCGACAAACTGAATGAAAATAAAAAGTTAATGCTAAAATATGAGACGGAAATACTTTAAAAAAATGGTTGTTAGAAAAAGTAATATCTAATCTTGAACAATTGAGTGTAGAGCCATAATGGATGAGTTTAGTTACCATTATAAATAATTGAGCAAACCATCTACCACACAAGATAGAAAGAAGAAAGATATATTTAATGAAATGAAAATTCTTTCATGATGATTATACGACTGACTTATATTGTTTAATTTAAGATATTTATTATTTTATTCAACACATTTATATACTTTAGACTAAGTATCAAGTGGAGGTCTAAAGCTCTGTTTAGACTTCTGGAAAACAGGTGTAAGTGCGTACACGTAAAATACGAACCAATTTAAATTCTAAATTTAACGTCTTAATAGAGTAAGATGTAGAACAACATTATTTTTAAAAAATATTATAGATTTTTAAGATTGTGTGAAGCAAACTATTACGGGGATATAATGATTCTATTTTTTTATTTCTACCAATTTCTCGATGTGTACCGACTTGTGAGCCAAAATTAGCATTTTTATCCTAGAAAATTTGTTAATGTTCTATAAACATTGTGTTATTAAGTCGCTATATACTGAACTATAGTAAAATAGCCATGATCGAACAGATGGTGCTGTCTTTAGGATTGTTTTTAAGAGATGAGGTCGGAAATTTTAAAAATAACTGATAGATCTATCAGTATATAAAACAAAATACTAATTTATTGAATTCTATAAATAAAGAAGCCTAGTAAAAGCAATTTTATCAAGTCTAGAACATTAATTCGTGTAGTTCTTGCAATATATCAATGGCCAATACGACTTCGACACGCAACTGAACTCTAAAATCAAAAAAATATCCAAATATAATAAATAGCCTTAGTAATGCAGCAATAATATTGCATTTTTATCGGTGACTTTCGCCGATAGCACAATAAAAGCCTGAAGTACAAGAAAATTGCAATTCTTCCGCGGGCCCCTATCTTCGAAGGTTAGACACGTTGAAAAATAACTAAAATCATATATTATGTTAGGTAAAGCGGCAGTAAGTTGGCTTACTCTAAAATACACTTCACAATAAGTTCGTTACTCGAGTGTCGGCAGCTATCTAAATGAAGTCATCGTACTGACCTCATTTATTTTATCTGTATATCACAAATTGTTTGTTTTCACTTCGAAGTTTTATACCGAGGCGAGTGGTATTGTGTTTGTCTTTTGAATTGTAAGTATTATGTTGTAATTTGAAAATGATAAGTCGTTCAGTCGGTGGAGAAAAAATAAAAACAATATTGTGAAATTTGAAGTACCATAAATCTTTTAATCGAGTGCACACATTCCGTAAGTTATGCATGTGGAATAATGTTTTAAAGTTCATTTTTGACGCTGACTTAAGGCGTATATTGAAATTAAGTAATTAACGACCATACTAATATTAAAAATCAATTTGTAGAATTTAAAACTATATATTTTCAATTGAGTCGAAAGTTGCGAGAAAGAGCCATTAAGAAATGCATCGATCAAAATTAATGTAGATATATTTAACAGTGGAGGTGTTGTTGCATTAGTTTCCTTTAGACGTCTTCCTTCACAGAATGCCCAGTTCGCAGTGAAGCAAAAATGAAAGCTTTAAAAGCTTACTTCAATTTAATTTGTTGGGAGATGGTGGGCGAACACAAAGCAGTAATGCCTCGTTTATTGAATAGACAAATTTGTTTTGTGGGCTATGGAAAGCTATAATAATGAAACGAATATTAAAAAAAAAAAACTAAGATGAGGTTTTACATCTGTTATTAATGTTGGTTAAGTTGTATTGTAGTTTAAGCAACACTGATAACAGATTATATAAAATCCATGGTACATGCAATTTCTATCTTATAACAAAGAGTAGTCATATATAAATACAATCATTACGGAAAGATTGATAAATAAAAATGAAATTATTTACATAACATAATTCGTTACTGAGAAAGACAAACACTTGATAGCATATTTTTTTCCTTAATAAGGAAAAAAATATGCTATCAAGTATATGATCATTTGATAAAACAAAACCTATTTATGCCTACTTTAGTATGGAAATTTAAATATAAACCTATGAAACTGCGTAAAGGTGAAGATAAGATTTCCATTTTAAAATATCTTTATTCATTTAATGGACAATTAAATTAAATTAAATTTGTAGATTTACTCCGAATTGCCTCCAATGTGCTCGTGAGAGAGGGTGTAAGACGAAACTAACTACTAATATTGTTTTTATTACTATTAATACAAATTCGCGCTAGTAAAACAAAAACATACTAAAAAACAAGAGCACTCGCTGCTGCCTCGGGGAGCACGCCAATGCTATAACGCTAACACCTGTCGTGTCGTGACCAGTGCCATGACAGTTTATCCCTTTACACATTAACGTATTGTGTAATGACGCCAATGTGTAAAGGAGCTTAGGGGCCATCCATAAATTACGTCACACAAATTAAAAGGTTTTCGACCCCTCCCCGGCCCCGTCCTTGTCACATGTAGTCACACGTAAATGAAAACAGCAATTTTACATTTTTTTGTTCAAAATACTTTAAATATTGGACAAAACAAAAGACATAAACCTTTTTGATTTGACGTCACAAAGCTTTTGACCTGCTCCTTGTCGCGCATTGTCACATTTCGTTGACCGAGAACGTGTGACGTAAATTATGGATGGCCCCTTATGCTTAGCATTAGCAGCTTCTAGCGCTACGGCCAACGAAAGTTCTCAAATTGAAACGACAAGAATGTGGAAGGGTCTAAAATCTGACATAACAATAACTAAGGATAAAATAATCAGTACAAGCATGTAATGTTCGTTTCAAATATTAACTACATTCCGTTTGTTTCAGGTTTAAAACAATAGTTATGAATATCTTAGCCGTTTCCACTGCGCTGTCGAGCTTATTTTGCTTTAGTGAGTTCTTAAATAAACTTAATATTAGTTATACTTTAATAAGTATTTGGATTCTGTGCACTTGTAATAAACATCGTTAAAAATGAAACCTGCTGATTGTGCCTGTGCGTATATTTTACTGTACATCGTACAACACTCAGGTGCAGCGATCGAGTGCTTTTACTGCAACAGCGCCTCCAATGCGGCGTGCGTGGACGTCAACCACTACGAGCCGGAGGTGCGCGCGCGCATTGTGCCAATCGTCGATTGTGAGAGAGAAATCATCAGCCCAAATGTCCAGAGCTTTTTCTGTAGAAAAATCGTGCAGACAAGTAAATTTGTTGTTACAATATATATTACTGTTATAACTTAAATTCAGTTTAGTGAAAATTTTAGCATAAAAAAAATAGAACAGAACGTAACCTGGGAGTAATCGCTTTATATTTGTACATTAATTGTACAATATTGCTTTATATTTCATATTCTGCTGGCAAACTGGGCATCACCTTATTTTAATTAAACAAAAAAAAATAATAATAAAATCTTGTATCTAAATAAAAAGCGCTGTTTCCAAAGAGTATGAGTAACCGATATGGAAGTGGTATAATGACAATAATTTCATTTTAATTCTTCATTCTTCTTTATTTATTAGTCTACATTTATTGAATCTACATTTTTGTCATTTAAAGTGTAGACCCTGATAGTTGGTTAGAATGACGGACAGACAAAGAAACAACGGAGTGAGACACAAATAGGACCTTAGTTAATGCACGATGCTCTAAATAAAATGAATAGAGAATGTATTACATAATTATATGGCACGCGATGTCTTCAAACGTTTTGCAGCTTTGCAAGTTTTTACCGACATCACTGCCAGTTGACGTAATACTTAGAAATAAAAATAAAATATCATAGAAATGGATAAACAATAACGAATAAAAAAAATTGGGTTCGTGTACTTATGTACGCGCGTGAGAAGTTATACTTCTTTGGCATCATAAAAAACGAGCCCAAACTCGATGGGGTTGCGTCGTTTAATTACGGAGTTCCCATGGCCACCTTCCAGCTCCATCATCAGATCAGCTCTATGTCATAATAATATTGCATAGTCATCCGATTTATACATGCATGCAAAATTTCATTTAAATTTTAAAAATTCGACATTCATTCGAATGTCGAATACGAATTCGAAGCGGGCAGCTTCAATCTGTTAATTTTGTGTCACACAATCTTAAAATTTCACTTTCATCATTTTTTCATAACGCGCCTAAAGAAGTATAACTTCAAAAACCGTCCAAGTGCGTGTTGGGGCACACGCACTTGGATTCCCTAGTTGCCCGTCACAATATGCGGATTTAGAAGGGGGCTTTCTGTTTGATACTACGAACATAATTATTGAGTTCACCATTCAACGGTTAATAACGCGTAAAAAAGGGCTCACATAGAACGGTTGATGAGAACGTTATTCTTTCATATTTACATATTTTTACATAGTTCGTAAACTTATTTTTTCTTATTTCACACAACCAACAATTATACCTAAGTAATCTTCATTGGATATGAAATTTTGCTTTTTACTTCTCCAAGTACATTTTATAAGTTGGTAGCCTATTTACACGTTAACTAACAAAGTCTACTTAGCTGTGACAGTTTCTTTTTTAACTTTGTTAAAGAAATAGCACTAAATAGTAATTTCATAGACGCACATTGTTTTTGAAGAAGATACCACAACGGTACACCACATCACTGGATAGACGAGGAAAAAAATTATCCCTCCTTTGCCTGTAGTCGTCTCATTTACAAAATTCCTGGATATTTCAAATTTTACGAAACTTATTTGTAAATACTTTAACCTTATTATCTTTGATAATGTAGATAACAATATAGTATAGAGTAAAAAGAAATCTCACATTTAGCGAAGAAAAAAAAAAAATAAGGGAAGAAAATAATATTATTGTTAATAATTTGAATTGTTTCTAGGTCACTTTTATTTTATATATAATTAAAATCTTATGCCATGCAGATGCGATATTCGTAGAGGAATCTCTTCGTAGTGCGTGTGGGATATTATTCAAAGATAGATATGGGAATAATGATATCAGAGAGCAGTGTGATTCGAAAGAGAATGTCGTGTCTAGAGTAGAAAAAACCGGTCAAGTGCGAGTCGTATTCGCACGCGAAGGGCCGCCGTAAAATATTGAACGTTACACATTTTTTTAAGAATAGGTAATAAAAAATATGAACAAAAATTAAGGTTGGACAAAAAAAACGCCGAAAAATGCACATTTCTTGCATTAAGACCCTCTTTAATTTTTAATTTAATTTCAAATTTATTATTTATTAGCTGTACCCGCGACTTCGTTCGCGTGGAATATAGTGGCTTCGGGTAGTATTTTAATTACTTAGGCTAATTATTATTATTTTATTGATATATGACTATTTGATTGTTTCATTGCAAAGAGTTTACTATCAATGTATTAATTTATATTGTACATATTTATATTGTAGGTATCTATATTAAGTATTTATAAGTATTATATGATCTTATTATTTAAGTACATTTTCATAAACTATATTTTTTGTTTTCCCGTCTTTTGCCAAAACAAAAAGATTTTGCGGATTTGATACACGTGAACATGCGACATACAGTTGCCCATGGGATAAAGCATTTTTTTTTCTAAATGAACTCCTGCAACTTTAAGTGTCTGTCCTTGAGCTTTATTAATTGTTATAGCAAATGCTGCTTTGAGGGGAAACTGCATTCTTTTAAATTGAAATGCCAAATCAGTCGGAATTATTGGGAATCAAAACATTTTCTCTTTTCATTCCACTCATAATTGTAGCTTTTATAATGTTGTGCCCCAGATGTGTGATTTGTAACTGTGTATCATAACATAACCTTGGCGCGTCAAGATTTCTCATTAATAGGACTGGAACACCAACTTTCAGTCTCAACTTATGGGAGGGCACTCCTGATAACTCTAAAGAGTTGAGGAACTCTATAGGGTATGATGTGACTTATTCAGTATCCATAACATTGTCAACTGATAGGTATTCGACAACATCTCCCTGTATGTCTGACATGATTTGTTCATTTATTTGCTTAACAATCTCGGTGCCAAAATTGCTCTTTCGCAAAGCCATTCTCAATTGCCTATATTTATTGACAGATCAGGATAAACACTATTTTTTAGATGATCTGTGCTATCGAAAATTTGACAGAAATCATGACTCAGTATAATCATATCGTTACTGTCAGATGGCATACAATCTTCTTCGATTTTTAAAAGAGCTGCTGCATATTGCCTTGCTTGAAAATAATTATGAAGTTGTACTTGCATATTTGTAGTGAGACAAAACTTTTTTACTTGTACCCATAATACAGATGCTTTCAAACAGGCATTTATTTCATCTGCCGGCGTACCCTTATTAATAACCGGAAGGGTCTGTCTAAAGTTACCAGCTAAAAGTACCACCATCCCTCCCATGATATGCCGGTTGCCTTTGATATCCTTGATTGTGCGATCTATAGCTTCAATTGCTCTTTTGTGGGACATGGTACATTCATCCCAAACCAAAAGTTTACACTGCTGTAACATTCTTCCGCGTTCACTGCTTTTGCTAATGTTACGTACTGGCATTTCCTCATGAGCTAGGTTTAATGGTAGTTTTAAAACTGAGTGCGCTGTTCTTCCCCCACTAAATTAAAAATATGTTTCAAGTTTCTAGATATAATAATGACGATACTTCCATACAACATTTCCCCCCCCTCCACCCTTTAATCCCTTACAACAATCTTGCGGTACCTATTACTCGGTTTGTCATAGCGTAGTGTATTATGTAGGTATTATTTAAACACTGTGTAGAATATTCTATTATACACACAATAAATATTATCGGAAAGATTATGGTTACGAAAATTAAACTTATCGAGAACTGTCTGTGAATGAAGGAACTTCTCAAGCTTAATCATTTCACTCTTAACCCATTATTTATTTAACCCTGTTGAATTGACGAAACATGGAGGAGGTTATTTTTATGTTATTATACCCTTAAATCAAATTTAGTTTGAACATTAAATCGCATTAGAGATAATTTTTGATGTAAGTAATGAAATGTAGGTACCGACTTAATGATATTTTCGTTAAGTAGGTAAGTACTTATTTGCAGATCTGAATTCTTCCATACAAATTAACTCTTTACCTCCATGCCCTTGTGTCATTTTAGAGAGCCAATGACCCCCTTGGGGCTGGATCTATGAGAAGAGTAGCTTTTATATCTTTACAGAGTGCCAGCTTCCTCCATACCAATTTTCATAAAAATTTTTAATGCGGTCTAAGTTCTTCCATACAAAATTTCACCCCCCCCCCCCCATAAAGCCATAAAGGCGGATTTTGAAAAAAAAGGTAGCCTATATCCTTCCTCAGGTTTCAGACTATCTGTGTACGAAATTTCATTTCAATCGGTTCAGTAGTTTAGGCGTGAAAGAGCGACAGACAGACAGAGTTACTTTCGCATTTATAATATTAGTAAGGATTGTTACAGCGTCCGCAGTAATACACACACTGTGAATATTTCAAGTATCTGCCTATTAGTTTTCAAAAAATACAGCTCCGTGATACCCGTACGGTTAGATAGCGGAACCTTAGTAATAGGCTCTCGTTGAAACCCTTTGCGTACGAAACCTAAAAACTATACTTAATAATTTATATATATATATTCCCTGACCACTCCGAAACCGACGAACAATCAATTTACTAATAAAAACAAATAAAAATATTAAATTTTTGATGTTTACGAAACCACTTAGTGACTGCTCTAACCGCTCTCCAGTTTACCATCCGGACAGGGAGAGCGAGGTGCGCGTGACCCGCGGCTGCGGCTGGGTGCGCTCGCCCGAGGACCAGCCCTGCTACAGGGTGGACAACGCGGACCACAACGAGATAGCCTGCCAGTGCTTTCACGACTACTGCAACGCCGGCCGCGGAACCTCCGTGTCTCTTCATATCATGATATTCTCACTTTTTGTATGTATGTTTTGCCATTTGAATAAATTCTTCTGGTCGTAGTATGATATAGTTTTTTTAAACGTAATTTCATATTTCCAATAAATATCTGCAATAAAATCGGGGATACTTTTTTTAATCTTTTGCATTACGTTTTTGAGAATATATATTGTCGTTTTAAAAAAGAATAATACATATCGAGCTTTATGTTTTTTTGTCTTCATATAAATTTATATCAATTTTTTTATATAAATTTCATTTTATTAATAATTTTTTTTTTATATTCATCAAGATTTTTTATCACGGTTTCATGAGGATACTTCTTAAGTTGTTTCATACAACATTCATGTGATAGAATCCATGGTGGCAGAAAAATGTCTAACGAAAATAATCCGTATTGCCATAAGTCTCTTTCGTGTGGTAGATGAATGGTCAAACCGTGTGATGCGGTACGGGCGCAGAACATAAAGGATGGTAAGTGGGTGGGACCCGCGTGCCAGATATATGAGCAAACGACGGAATTAACTCGGAACGCGCGCTATACTTAGTGGGAGCTCTACGGAATAATGTTTAAAACGCCGTGCTCTATGATTGTAACGTGTAGTCTTTGTAGTCAAATGTCAAGTATGAGCGGAGGAGGTATTTCTTATCATCGATAAATCAAAAACCTATCTGAAACCAGAATAAAACACTATTTACATAAAAATGTACGTATATTATTACGTAATCTTCAACACGTTTTACTAGAGAATAAACAGTTATCACTTGTGTACATAACTTGATATGCACGTAGTTATTAAATACCTCGACAGTTTAAGAAAGCATTGTACAATATTTATTTAATAGTGATAAAACTGTTTTTTTTTTCGGATATTCGAATGTTTAAGTTGCACTTTAAACATTTTGTTTATCATTAGATAAACATAAAAGATTACATCAGGATAAATTAAACATAAGCGAAAATTGGTACATAATTATTCATCAATATTATACATATAACATTAATACAAATATTACATGAGATATTAATTAGTATAAATTAAAATGAATTATGCACAAGTTTTTAGATATTTCGTCGTCGATGTTTCAAATATTTCGATCTTACGACTTCAATGATTGTTTACCAATTTCTAATGAAATTTTATCTTGTAATGATTTCAATGGAGTATCAGTTATTATGAGAATCATTATTCTGATTTCAAACTCATTGTCAGTCAGTATTCATTTCATAACATAAAGTTGAGTCTGGAGTACCGCAGGAAGCAATTTTGGGACCATTGCTTTTTTAATCTACATAAATAATATAAGTTACTAGCCCGCCCGGTAGACGTCGTTCTGCACTTTCTTATAGGTGACTTGCTCATAGTGTTAATTAATGCCCGCAACTGCGCCAGCATGGACATAGAATGATTTTTTTTTTATGGATCGATGTCAATTTAAATCCTGGTCCGGTTTTCGATTCTAATTCTAGTCACACTTTTGATTCTGAATCCGTCCCCAGACTTGCTTTCGACCTTAGTTCTGTTCTCAATTTCGGTCCCGGTCCCGCTTTCGATTCTGATTCTAGTCCTTTTCTCGATTTTGCTCCCTGTCCAGCTTTCAATTTTATTTCCACTACCAGTCCCAGTTCCGATTTGGACGAACCCAGGGGTAAATATTAGTTTCAAAATAAAATATAAAAAATATTACTCAGGAATAGAGTAGCTTTCTATGAGTTAAAGAATTATTAAAATCGTTTACACATCTTTTATATTGACTGTTATCCATACATCCATCATAATCCTTAATTTCCTCTCGCTCTAACCCCGATTCCGGTTTTGCTTCCGATCTCGGTTCGGGTTCCACTTTTGTTTAAATTCCAACAAATCATCAATCAATTCAACCATTTTTAAGGGTTTTTTATGTTGCAGAAACCCTAAAAAAATATCGCGATGAAAAGTATCCCAAATGTAGTCCAGTAAGTGAATGTAAACCAATCGTGATCTGTTCAGCCGTTCCGACGATACCTCGGACAAACAGATAGGCAGACAGATAGAAAGGGTTATTTTCTTTTATACAAACCTTGTCTTTATAATAACGAACACAACAAAAAAAATATTATCCAATTTGGTTCTTCCGGAAGTGATTCGCGTACATAAATTTTGGCAATCCATTTTTATATACATAGATATGTATTGGATTGAGTGGTCATATAACACATGACACCTGTCTTTCTTATTTTGGACACACAATAATTAATATAATAAATGAAGGACGAAAAGATCTATATTTACTCAATATATGGTCAAAACAGAACTTACTATTAACACATCAAAATCAAAATACATAATCTTCACAACCAAAAAAAAAAAATTCTGACCATCCACCACTTACTATAAATAAAGAAGTTCTACAAAACTCAAAAAGTGAAAAATACTTAGGTCTAATATTGGATGAAAGACGTTAATGGAAAGAACATATCTAATATGTACAAACCAAAATTGTTCCATTAACCAGTGCATTACGGAATATAGCTAAGTATTTTCCATCCAAAACTAGACATACAATCTACAACCATCAAACCGCACTTGGAATACTTAATACATCCAGGGGGATTGTGCTGCAAAGTCTATTATCGCTTTATTACAAAGTTCATAAACTAAAATGATAAAAATCTTCTTCACTTTGACTATCTAACACCAACGCGTAAATTGTATATTAAAACCCAATACTTTCATTTAAATCAACTACATTTCTACAATACTTGCACATTGATTAGAAAAATACTCAAAAATAAAATACACACAGACAATATATATACTACATTTGAACATAAATGTGCTACAAGAAACAAAAAATATGTCAAACAAATTGCACCGAGAACACTATATCGAAAAAAAATGTAAGATTTGAAGGTATACAGCTGTATAATACCTTACCAAAAGATATAAAAATGCCAAGACACTGAGAGTATTTAAAAATAATTTAAGGGCATACATTTTGAATAAACATGTAAATATTCAATAAGCATTCCATAAGGAATTAAAAAAAAAATAAATATATTTGTTATCTTGCTCGAAATTAACTAGATACTAAAAGGGTCATGTTATAATACTGTAATAATTTAGTATTTAATTTCTCTATAAGTGAATTGTATATGTGCATTCTTTGATAAATAATTTTTTTTAAACCGATTTACGTACAAATATTAATACGAGAAATGAGATAGATAGGAATAAATTCAAAAATTTATATTAACATATTGCATTAGTTAATAAATTGTATGCATTTACCAACCGTTGTGACCATCATGCAACTGTAAAAACAGCGTCAAAAGGTCAAAGGCCGTTAAGTTATCAAATTACGATAACTCTCGAAGTAGACTGTGTGTGTTCGATTCTTCGTATATTATAAGGGACTGGCTACGCAATATTCGTTAGTGACGTGATAGTAAAATAACGAAAGAACACACATAACGAAAACATTTGATTTATAATATGAAAAGCATTGGGATTGAACTGCTCGGCTATCAGGTTACTTCATATTATTTTTAAATGTCGATTAATTTATTAATTATTCAATACTTTGTGTTGATGAGTAAAAACCAGCAAACCTTGAGTTTCTTGCCCATTCTTCTCAAGGTGAATCAGCGTATGGAATGGGTGGTAACGTCGAAAGGAATCTATTAATGACATATTTCAAGTGTAATTTCATTAACTATAAAATAAAGATAATTTTGATTTGATTATAATTATATTCAAAAATCTCTATATTTCATAGCTTATAAATAACTCTTCAAATGTTCCATTATAATATGAATTTAACGCACGTTCAGAAGGAGGATTTCCGTCAAGAAGAATGAGAAGGATAGCTCTTTTCTAATCAATCTGTGTATAATTACAATCAAAAATAAAATTTTAACACAAAGACTACACGATAAGAAGTTGTGCTGATTTTGATCATGGATATTTGTCCTCTAAATTATAATTTATTGATTTTTTAGTATCCCTTTTTTTGCCAAATAATTGTTTAAGAATGATCTTGCATTTATTGAAGGGTGAGTGTTGAATATCAAGACCTTAAATGATATGAAATTTGTGACTTTATCTAGTCGACTGACATGTATACAAAGTTTGTTCCTAGTATTGAGTTGTTTGTTGTTGTTGTTAACATTGAGTTTATTTCTAGTATTGAGTCTAAGTCGTTCATTATTTTCCTTAAGCATTTCTAAAATTTCTTTTATGCATATACATTATTGGATACATACTGAGATGCCAACGTTTTAAATATAACAATATATACATATACATCGTTCTAGTTATATTTTAGCAAAGGTACGCCTACTCTGTGGACTTAGATTGCGACTTAAAAATAGATTTTTGTTAAAAAAAACACACACATTCTGTCCACTGTCAATGTTTCGCTTTGAAACAAGTCCAGGTTTTTTTAGACGTATGTACTTATTCTGTATGTATAATTTAAGATCGGTTTATTAGTTTTCGCATGGAAAAACATAAAGACAAACAAGAAATAATGCACAGTCACGCAAAATATATAGCACATCAACAGGCTAGCTTAATAGTCTATTTTTGACACACAGAACCACTTCATGTCCAATATTAGAGGTTGATTATTTAATATTTTTCGTGTTCAAAAGAAAAAAACTAACACACCAACGTACAATGTTTTATGTGCATAGCGTGGGTTTTGACTAAAAACAACAGTGCAAATTTATAATAAATAATTATTACTACAAAATACGTGTTTAATATTATTAGCCACGCTTTGAGTACAATCCACATTATGCGCGAAATCCGATATTGTTTGTGGCATAAATTTCATTATGAATGGAAAACAAACAAATGGACGACTTATCATTTTTTAAATATTAGCAATGACATTCCGACACGCACTTTGCATTACGTTTTTATGCTATGAGAGAAAAATTTTATACTTTTTTTTTTATATTATGAATCTCTTGACAACAGAGACATTAAGCATGAATTTTTAATAAGAGCAATTGTCTTGGCACACTCGAGTAATTTCATGTCGCAGCATTCAAAGCACTCGTCTCACAAACAACCGTTTCTTACCTTTAATTAGGTTGTTCACTTCCCGACGCAATATTTCGGATATAAATAAATTTCTTTAGAATTAAATTTCTACTTTGAAACACTAAGCAGTCGGAATTAACGAATAAACGTGAGCAGGTAATAAACTAAAATAATGTCTACTGACTTTATTTTAGTTTGTTACCTGCTAATGGTAAACAAATTAAAAGTGTGTATTCCATTGAAGTAACTCTTGTAAAGGTGATTAAAAAAATTAAATGAATGTCTTTTTTTTAATGTTAACAAGCACCTTTGCCGAACACGAAATTAAATCGTCAAAAAATCAGATCTTTGCTAAAGATCATGTTTCACTCACTTATTAAATACTTTTCTTCTAAACTTTGTAGAATAGTTCTGAAGTAAAATTAGGCCGATACTTGTAACTTAATTCTTGACCTTTTTTCGGCGTCTGAATAATGAATAATTACATGATTTTTGCCCGGTCTATAATTGACATTTATATAAAAAATACGTGTGTTTATTAATTTCCTGTCTTTATTGTCGCTTGGCCCTGGCCTCTGTATCTGCATAAATAAAAATGAAAAGCTGTTTGTTGGTACGTATATGACTTGAGAAAGGCGAGACTGATTTGGCTAAATAATTTTTGAAATGTAAATATTAAAATAATGTTCTGAATAAGGTTGTTAGCGAAAGAAAAATTAGAATATTTGCCCGAAAAATATTAAAAATTGGGGAAAATGTGAAAGTACGTTTTTTTAAGAGATTTTTGTATGAAGTCATAACCATAACCTCCGATTCGAATCGTGGATATATGTAATTTTTTGTTCGGAATCATAGGCAAGGCCAGTGTTTAGATTGATATCCATCGCTACATAAGACGAAGAAATTCATTTATGCAAAAGTGAATGTTTGTCTCCTATGCTTGTCTAAACCATTGATTGGTATGGTGAAAATTTTATGTTGTTATGCAATGTTATTACATACGACACCAAAGTTATATACAATTGCAAAATATACATGTTGTAATGCACGTCAGGGAAGGTTTTTGGATAAAAAACTAGCGTTTGTCTTCGTTTTCATCCGCGTATTTGTACTGCTAAATCGAACAATTGAACCGATTCTAAAAATTCTTTCAATAATGTATAACTGCACTATTCCTGAGTAAATTAAGCAACACTTTTCCCTAGTTTCATCCATGAATTTCTATTCCTAAGGCGATTTTAATTATCTTAAGTCATAGAAAGCTACATTATCCTAGAGTAATATAGCTTACATTTAATTTTGAGGCTAGTATTTGCCCCGGCTTAGTTGAAATCAGAACTGTGAATGCAGAATCAAAAGTGTGACCGGAATCGGAATCGAAAACGATGCCGAAATTGGAATCGACATCGATCAATACAAATAAAAAAAGGAATTCATTGTATATCTATGCTGGCGAAGCTGCGGGCATTAACTATAAGGGTAATCCGTCCACAAGAAAGGGCAGAACAACGTCTGCCGGGCCGGCTAGTCTGAAATAAATAGATTATAGAACGGTATGTTCCCGTAGTGGGATATAAGCTGACAAAAAAAAAGTGTGTCAGCTCCGACGCACGAATGGAGTTTACTGCTTTAAGATGATATCGTACATATAGATTAGTATAATGGTAAATGAAAGCATCTATTATATTATTCAAAGCATAATTCACAATTTATTCATTTATTTATGTTAGTAGTAAAACAATTAATTCGTCATTTAAGAAAATATTGAAATTAATTATGTTATACAATAAAATTTTTAGTAAGATTGATTTTTTCTCTATCATTGACGTTATCTTGCGTAATGTTTATCACAGGAACAATAGCGGTATCATTAAACACTGAAACAATTGGTTTATGGTAACTAAAATATGATACATGAATGACGGAAGATACATGTGTGATAAATCGTGAAAACATCGCATCAATAGTTGTACCATATCTAGTTGTCCCTAGTGTTCTGTCAGAAATTAAATCTAATTCAGTTCATCTTTCAGAAATTGTACTAAACGGAAACCATCTTCTTTATTAAAATCAATATTAAAATCTCCACCAAGTATAAGTGGTATTTGTCACATTCTGATTGCTTGAAATGTAAACAGTAACCATGACGATTTATTTATTTCAGTAATCATGACGATTTATTTATTTCAGTAATCATGACGACAGCGTAACGTCATTTATCTAACACTTGATTTCACTCCCTTATAATTCCACACCCCGGGCCTAAATATGAAATCGATTCTTAAGGAGTAAACTCCAAAAATTCGTTTGAAATATTCGTAAAGCATAACTGATTTCTTTTTTTTAGGGTTCTGTACATTAAGAGGAAAAAATAAATAATTATAAGATCACTTCGTTGTCTTTCTATCCGTTCGTCTATATAACCGATTGTCTGTCTGTTTGTGTATTAGTCCGTCTATCTGTCTGTCTATCAAGGCTCTCCCTTTCAAGGCCCTTCCTCTCAAGAACGCATGGAGGTGTTAAGTTAAAATTTGATATCAAATACTTAGGTCGGCGGTCCCTTGGAGCTGTATAAAAATTAGCTACTGAGTTAATAAAAAAAATACGCCCACAAATGTCTTATATTTTGACACTTGCAAGTTAATTAATACCTATAGTGTATTTTTCCAATGACTTACAAATATGAACCGTGGTATATAGCAAGGTCTTAGAACACAAGTAAAGGAAAAATCCCGAAAATCATTCATTTGGAGTTGTATCATACGAAAGGTTTTTTTTTTTAATTACAAATTTATACTTGCAATCGAATATTGACCTTCCATGTAAACTGATATATGAGAGAACATATTCAACTAATCACTATAAAATTTTTAGATTTTCAAAAATATGATTTTTTTTAAATGAATCCAAATTTTTTTTAAAATAAAGATAAGGTATTTGAATTTTCGGGACTAATATCAAGCTCGTACACGTATCGAAAACAGATAAAAATCATAGATACTCTTGATTGATCAAATATGTACGTACAGACGTACAGTTAAATGTGTACGAAACCCTCAGTGTGCACGTCCCATTCGCACTTGTCCGGTGTTTTTCTAGACCTTGCCGTCTACAACGTAAGATACATATTTCCGAACCGCTAGTTTTAAAAATTGAATACGGCCTCGTCGGCTCGGTGCTTATCTAACAAATTTTCTAACTAATCACTCGAATTCAGCATCCAGGTACACATTTCCGGTATGTCTTTTGGTTTATTATAAAAACTTATACCAGACCGCATAGGAGAAGGCACCCATTTTGATACTGGCGCTGTTAGCATAATTTTCATCGCTACTCTCGTATATATGTGGGCTATATTAAAGTGTATGTGTATATATAGAATCATTTTAATATGTGACAAAAAATCTAAGTACATAACCCATTTAGGGCGCTACACCACCTCCGCCGCGTCCCGGGCCCTACGCCCCGTCACGTGCGCGTTTCGAACGTTATGAACTTTGTGGAGAGATGATTTCACCGCGTTACGTGGTGATTTTACTTGAATCCGTAATACGCGTTGGCTTGTGCGACGGTTAATTCGATTTGTCGATACGTGAGGGAGCAGTTTTTTTTTTGTATGCCGCCCTCCGAGGCCCGTTTTGTGATACATGTTTATTAATAACTATACAGCAGCGCCGGAGGGTCGGCCGTGAGAGTTCTCTACTCTATAGCGCCTCAGAGGGCCTAGTTGTTTTGATGCGCATTAATGGTGATTTCATTTGACATCATATTATTAAAGAGTTGAGAAAGAAAGATAGAAAGAGAGAATTTTTTTATTCGGCATGAAAACAATGCTTGAATAAAAAACACAGATTCACTTGTTCTAATGTAGTAGCATAATTAGTATTATATTATACTATTTTTTATTTTAATTAGATTAGTTTTCACTCTACCAGCTTTGCAAGCTGCTAGCAACATAACTAAATGTCATAACTAAGTATTTATTACATAATTATAAAATACATATTGTAGCTTATCTCTTATTTTTTTTTTATTATCTTATTCTATATAATAATTATTACAATAAAAGAACTTTTCGAATATAAAAAAATCCTTATTTGCTGTGACACAAAAATAAATGCATCAAATTTTGACAAAAAGTACCTTTTGTAGTTAGGAAGTTTACAGAAAAAAATATATATATATATATATATATATATATATATAACGACACAATGTGCAAAAAACAGAACGAGTCTTATTTTTAAACAATTAAAAAATATGAAGTTTTACTAAAATAAATAAACTTAAGTGTGTGTATACATATATAGTGTGTGTATATATATAAACAATAATATATATATCTTATCGATTAACTCCGACACTATTCAATTGATAATCATGAAAATTGGCATGTGTATGTATTTTTTCGTGAAAAAGGTTTTGGCGTTTAAAGGTTTTATAGGATATCATAAAATTTGGCAAGTATGTTAAATATTTTTCCTAAAGTTTAATACATTTTTTTTTTTGGATGTAACAAAGCACTATATCTACAGATAGCTGCTATAAGTTTGTCACTGACCGTTCCCACCCATCCATTAGAAATCATCTGGGTATAGATAATTAGTTCTATCCGTGTGAAGTCGGGGCGGGCCGCTAGTAATACACAAAATAAAATTATACAAATGTATGTACTACCTTCATCAAATTGGTATACAAAAATTATTTATGCAACAGTCATAGGTAATCTTCATACTATTTTTAATGCCACTTACTTTCTACCTAATCTCAGGGAAACAAAGGAATATTTTTTGCAACATAAAGTGTTTATATATTCTTATCGAAATTAACAATATTACTTACTATCAATAACGAAATACAAATTCAAAATAGGAAGAAACAAATGAAGTACCAAATGAAGATTTGCTTTTATTTCACTTAACTAATAAACAATCTTTTCTTTCTTTAATTAATTAAAATAGGTGTGCTGTATTATAAATTGTAACAGTTTAATTATTGTAGCCAACAAATTCTTTTTTCTCTCTTGCTACGAGGACGAAGTAAGAAATGCCTAACGCACACCCACACGCCCATGTGGGGAGTGTGGAGCCAAAACCCACTAAAAACTTTCCCCTGATAAAATAGCTTAGCCGATTGTAGTGCTAGCTGGATATATCAATTATTATAGCTTCACCGGATAGGGCTGGACAGCACGCGGGGGTGCTGATAGCGCATGGACTTGCAAATGAAGTGTTATGAAGTTATAAAAATAAAACATAAAACAAACTTTAATATTACTTATAAAAATAAAGGTTGGAACATTGCATTTTTTAAAAACGATTCAAATAGAAACAACAAAAGACTAACAACTACGATGCACAATATTGAAGTATATGCGAGGCAAATGAGATTTAGAGCATATAACCTTCTTCTTCTTGTAGTATTGTCTATGTTCTTATAGTGGCCTCTGGATATATCATAAAATTTTGCCTTATGGCTCAATTATCGAACTGTTTTGTAATTTTTAACAATCAATTTACAAATATGATATAATGGGTGCTACCTGACAACTAGTGTCGAGGAAATATATAAAAAATATCAAACAAAACTATACAACAATAGATAAATTAGGTTGAAGTCATCAACTCTCAATATTCAAATATATTCAAAATTAAATGTCTATTTGCTCCGATTAATATGACACAGCTTTAGTTACATAGAAACCTGAAAGAGATAATCACTCTTGAACAAAAAATATTTAAGGACCTGATTTACTTATTGATCGAGGTACACGTCCCTAATATATTTTGCATGGATCCTCATGTAATGTGATGGAACTTCGTCAAAAGGCAGTGCAGGTAGATATGTCTTTTACCAAAACGTTGTGACCGAAAGCTGAGTTAGGAATAGGACGCTGTGCACGCCTCCAACAGCGTCCATCCCAACATCAGTGTTCCATTCTTGCAAGAGTGAAAAAAAAGAATCTAACTCTATTTCAAAATATGCCAATTGCGCTTTTGGTTGCCAAAGTGAAACCACCGAAAACCATCATTAAACTATGCTGAAACGACTTTTTTTGAATACGCCTCACAAATGTTGAAACCCTTAGAGATCACAGCGATAACGTACTACGTATTGTATGTGTATGTAATACCTTATTTCGACATTTGCTTTCTACACTTTTATAACAGCTTATATCAATAATCGTTTACTTGCAGTTTCCCGAGAAACAACTCAATTATCCCTCTTAAATTCAAAATTAAAAATAGCTGTCTCCGAGATTGCTACGAAGATAGTCCGCACGAAACGGCCAACGGCCAGGATTTGCGTGTGGTTATCCTTCGTAATGAAATTTAATCATCGCTACATTTTTTACGTTTTCAATTTATCCGACTTTGCCCGAGGCTTTGACCTCTCCCAGGAGTCTGTTCGGGGGCGTTTTATTTTAACTATACATTTTAGTAATTATATAGTGAACAAACTTTATCATATTTCATTTCCTATTTGAGCAAGAGATTCCGTGCCAGAGAAGGCGACGATTTTTGGACGGGGCATACCCGTGGCGAGTGCTTGTAAGATAAATTCAATTATTTTCACTTTGTTGTTTAATTAATTATTTTTAAGTAATTTAATTTGTAATCCAATGTGTTTGATGTATTTTGAATGTTATATCTATAGGTTCGGGTAAAAAGTTTAAATTCAAGATAATTTTCCATCACATTTTATTTAAATTTAATTAGAATATATTTATAAGCCATTTTCTTCGACAACTTGTTGCCATTTTGGAGGTAGTAAGTTAATCCCATTGCTGTAGACATTTTGAAATTCTGATTAAAAAACTGCGACAATTAATTTTGCCAGTACTCTCTTGATGTTAACCTAACATTACCTAAAGAATTATGAAGAGACCAAAACAGGTAAAAATCTGAGGTTACAAGGTAAGGGCTGTATGGTGGATGCATTAACGCTGCCCAACAAAACTCTTAATATTTGCTGAGTGGCTAAAGATGTGTGTGTGGTCAGGCGTTATCTTGGTGAAAAAACCACACCTTTCTGTTGGTCAATTTCGGCCATTTTTTTCTCTACTTATTGCTTGCGTCTCATCAGCTGTGGACAGTAGACATACAAATTGATGGTTTTGCCGGATGGTAAAATTTCATACTGAATAATGCCCTTCCGATCGCACTATACACATGACATTGACTTAGTGTGAGTTAATGCGTGTTTCGCTATTGTCTGTGGAGCTTGCTTGCCTTTTTACTATGATCTTTTTCGTACGTTCTGGTCGTAGGTAATCCATTTTTCATCACCGGTGATTAATATTTTCAAAAAGGGTTCAATTTCATCATGTATCAATAGAGAAGCGCAAATGAGTACATGATTCATTAGATATCTTTTAGTGAGCTCGTGTTCTACCCAAGTAACGTGCTTTTTTGTATAATCAGCTTTTTTCAAATTGGTCAAACTGTTTGGTGGTCAATCTCCAGCTCGTCAGCTATATCGTAAGAAATAGTATGTCGATCTTGCTCTACTTTTTTCAATGTGGCGTCGCCTTTATCCGTAACAGGTTGACCAGAGTGAGGCTCATCTTTGACAACAAAATAGCAAACTGAAAACGCTTGAACCAGTTTTGTGCTACTCTTATCAACACTGCGTTAGGTCCATAAACGTCTCAATTTTTTTGCCGCTTGTGTCGCATTTTTCTCTTTTCTGTGATAAAACTTCAAAACATATCCAAAATCTACGTTAGATTCACTCATTTTGATGGACCGAAAGACAATAGAAGAATAGCGGGACACCGTTTCTACTATTCATTTTTCTTTTTTTAAATTGTCGTCTATTTAATGGTATCGAAACTAGCCAGATACAAACAGCAGAATGACAAAAGATTTTACCGCGACTTTTTACTCATAAAGTATGAAAAACCTTTTTCTCCGACTTTATTTAAGACTTTATTTATTATCTTGATTTAAAATGAATGTCAAGAGCATATGAAGAAACTGATAAAAATAAAAATAATCCCCTTTTATGAATTTATAACAATATATGTATATTGGTTTACAATGATATATTTATTATAAATAATAATAGATTTATTTACAATAATATAAAATAGTTAATAAACCTTTATTACTTCAGACGATATTAAATAATAAAGATTTGTTTATAAATCTAAGAATAGAAACGTTAATTGGAAAAAAATATGCTTAGAATGAATTAAAAATAATATATATTTGTACGAAACAAATGTAATTTTGTGATACGAAATCCTCGGTACGTATCCCACGTGCCCAAGTGTCCAATGGGCACTTCTTGACCAGTTTTTTTATAACTGTGATTTGGACGTGATTTTCAGTGGTGTTTTTTGAAATCAAAACTTCTTTAGATTGGTTGAGCGCTTTTGGTATGGGAAAGTCCTATGGGTTCTTGTAACCAACATATGAATGCAGTATGCAGTATCAAATGATTGTCACATTTGGTGATTTTTTCAAAATATTGTTCTATTTGTTATGTTTTAATTTAGATCATATATTGACATTTTACTGACAATAGAGCTCATTGTGAAAATTATTTAAATAATTAGGACTTAAAATGATAAACACTTATTAAATATATGCAATTATTTAATACAAATAATCAAAGTATATGCTCTAATTGCACGACATCAAGTTGAATGCAAGCACGGCCTCTTCTTATAAAAGATCTTTTTATACGGCCAGCGACATTCATTTATTGTGCTCCTTTATTAATCCGGTGTCTCAATTCACTTAAGTTGTGTATTGATTTGACACATGCGTCCAAGAGCTACGACATACGTTTCGTGAAGTGTTACATTCGGGTAGAAATTGTACACAATAGTATCTGTAGGTGAGATGTGTAGATAATAGAGTGTTTTCCTGATCTATACGAGTGTTGTATAATTAGGAATGGCTTTAAAGACTCCTGGGCTTTTGGATGGCGTGCAACGAAATTAAATGCGGTATTTTATTCAAATTGAACGTTAAAATTTTGCAAAAATAATTTATTTACAAACAGACGCTACAAATTTATAAACTAATATTGACATCTATGCCACGACGGTCCACGATTGTAATTAAAATTTTTATTTTGAATAAGTGTATATTTCCATGTATTTCCACGTGAAACGTGAAAATATTTGGCCGCCGAGGTAGCCCGATTGCTCAGATATTTACTTTTTTATTGCGAGAAATGATGTTTGTGATATTATAGAATATGACATCAGAATATAAGATGTTTGAATTACAAAAAGTAAACTCGTGCCAACGCAATAATTGCAATAAACGCGAGAAGTTTAGTCCACGAGGGTGAAGCCGCGGGCGGACAGTTATACACTTAATGAAAAAATTGATCAGATTGTGATGTTTAAGGCATAATACAAAAAAATATTCAATTGAAAAACGCCACTAATTGCATTTTTGTTAACTATTATAAACTGACTTTATCCGCGAAAATTTATGGAACTGCACTGAGTCCATTGAAGCATGTTATAAAAAGAAATAACCTATACAATTAAACATTTTTGTACACATTCTCAGCAACAAAACCATTGACTGGGAAATACAATTTTGTGTGTTGAACTTAATGACAAATATGGCTATTTTTATTTTTAATTTACTGAAAACATGAAAACAGAAAACACGTCGCCGCGTGTGACTAGAGCTCTCATAATGGTTGATTAGCCTAATATTGCCTGATACGGGAATTCACCATGTGTTATAATATTATCATTCGTTATTTTTGATTATTGTATTGTGATAGTCGATGGATTATTTGTTTACTTCAGTGCTTCTATGATTGGAATAAAAATATTAATGCTTAAACATGATAAATATTGAACATGCCATAATGTGCCATAACTTCGAGAACGCTAATCTATAAATTCAGTGTAACAATTAGGGCACGTATAAACTGTTATAGGCCAACGATTCTTATTTGTATCTGTCTAGTGAATAATTAATTGATTGCGATGAGAAATGAAAGGGTTTGTCATGAGGCTGTTTGTGTTGGATGGAGGCTGTCTGCGACGGAGAAACTTCAAATATTTTATTTTTTTATAGACTTATATGTTGATAGCGGCTTCGAATTCAATTTAAGTGTATCTATGTATTCTTTTCTAATTCGGTACTAAGATTTAATTAAATCTAGAATTAGAAAAGAATTAGGAAGTGATTAGTAATTTACAGGCAAAGTCGTCGTTGTTATACAGCAGACGTTATAAATAAATAAAATGAAAAGCCTTTATTTTCCATTGGCATGAACACTAGTAACACTAGTAGTGGAAATGTATATTTGTTAGTCCGATACGCATGCCATCTGGACCCCTCTTCGGGTGAAGGCCTCACGCAGGGATTGCCACTCGTCACTATTTTTTTAAAGGTTGGGTTAATTAATTGTTCCGATGGTCTCTATTTCGTCCTTTCACCTTGCTTTGGTCTACCTCTGCTTCTGTGTCCTTGACGTTCATCTCACATAGACACGATGTTCATCCATCTGTTGTCAGTGTAGATTGCTACGTGACCCGTAGCACGCTACTAGTCATGTAGCACGTAGTCCACCCCTATTTCAGATCTCGTGAGAAGAACAAGGCATCTATCACGCTATTTTATTTTCTCATTGTCTTGTGACGGACTCTGTCTTTCAATTTTATTTTTAGTGAGCTGCATTCCAAGGCTCTTTGACTTGATGTTAGCTTTCTGTTGACTGTTGAGACAAATATCGACGTTTGATACCCATATGTGAGACAGGGAAAGAAGCATGAGTCCATTATTTTCTTTTTTCTATAATTTATTTTTTAATTTTAAGCCCATAAACTTCCACTTCATAAACTTCCACAACAGACGTTAGTCTGCGATTAATTTACGTACAATACAGTGAAAATTCACTAGACTGAACTCAAAAGTAAATATATATATTTAATTTCATAGTACGTGTACGGAGGGTAAATCGTATCTAAAGCTTAAAAATTTCCATAAAATAAAATGTCCTTTTACGAAATGCTAAAAACAAACGCTAAGGTAATGCTTTGTATGTCGAATGTTTATATTAAAGCACTAGAAAACGGATTTATCTGGGACGCACTGGAAATTCAACGCGTACAAAAAAAATACATACTTATACTCTAAAATAGTGTATACGTTAACAGTAGTGCATAAGTAAAAATAAAATCTACATGCAAAGAATTTCCTCTTAAAAGAGGGAACGCCAAGAAGACCCCATTGCCCCTAAATTATTCTTAGTGGTCATGAAAATGATATTCTGGAACCTGAAAGGACAAAAATGAACTGAATATAAATGGCAAAGACTGAACTCACGTATGCTTCGCAGACGATTTAGTTTAATTTTTTGAGTGTCCAAAAACCTTAGAACGCAGGTAACGTCTTAGTATACAGGATAACCTTCGAAGAATTCTGTGATGCTTTGAAGGATGTACTGATTAGGGAAGCGAACTCGATAGTGAAACCGTCGAAGTGTGCCTTTGGTTACGAATGGTATGAAGTTAGTGACATGAAGAGGGAGTTAGCCCTTCAAAACAAAGTTGAGCGCAATGTTGGAATTAGAGAGTCCGTCAATTGCGAAGAGTTTAAAATCATATCTGGGTCTTGTGTCCTGTTATAGGAAGTCTATAGATAATTACGCACAAATTACTCTATAATTAACGGAATATTTTAAAAGTAAATAAACTTCGTTGGTCAGAGGAATGTCAGGCGGCATTTAAAATGCTAAAGAAACATTTATGTTTTCTTCCGGTGTTGACATTTTCTGAATAACGACAATAAGGTAGTGACTCGAAAGGTTTTAAATGTTAGCGGGGAGGCATAAAGTGCATTATTGATGCTGGGGTAGAAGGAGATAAAAGAGATGCATCGATGCATGTTGCTCAACTTACGCTTCGCGAAAATTAAGCAACTTAAAAACGGAATATTTCGCGATAGAACGCGAATTCTTAGGAATTTCATGGGCATAGAAATATTTTAGGCACTTAATTTGGCGGATGAAATTTGAAATAATAACAGAGCACAGGGCGTTGTGTCGGTTAAACGAGAATAAAGATTTGCTAGGTGGGCGCTTCGTCTACAAGAGTATGATATTTAGATTGTATATACATAGTAACGTCTAAGCGTAGTAGCTGATTTTGTTTCAAAAACCTACTTAAAGAAAACAACAAAATAAAATAGAGGAGAAGATACGTTTAGGAATGTATGGGAATTCAGGCGAGACTTTGTTAGAAAATCAGAGGGGTAGTGAATTTGAAGATTTTGTGGTAGAAGCGTTAGTTAGAATGTAGGTGGATATTAGAATTTTGTATAAGAAATACAATTTCTTATAGGAAAAGACAAAGGAAAGAGGTAATAGTCCTAGGTGCATCTTAGAAGAGGTTTTAAAAGAAGTGCGTGATGAACCTTGGACAGGGATGCATTTTGGCTTAACCAAAACGCTGGAAAAGTTACAAGAAAGGTATACTGTGAAGAACACAGAGAAAGAAGTAGAGAAATACGTAAGATCGTGTCGGACATGACTGGAAAGAAAGAAAGTGAGCAATCAGGCCAGATTGCAACAAATTTTAGTACAAGACCTTTTAGAAAGATTTGGTATTAGTAGGAGATATTAGAAAGTCCATTCACGGCAATAAATACATAATAACAGTTATAGAATACGACTCGATGTATTTTATCACAAAAGCTATTACACGAGACACAACTGATGTACATCGGAGTTTTTAATAAGTGACATATTTCGTAAGATTGTTTCTGTGCAGGAAATAATATCTGACCGAGGGACTGTCTTTTGCTCGATAATTATCAAGACACGTTCGGAGCATTTGAGACAATGTCGCGATTTGTTACTGCGTTTCACCCGCAAACAAATGATTTAATAGAAAGATTTCATCGAACGCTTTAGTAATTCTTATCGATATATGTTGGCAATAACCACAGAGACTGGTGTATGTTGTTGTGTGTATGTGGTTACCGTTAGTGACATTTTCGTATAATGTAACTATACAGAGCATGACAGAGATGATTCCATATTCATTAATGTATGGGCGAGGGCCGACTTTCCTTTGGATTATGCTCTAAAATAGTAATAAAATGAGATATAGCAAATTTAAAACGATATAATAATAACGTGGCTCAGAAACAATAATTTGTAAATTACATTATTAATAAGACTGTTAAAAACATTAAAAAGAAACAGGTACAACAGAAAATTAGGTACGATAAGGGTAAGAAACGTTCGAAGTTTAGCATAGGAGACGTGGCGATAGTATATGTGCTTAGAAGGATTGTAGAAAAATTTTTTCAAATTAATACAATGTTATAGAGGGCCATATAGAGTTGTGGAAAAATTATCAAGTGCCATATAAAATCGAATCGCTCAATAAGCGAAGGCGGGATATTGTCTATGTATCTCGATTGAAAACGTTTTTACCCCTTCAACCCTATTTAGTTAAATCAATAGAGTCGGTGTCAGCCAAGGAAACACTGCAATATACCTAGCAATAGACACCAACTTTAAAAATAACAATAATTGTAACTATTCGTACCTTATATTATCGTAATAATTTGATTGACTTTTAAGTAGTCTAAAATTTTTCATTTCACTTTAGTTAGAAGAACTCTAAAAACTATTTTGATCATTGTCTGTTATTCATAGGTACGTGTTGAGTGACATTTGAATTGGATAGGTACCTACCTACCTTTTCGCGTGGTAAACACAGATCGTACCTACAATGACATATTGATGAGTAGAAAAAGTTAGTTGATTATTAAGTTGTACAAGAATACGCAATTATTTTTTTACTTTTTAGTGCATATTAATTTGTTTTGGAATAGGTTTTGTTTTGAAGTCGGATTTTTTTGTTAAAATTTTGGTTTTTATATTGCATGTTACGTGCGAGACCGGGTGGACCTTCAGGCGGCTGACGCCGCGCTCAGCATTTGAAGTCACAGTATAAACGGGAAGATAACGAAAAGCTTACCGTAACTCATTTTAAAATTATTAAAGATTATGTGAGAAATGTGAAGTACAAAATGGAGATTCGGTTAGCGAATGGAAGCAATTATGCTCATAGAATTATGCGATGGTTCATCTGTGCAGTTCTCTTTCTGGCATAAACTGAATCAGGAATGAGAGCCGATAGTATCATCGAAATCGGTTCTTCACATAATTCGTAGTTTCAGATGCTGAAAAGACACGAGGGCAGAGCGGTGCCAGAACGGTGCAGGCTACGCCACTGCGGCCCAGTGGGGGGCGATATCTTTCAACCTCTAAAGCCTTCGGGATGTCCAAAACGCTGTTTTGCTTTTGATTGAATTTGAAATATACAAGCCAATTTTTTTCATACTTAGTTGCCTGACTAGTCTTTTCGTGTAGTAGCCGTATGTCTTTTAGAGTGGTTTTGACAGGTGAATACATCCTGAAAGCGTAGCTACGCATGCAGTTTCATAAAAGAGAATAAATTGGTTAGGACAAAGGAAAGAGATAATAGACGTATGTTAGAAGAGGTTTTGAAAGAAGAATATTCAGCATCCGGAAACGATTTTGGTAAACCAGTGAAATCATGTAAAAATAAGATATGACTAATTCATATGAAATAAGTAATTTTAGAATTTCAAAATTCTAAAATGCTGTAATTTTCTAAACTAGTTGACCGGTTCGGCTCAAATTTGAACTCGACCTTTGTAATTGTCCGTAGAATATGTATGTTGAGTTTCATTAAGATCGCTTATACGCTTATACGCTTTTGAACTTTTGAATCATATGTATTTTCTGACTCAGCTCGTCGAATTAAGTCGGAAAACAACAAAATTTTTCAAAAGTTGCGTCACGAGGACAAATACAATAGTTAGATTTTTATGAAATCTACTAAAAAACGGAAAGTACGATATGTAATATGTCCATTCTACTATGTTTTTTATACGAGTGCCAAGTGTGAGCACTGATAGAACAACTAGGTAATAAAATAAAAATTCAACAAAATAGAATAGAGAGAAGTACAATGAGAATTAAAAAAAAAAGACTGGGTGAGATGAAAAGACGTAAAAAGTAAAACGAAATTTAAAAATACATAAATAACATACAAGCAACAAAAATGGCAATGGATAGGACATATGATGAGAGAAAATGAGAACAGAGTGGGGTACTATTCTGTTTTTTATTTTCTCAAGACATCTAAATTGATTGATTCTAAATTGATAGACACAAATGTCATGGTCGAAAACGAGGTACTGAATATTGTGGACACAACTCTATTTCTTGGTCTCACCTTAGATTCTAAATTACGTTGGAATTCTTATATTATGAGATTAGCGAAAAGGCTTAGTTCTGCAGCACATGCAGTTAAAAGAATTCGGCGACTTACAAACGTAAGCACCGCAAGACTAGTTTATTTCAGTTTTTTCAGTCTTATGACCTCTAGAATTTTGTTATGAGATCAAGCAGCCGATATTAACATAATTTTCATGCTGCAGAAGCGAGCTATTCGTGCTGTTTATGATCTGAGACCAATGACATCTCTCAAAGAAAAATTTAAGGAAATTAATATCCTAACTTTAGCATCACAATGTATATACGAAAACCTGATATATGTCAAGAGAAATATAGAATCGTTCCATAAAAGAAGCGACATCAATAATATTAATACTAGACATAAGAATGATCTTGCTGCTCATAAGACTCGTCTAAGTAAAATTAATAAATCATTTAAGGGCATGTGTGTGCGCTTTTATAATAAGATCCCAACTGAAATTCAAAATTTGCCATTTACTGAGTTTAAACGTTTCGTTAAAAGGAAGTTATATGGCAAGGGTTATTATACCGTGTTGGAATATCTTAATGAAAAGAGCCCCTGGGATTGAGTTGCTCGCCTATCAGGTTATTGAAGTGAAACTTCTTTATCGGCGTAGGGGAGAAATTTTATAGCAATGTAACGTTTTTCTGTTACGCGCCATCTTTATTTCTGGGTAACATTTTTCCGTTACGCGCCATATTTATTCAATGTTATTAATGTCATCGTGGCATAAACATAATTGTTACTAAGGCCACCTGTCACATATACTTTCTGTCAACACCCTAGATCTATTTACAGTTTGTATATATTACATTTTCCTATTATCTAAGTTGAAACCTTTTCAACCGACATACATGAACTATATCTCACATTCTTTCATTGAGTGACTCGACGTTATATGTAGCGTTCGATAATTTTCCTACAATTCTATATGGCCCTTTATAACATCGCATTAATTGAAAAGTTTTACCTATCACCCTTCTAGGTACATATACCATTACCAAGTCTCCTACATGAAACTCTGAACATTTCTATTTCTGAAACTGAGTAGTGACGTGAAAAATAATATTTCAATTAAGTGATTAGCGAAAAAAATTTTATAAAGTTATTGGCAAAAAGAATAAAAGATATTTATTCTAATTCCAGTGGATTTCTAACAGAAGTAAGTAATTAAACCTTTTTTCTAATACATTCAGCACGTGGGTGTGATTACGGTATTTATTTTTTTAAGGTTATTTCAGGTTAACCTTAGTTTTTGATTGTAAATAACAGTGAGTTAAGCCGTTAATTACAAAAATATAATAACGATAACAATAATAGTAATAATTCTATTTTAATTAATGAAATGATATAATCTTAGTAGCAGAAAGGTGAAATAATTGTATTATTTTTGTATCTATGTCTATGATAATAAAAGCCTTTTGCATAAACTTTATCTAATTTAGCTTTATTCAACCAATTTCTGTGAAGTTGTAAATAGTAAATCATTTTTCGAAAAATGATGTCACAAAGAAGTTTCACTTCTTACGTGTGTACACTAATACACACACACACTTTTTGCATACTATTTTTAAATGTCGACAAAATTATAAATGACAAAATCTTTTGTATTGATGAGTAAAAAGAGCAAGCCTTGAGCTTCTTGCCCATTCTTCTCTCGGTGAATCAGCGTTTGGAATGGGCGGTAATGTAAATGAATTTATTAATGACGTATTTCAAGTGTAATTTAATTACCTACGAAATAAAGATATTTTTTATTTTGATTTTGATTTTGGTCAAAAGGAACAAAGTTAGACAGACTAAGAGATAACATCGTAAATATAGCTGGCGAAATTTGGACTCGCACAGCAAAGGTCAGGAGGAGGTTTGTTGGAAGACAAGCTGTAACAGAATAACAACTGTTTGCTTATATTTGGTATTTCATTTAAATACGGATTAATCGGATATAAAGTAAATTTTAGCCGTATTAAATTAAGTTATGTAAAAATTGACACCCAACGAAAGTTATGTATAAAGTCATTTTAACTGTAATTATCCAAGTTACTAAATAATTAAACGTACATAACAGTGTTAACATATTATTTTATTTAATCTTTTTCAATCCAAATACTAAATATCGTAGATAATTCGATAGGTTTATGTATAGATATACGCATAGATTAACATATTTTGTTTGTTTGTGAATCGATTGAAATAAGTAAATATTAGGGGAAGCCTGTCATAATGCATCAGTGGAAACGGCGCTAAAATCGGTTAAGCCGTTTCAGAGATGCAAAAACGCACAGTACAGACAAACAGATGAACGGGCAAAATTTCTGAAAACTATTTTTTTGGCCTCCGTAACACAAGTACAAGGTGTTCAAATTGTTTTCTTGAAAAAACATTTGATGGACAGACACGGCTCGTTTACAATTTTATTTTATGAATAGATTATTATTGTAATGCATTTGTAAGGAGCGGAGTGATTGGTTCAAGACGCTTGCCTGCAACATGTATTAACATGCAGCACGCAACCCACCGCTGACCCTCGAATCTGCCTCTCCACTACGAATCTCTATCCAAATGATCGAATATGATTCCAGAGGATTGACAGATATCGAACACCTAAGCAAGTGTTATTTATTTTTATAATTATCTTGTTCCGCTAACTGTTAAACTGTCAATTCTACGTACGTGATTGGTTCAATTCGACTAACTTATTACGTCTTGTTGCAACTTATTTACGTGGTACATGGGTCGGTGATCAATATTATGGACTAGAATTTCGAAAATCATATTTTTCAATTCCACATTTTTGATAGTTTGAGAAACATTTAGTGATAATGTTAAAATAAGTAAATACCGACTGTTCTAAAATAACTAAATTGGATACGAAATTTAGATCAGAATCAATGGCAAGTTCGAAATTGGATCTATATGTAGAGATTTATTTCTGTAATCATCACTGCTATAAGTTTATTTATTTATGAAAATATAAGTACCATCGTAACTGGAATAGGTCTACTGTCGTACTATGTAAAAATAACGTCATGATTTTGGATCCGAGTGGTTTTTTATTTATATACAAGTTTTTTTTTGTAACGATTCTGTCGCTAAAATTAATGTTCTTATTACGATTTTAGCTAGTGTAAGGTATTAAGGACATTATTTTAATGTTGATGAAAGTTTTAGGAAACCCACATATCGTGCGAGAATTAAGGATTGAACTTTAGATGTACAATCATTTTTGTATATGAAGTTGAGGTACAGGCAGTCGTTTCAATTGAATAAAAAACTTATTTTTTCTGCGTCACAATTTTATTTTTGTATTGGCGCATTAATATTATAAACAGTTATATTACATTTAACTATTTATGACGCCAAAAGTATTTCGTGGATTTTAATAATTCAGAACCTTATTCGAATATAATAAAAAATCCACCCAGCCCTAGAAATAGTTTTGGCAGTCGCTTAATATTTATGTCAAATATACAATATTTTTTTATTAACTTCAACATTTATATGAATTTATCTATATATCTAGATATATATAACTAAATGCATACGTTATAAAGTCGGGTAGGCGCAGCGACGTTATTTTTAATAATAAAATGAAAACACTCTTTCTATACACTGTCGTTTGACCAAAAATGTAATTTTTTTAACAATATTAAAGGATACCTACCTAGAATTAACATAAATGGTTTGTTAGTTGAAAAAATTAAAGACATGTAATATACGTATATATTACTACAATAAATAAATGTCAAGATAAATGTCATGTCTAGGGACAATATAAAAGAAATCATAAATGAAATTACATTATTAATGATTATATCAAAATTACACTTTTGATCTTCACCGTGGTATTGTATTTACGCTGTTGCTGGGGTTTCTGTGTTGTCGGCCCGTTTACTTGGTTTGTCTCTTCTTCCTTTCGACCTCATACTGCTCCAGGTCCGGCTCCTCGTGCCCCCTGACCGCCGGCTGCGCCGCGTCTGAATTAAGGAAAACTACGCTTATTCAGAATAGAAAAGGTGAAAAGTGAAATTTTGGAATTTTTTTAATTTTATACATAAATTCACATCAATCTATACATTCATATACATCGATGTGATACTATAATGAACATCGAATTTCGTCGCAAAACCAGAGAATGTTTCCTAATTTTAATTTGTTTTAGGCATAATATTTTTTTTTGTTTGGCCTACCCTATCTAATGCTTAAAACAAGTACAAGAGTACTAAACTGATATTGATGGAGGTGAAAGATATTTTTTTTAATTTCCTTCATCGTTTGAATTACAGTTCATTTTAAGTTTGATCGAGTACTTTCCAAGTGAATTTGGCGCACTATAAAAAATAATACATTTATTTTCTTATTCAGTAAAGTAAGTTTAGCACTTTTTAGGGTCCCATACATCTGATAGACAAAAAGGAACCCTTATACGTTCACTTTTTTGTCTGACTGTCGACAGACAGATGGACACGTCTGTCACAGTCAATGTGCTCAGAATCCACTCGACCGTAAATTTAAAAAAATTATAAACATATGAATTTTTATAATACAATTACGAACATGTGATGCAAATAAATGGATTTTTTTACATACAGATGACTTTTGGGGGCAAATTGCAAAATAGGAAAAAAGAAATTTTGCAAACTGTATCATATAACATATCAAATAAAAGATCTTGTACTGATTGTTTCAAATAGACTTTTTTTGTCTTTTAATTCAAAATAAATAGTTTCTTTAAGTAAATAAATAAAACTTGAGCCTGAAGTTTTGTAAAAAAATATATAAAATAATTCTTTATTTATAGTTTATACGAAAATTATAAAAAAGTCTTGAAATGAAATGATAAGTCCCTCAACCATGTGCGTTCAAACTCACATTTGCAATTGTTGTAGTCATCACAGACAAATTTGAGTACCGATTTTAAAAAAAGCACATTGTAGTTAACATATTCGTTGTACGGGATCCTTTCTTGATGACTTCGACTCGTATTTATTTTATATTTTTTTAAATAACACATAAATAATTTTCCCCACGTTGGTACTCTTTAAAATGTTCCAATCATCTAAGCATTTTATTTACACTCGAGGCTCTTCGCTTCTAGATTTCTAACATTAATGAAGGTTAAAAGCCAATAGTATCAATGTCCGATCCGAAGGCGGACACCTGCAGCGACCGCTCACCTGTGTCGGTCTCGAAGTCCTTCTGCGACCTTCCCAACCTCGGCCCGAACCACATCGAGGTCTTGTCGGTGCTTTCGCTCTCCCTTTTGGCGTAGCCGTGGCCCCTGTAGTCCGGCAGCGGCAGCTCCTCCAAGCCTCGCAGCTGATACCTGTTGTCCGGTGACAGGTATTTCTCCGGCATCTGGTAGAGCACGTCGCCGCGGCCCACGCGCGGGAACGCGTACAGTTGTCGCTTCTGCGCCGGCTTGTAATCTGTGGCAATACATTTGTAAATTAATAATTTCCTTGCTGTTTTCGCGGCGGATGCGTGCCGCTTAAATGCGTTACGTCGATTCCGATTAATTTTGCTCGTAGCTTGTAAATGTCATAGGTGTTTGTACTACCTATCTATCTTTTTGTCTTTATACGGATTAAATGTGAAATTTGGGTAATCTGAAAATAGTACTTGTTTTTTATTGGGAAATAAATTTACGATAAAATAAAATGACATTTGAGAAAGTACTAGCTTCGTATTAAGTTGTTGATGATTATTTGACGATTTTCAATCTCAAGAAAAAATATTTTTCCGTTAAGAAAATATGTTTCATCTTTAAAAGAGCAATTCTAATTGTGTAATAATAGTAACATATTTATCTCTTCAAACGTAGAGCTTGTAGGTTTTAAATATTTAATGTCACTGAGATTTATTTATTTATATGTTTCGTTGTATTCAACAAACATGAATCGTCCCTCGCAATGGCGTGCGACAGATATCGGGGAAAGCCCTTAAATGTCCGATGTTGCTGCCAGCTTTCATTTGCTGTTATCCTGGAGGGCGTTTCGTTTGCGAAAGGACGCGGAAAACGTTTTAAAGGGAATATCCTATTATTTTAAGTACTGATTAGGTACGGCATATGATGAATAGAATATAATAATTTTAATAATAAAATTAAACAAATATTTTTATATGATGGAAATGTAAAATCAATATTTAATATTCCAACAAAATCCGTTTTTTTTTTTTATAAATAACTGAATTCATATTGCAAAAAAAAATTAGAATCAGTAATATAGGAATAGTAATAGAAAATAAATATATCGTCTTTAATACTGTCTGTATGTTTGCACATGTTAGTGAAAGTAGTTAATGGATTTTCATTGAATTTTCAAATAAAATATTGCTCGCTCGGAGCAATAAACAAAATAAGCTTTATTTCGCATGACGAAAAGAAGTCTAAAATAACACGCATTCAGCTATTTAGCACGCGTGATATTTTATCGGATCGATTATGTATAAACGATATTAACGTATATGGCGTTGTAAGTTTATTTACGAACTATTAACAAATTTTTAATCCTAAAACAATCTGTGTTGTATAAGATGATAAATCCGGCCATCAATGAAAGATAAAGCGATATCAATAAAGCTCGAGGAGGCTCGTGTAGGTACAGACATCGCTACGTGGACTTTCAAACGGCGCCCGAATTCATCACGTCCACCGCACGTCTCGGCTCGATACATTCAATTACGAATTGATAATTAACTTCCCCGCAACTCTTGGGACAGGGCCTCCAGAATTTGACACCTGTGGAAACTATTTCTACATTTGATTCATGTTACATAAAGTTATAATTTTCTTTTTGGTTGTCATAGATTAGAGGCGAATATGCTTGTGCTTTTTTTTTTTCTTAGGGAGACATAGAAAACAAAACTTGTTAAAAGCAAGCAATATAATTTAGCAGGAAGGTGCTAGAACTTTGATCCCACGTCGTTTATTGGGCGGTGTAGTTTCTATTTACTGATCAGATACGTATTGAGTACTGGTAAACAGATACTGCTCTCGTCATAACTAAACAAATTCAGAATTAAATAAGTGCATCTAAGTAAAGGAGAACTCAGCATCATAAATATATTGTGTATGTGCCTATAATTTTTTAAGTGGGTAGTTACAATTAAATAGTAATAAAGGTATGTATAGTTAGTTAAAAATAAATATTTGTATTACAAATCATAAGAGGAATTACAAAGATTGTCATGTAAATTAATAAACGAATTATTTTTTATTACAAATAGGGACGTTATTAGTTAAATATAAATTAATTAAAATCTCGGTTACAGATGATTGGATGAAAATGGAAGGTATAATCGGATACTGAAAAGCCTTGTATTACTAAGGTCATATAAGGTTTATATAAAATATAAACATATATAATCGGTTTAGAACGATATCACAATAAACAAGTTCCAGAGAAATATGTTGGTTACCATCAAACACTGGAACCGTACATAGATCGATTTTCATGGCCATTGTGTGGCTTAAGAAATGCACCTAAACGTGCAAAGAAGAATAAATATTTTGTTTATTTACGCTAAAACCAGAAACATCTTATGCAATGTAATGTGTGTAATATAATATCGTAATTCATATAAATAAAGGACACATTTCGCGCACGCATGCAGCTCCGGCCTGCACTTGTGCACTTTTATTCAAAAAACGTCATTATTAAACGAATGTGTTTTGACTAATATTTTGGTATATTTAGCATTATTTCTTTTTGTACAAGAGCATCAATCACATACATTACAGACAAAACTTAATCTAATAAATAAAGATGGATCACTGATGTATTGTCATTTTACTTTTGAAGCTTGTCATCGTCTGTTAGAAATGGTTACTCTGTATTTCTATACTCATATATATTGTCTCGAAAAGTATACATGAATAACAGACCTCGTGTACTCAGTCTCCATCGGAGTTGAATTCAATCGATTTTGGTTTCAATCCTAATACCTGTCCCGCTCACGGTCTCGACCTAGGCACTGTTCCTAAGTCCGATTCCAATCCCGCTTATGACCTCGATCATCGTTTCACAGTCGATGTCCCGGTTTCGATTTCAATTCTGCTATGGATTACGTATCCGACCTGAACGCATCCGGGACGAACACTAATATCTTCATAGATTATAGCCCATATGTTTTTTCTTTAAGCTTTATTACAGTTTCAACAAGATCCGTTTAGTAGCTATCACACGAAATAGTAACAAACATCCATCCATCGTCACATAGTTTCGCGTTTGTAACATTCTAGGGATATGTCACATAGTAGATCGACACTTTTATTTCAGTGATACTGCAACATATTCTAAAAAACTTACCGATGTATAAGTCATTGATTGGCACCTCCCAGGTGCGGTGTGAAGATCGACCCACCCTCGGGAAAGGGTAGAGATTCAATACTCCGTCGCGACGCAGTTTCACGCTACTCTCTGTATGGGGTTAAACGTAATTAGGTATGTGCATTTGCGATTGAAAGTTTTGGAAAGACTTCGGGATAACGTAAAAAATGTATGTTTCTTAATTAGAAAGTACCTGGGCAACCGAGTTTTGCTCGGCGCCTTTCTGATTTGGCGCGGAACCATAATAACTTCCCACAGGGACAGTTGCTCGTGTTCATTTCCAACTTCCAACAATAAATTTATGAATACGTAATATGCATATAAATAAACGAGCCTTCTATTTTGGGCAATTTTAAAGTTGTTATAAGAAAATATTGTTAAGATATATATTTTTTATCTGTCGACGATCGGTATATATACAGGTATCTACAACAGCTTGTCTTTCGAAAAGGGCCTCCTCCAACGCTTAATATATATATATATATATATATATATATACAACATAATATTTATGTAATACCATACGTGGTCTGTATCGAGGAATCCATTTGTTAATGAGAAAAAATTACATAGTAACAATGTGATTACTTCGAAATTCCAGAAATGGCAATAAGTAACCAAGGGTTAGTTCTTTTTATGGTTCCAAGTCAAGACGGCAAAAACGGAACCCTTATAGTTACATCATATCCATTCGCCCGTTTGTCCGTATGTCACAAGCATTTTATTCAAACATAACAAGATGTATATTGATGAAATTTGTAGTGCAGGTGTCTTGTATAGGCCGCTACTTAGTTTGGTACTAACTTCTAGGGAGCACATCATACATGTAACACGAGCTGAAAAAAATTTTTTGCAGCAAACATCAAATAGTGTCACATATTTCAAAAGTTCTTTAAACTCTATAAGGTTTCTCTGATTATGTAAATAATTTTGGAAATAGTTACTACGAAACTATTAAGAAAAATTGTGCCCCTCTTCTATTTTCTAAAGCGTGTGTCCAAAAAATATGAAAAAAAATGACCAAGGTAGCGCTTAATAAATACTTTCAACGAAAATTATTTTGAATGTGTTGCCGAAAAACTGCGCTTCTCAACAAAGGATTAAGTGCTCTTTGCTGATGCAATTTAGTTCACACTAGTTTAATAGTAATAGTCAACATACCTATTTGTCTTTCTAGTTATAGGCGACTAAAGAGCCCATAACTATTCAGTGCGGGAAACATAGAAAAAGTGTGGCAAAGTACTTTTTTCATCTGTAGTGTATTTCTTTGTAATAATGGCTTCGGAACCCTATACTGAGCATGGTCCGACATGCTCTTGGCCAGTTTTTTTTTTTATCTATCTCTTTCAAGGAATGCACATATATAGATGAAACTGGAAAGTAGTCATTTATAAAAATAAGAATTTTCATCGCAATCTTTAGAGGCATTTGCTAGATCGTCGTGACATGTACACAAGAATCGATCGTGCAATGTACGTTGGTAACTTACGAGTATTATTGTAGGAAGGCATATATGAAAGCTGTTTGGAAGTAAGGTTTTTGGAAAACAGTAAATAGTACGAGTAAATAAGGATGATTGTCTTTTTAAGTTTTCCTGGTTCTGGTCTTTTTTTATTTATGTTTCAATATTTGTGTAAATTAATAACTCTTAGACAGTTTCGTAGGAAAGTATTGGCACTCTATTTCATAGAAGTTAATATTACTAATAAATGTGAATTAAAAAACATATAGTACACACGTCTAAACTCCAATACGGATTATTTACAAAAGTATTTTTTTATGAATGTCATTTATTATTTTCTGTTAGTAGGCTATATATATATATATATATATTATATGGAGAAATTAATATATGTATATATATATTTAAAATAGCTGTCAAGGACTTTCTTGTCGATTCTTCGCTATCTTGTCTTTTTGAAACGGTGGCGAACAAATAAATTTGTTTAAAGTCTTGAAGAGAATGTGTATTTGTATGAATATGATTTCTTTATTTAATTTAGGAGTCTTTGAGCAGAGAGAGTTATGTCTAATCATCGTGCTTTGAGACCTTTCATTTCTTTACGTATTCTATTGAAGTTTGCACTCAGTGGTCAAAGTAGTTACGGTTCAAATTTGCATCTCCTGCGACGTAGGCGGGCTTATTTATAAACACTATGGCGCAATCTGTCGTACATATTTAAGTGTGGTTGCTTTAAATAATATAAATAAAATAAGTTTATATTCACAGCATATTAAACGTTCATCAAACCTCCTTAACCGTATAGCGAGTAATGCAAGCTCTTAAGTATTGTTCTTCCATTCATTATTGAATATATTTCTTAATTATTTGTAACTTCATGCTAACTTTTGTCTTTATCGGTACAATATTTGAATATTTTAATCATAATCCATCATTCTCAGAGGTCACTAATCTTCTCGGATTAGTTCCTAAATTACGGGAGAAAGCTCGAGACAACTTCAATGCTAACTTTTCTTTCTTGTAGACTTTATTTGAAAACTTTTCTGGAGTCTGTTTAATATTTGATTATTTTATTAGCGGCAATTAATAATGTTTAATTTAACCAAATCCGAGGAATTCTACGTGAACTTTATAATAGGATCTGCCATCGAGGTTGATTAAAAAGTTATCTTGATTAACAATCGAGAAGGATTTAAAAATAACAAAAAAAAAAACGTTTCTGATAGGACTAACTTCAAACTCACCCAGTGCACGATTTCAACGGGATCACAAAGTTTATTTTCATTTAGTGGATAAGTATTAGTTTATTATACCTCGACGTTTCACACATACGAAATCGTCGAACCTTTCGTCGGTTTCCAAGCCTCTTATATTTTCAATGATTATACGACAACGTTTGCTTTAACTATAAAACATAAATAAGATTATCGGTGCCGCGGGACGTGTTCGGAAAATTTTGCAGGATGTCTATGGATGGTTTAAGATGCGTCGTGTATCGCATCGCATCGATCGGTTTGAGTAATATATTTTTTTTATATATTCAACAGAAACGTAATCATAAATGTGTGTGTCTTGTCAAATTTTTAACCCCACATCTAAGGTATACCCTCCCGCGATTCTCTTTATTTCCAGCAAGCGGGCGTGAATGATCTTTGCTAGTGATGGGACAGCGATATTCAGGACTAACGATAAAGCGCTGTCCGAGTCACGAAGCAAATGGTTTGATGGTCAATTCGCTACATGCGAAGTTTATGGTGGGAGAAATACAATCAAACGCAGCGCACGCTGTGGAAAAAATGCGAAAATTATCGGGAAGGCTCTTGTTAAACGTAGTGTATTCTGGATAAATTATGTGTGAAGCTTCAGTTTTTTGCGTTACTTTATGAATATTATCAGAATAACGCGCAACATTTGTTATTGGAAAATAAGGTACAGACTGGTGCTAAATAATAGGTGAATTATCTGACACATCTCTACAAAGAAATACCCCACACTCCTTTCACAGATGGACTGGTGCCTGTCCGTACAGTTCGCCCCGCTCCTTCGGCTTTATGGGTTCGTGTTCGCTTCGCTACGACCACACCCTCGGTGCGCGTCCATGCGACGTTTTCAAACATCAGGGAAAATTAACCGAAGATTTCATATCGTACAGCGAAATCGATACGGGCGAATGAGTGAAAGATACGCATGCGAGTTCACAATAATTTTTTTTTATGGCAATATGTAAACGGATACTTGTTCTAAAACCGACACGGCAAGTTTCTATCGCTCCGCTGCACGATCACATCCAGGCATTGTCACCTATATGGTGACGTGACAATGACAAATCCGTGATCCTTTACATTCTGATTCGAATGTAACGCGTTGACCTCAACACCACCGCCGCCCCTAGGTTGATTTCACTAAATAATTTAGTTTCACTTAATAAAACAAAATCGCATTATTAATACCTCATTCTTGTATTATTTTTGATATTAAGAAAGTATGTGTCTATATATACACGATTTGTAGTCATTCTTATTGTGCTATGTAAACAGTTTTAAATAATGAAATCCACACATAGGAGAATCGTGTACGCTCCATAAATATTCTGTTTTATTTTGGATTATGTTATGACTATGTTTGGATTTTCGATCTCAGAAGAATGCGTCATTTTAAATTATGGATATGTAGTGTTGAAACTCAACGAAAATAAATAGACGCTTCTTATTGTGAAACACTAATTTATTTGTTCTCTGACATACTGATCTCGTGGTTTAATTTGACGCTATTTTATGTTAGGTGAAATAAACCGGTGTCTCAAATCGATTATCGCATGCAATCAAGGACCTCTTAGATTTCGGAACATTTAAGACCGTTGACTTCTCTTGAAATTCCGTGAGCTACGAACAGAGAAACTTTAAGAAAACCACGAAACTAATATCGCATAGATTTCGAGAGATCCATTCAAACGTCTGCTGCTATATTAAACCGGCGCCGGCGCGCCGCGGCCGCCGCGCCGCAAATTGACAGATAAGTTACAATTAAGTCACTACTTCGGCCGCAGCGCGACCGCCTCGATCCGTCTCAATCACACGGGCCGTCGGAGCGGCCGGGGCGCGTTTTTAAACGACTTCAACGAATCGATGGATTGTTTCTAGAGTTATTTGTCTATTCTTAGAAATGGCTACGCTTTCATTCATTTCACCCACGCAGTATAAAAAATACAGTGTTGAGGATTGCTTGCAGGAAAGTTGATTGTTTGTTTAAATTTCTGTATATATAGAAGATGAATCTACATCTTATAAACTATTTAATAAAGTGTTATTGTTTAAATAAGTACCTTATATCGTAATAGTATAGATTATTGCAGACTTGATAATATATCAAGAATAAAGGAGAAAATGTTGATTTTTTTTCACATACATATTTGGATACTATAATTTACGGAATTCGATCGCAATAATAATATATATAATAGAAGTAATAATTATTTGGGATCATTATAAAAATGGTGAAATGAAGGATAAAATTTCAATTAAACTGAGCACTATTTTCACACCTTATGTCACACCCTTGACTATTTGAATTAAAGTTATTTTCTATTCCATATATATATATATATATATATATATATATATATACATTTAATAATTTATGAATTGAGTGGGTATTGACAAAGTTGATACTCAATCATTTTCATAGTGTAATTTAATGTAAATTCATATATATGTTTCTATGCGTTTAATAAGAAGACACGTATTAAAACGGTTAGAACACAACATTTTCACGTCGGTATTTGCGTATGTATTAGTTCACTCTGGATATGCTTCCCTCGTTCTATTTAATGACTAACTTCATGGTGTTACAAGTTTTGTTGAATGTGTGTCGTTCGCATTTTGAAACATTCTAATTTTCACGTTAATACTTTTTCCTACAAAGCAAAATAACACTATTTTAATTATAATAGTTATAAAAAAAAAACAATATACTTACGCTGTATAACCAGTACGTAACATTTAAAGGTTGATTTCCCTCAACAGCGAGCTCCAGAACTTGTCCGGGAGGAGCGGTGAGTAAACTATAAAAGTGTCGGTATGAATTCAGATCACGTACGGGCGAAGGATCGAGTGACGGCCTAATCTGTGTACGGCGCCGATGCCGCACTCGAGCGGTTCAATAACGAATAACACTAGTCTATTTCTCGAATATGTATCTGAATTGTTTGCGAACAACTCGAGGCGACGGGGCCGGCTAATGTCTGCCGCCATTAGGGAAATGAATGTAACGCTATTTTGAGGGGATTTTTACGTCTAGTGCCATTTTTGTACGTCTACATGACATACTAATAAGCTTAGCACCTGTCTCTCTCGCAAGGTAGCGCTCGAGTGCACAATAAAAAATTGTCTAATTTCAAATAAACAATAAAGTTAAAAAATAATTAGATGTAAAATATATTCGTTCTTCTATTTATTGCTATACAAATATTTGAATTGTGTGTGGTATATAATTATCAAAGTTTTCAGTGTGCATATAGAGCGATTTCAATGTATTGGTAATTATTGTGAGAGTATCACAATTTGATATTCTGGATCTATGATTTGTTTATATGATTTACCATTATTTGTAAACTAGTAATAAACAAATTAGCCCTTTTCAATCAGAATAGTAAACGTCGAAGATAAAGATAAAATATAGTTAAAAGTCTAAAATCTCCCTCACAAAATATTTAAAGTATCTTTTGCAATTATTATAAGAATACTATAAGATTCATCTCTGTATACTTTTGCCTCAGATGGCATTTGATATCAAAAATGGAAAAACGGATGGATTTACCTATTCATATCGGTTGACCCGTGAGGACTTTGTAAGACCAAAGACATGGCATGAACGTAGCTGTCGAGGCCATCACTACACTGAGACACAAAGATTCTGAATCAAAATACGACGTCTACGTTCATACCAAGGACCCATATGTAATTGGTCACGTCATGCGGAGCCGGCTTTTAATGACCAAAGTCCAAAAATGCGTTATAGAAATTGACGAGTAAAAAGTAGGTTTTATCTGTCAATTTCGGTAATGCCTATTTTCGATTCTTTACGTATCGAGAAATTCGCAATATGTGATGAAATTTTTATATTGCAATTTAGTGATTTCACTGTAGTAGCACCACTGTTATTATAAAATCAATTTGCCTTTCGAAATACAAAGCTGAAAATGAGTAAATCTATTTTACAATAATTGCCGAATCGGCAATCGATTTGTTTTAGACAATAAGGCTGCCGAGTTTCTCCGACCGTTTCGAAGGCGTGTGTGGTTGTACATCTTTGCGTTATTTATGTATGTTATGTATAATATATTAGTAGAGTAGGTCTCGGAGCACTTACCGTGCGACAGCGCGAGCGCGGAGGTGAGCAATACCGCCGAGACCGCGACGCGCGCCGACCACGCCGACTGCATTGTCACTGCACAGAAATGCATATGATGCGCATTATAGAAAAAAAACTCTGGTACGCCGCACGCGGTGCGAACTTCTAAAGGGTTGTTCGTGTAATTCCTTCCTATAAGTAACATTATCGGAAGTAACGTAGAGAAGAAATGTGACTTGAGTTATCCGACCTCTCGCTCGCTTGGCTGAGTTATTTTTAGATTTCTCTAAAACTACCTTAGGTGGTTTCCTTTCGTTGTATACGTTCTTAATAAGTTTTTACTATATATTTTGAAATTAATTATTCTGTCTGTCGCTAATGAAACCTTCTATACAATTTTACATTCACGTATATCCTATTTTAAATTCTGTACTAATTAATATTAAGGTCACCTGATACAGTTAATGTAACACTTATCATTAAATACAACGACAATAATAAAAGAAATGTCATTAATTGGTGTTACTCGTTATACCGTTTCGAAATACTTGAACCTCGCACAGTAGTGGTGATGGCGTCACGCATGCGCTGGAGATCATTCATATACCTTCACATGGTGTTTCATCTGCAGTTCAACGACATAATAACAACTCCTTCCATTTCTATAAGTTACAACGTTTTTAACGATTCACTTTTTCGAATCGATGCTACTTTTTTTAGTCGACATCCAACTACGCATATGCGCATAACGTTTCACTCGGGTATCACTTTAAAAGATAAATCTATTTTAATGTAGAAAAAGAATTTTAAAACATGGCGGAAATCTCGTTAGGTATCTACCTAAATACCTATTTATTTAATAATATTACAGGCAATCTCTTCCAATAATATATACGCGCGATGTTATGCATCGATATGTCGTTTTGGAATAAACAATTATCACGGCATTGGTTATAAAATGGTTGCAATTCCTAAAAATATAGAAACTGAACAAGTTCGAAACAAGGCTCATGTCTTGAGGATTCCCAAACTATTTTCGGGTTTTTTTCTAAAAAGATTATTCACCTTTTTCAATTTATGCAAGTTATAATTTTTCAGAGACGAAAGCTAAACAACTCTCTCTCATAGATTTGCCTACATAACGGTCTTCATTTTGATCGGAGATGATATTTGTAACCACAATATAAAAAACATTTTTCGTATTTTATAAGTCAAAAGTTACAGTAAGATCTCTTTAGTTGTGCTGTTTGTATCTAGCTAGTTTTGATACCATTGGATAAGCGATATTTTAAAAAAAGAAAAATAAAAGTAAAAACGGAGTCCCGCCATTTTTCTATTGTTTTTCTGTCCGCCAAAATAAGTGTATCTAATATAGAAATTCAATACCTTTTCAAGATTTACTACAAAAAAGGAAAAAATGCACCACAAACCGCAAAAAAAAAAAAAAATTATTACATTTATAGACCTAATGTGATGTCGGTAAGCGTAGCGCGAAACCGCTTCGAGCATTTTCAGTGTGTTAATCTTGATATCAGAAGTGAACCTTGCTCTGGTCGACCTGTACGGATAAAGTCAATGGACTTTTGGAAAAAGTAGAGAAAAATGAAGATATTAGTTCTTACGACATAGCTGAAGAACTGAGGATTAATAACGAAATAGTTTTGACACATTTAAAAGAAGATGGATACACAAAAAAGCTCGATACTTGGGGTCGCACACGAGCTTAATGAAAGAAATCTAATGAATCGTGTACTCATTTGAGATTCTTTATTGAAACGTAATGGTGATGAAAAATAGATTACCTACGACATAAACGTGCGAAAAAAAACATGATCAAAAGGCAAGCAAGCTCCACAGTATATAATGTAACTCGGATCAATTCGCAATAAATTGATGCTATGTGTATGATGGGATTGGAAGGGTATTAAGCATTATGAGCTTTTACCGCTGGGTTAAACTATCAATTCGCATCTGTACTGCCAAAATCTGATAAGATTCAAGCAAGAAGAGTAAAAAAGGGTCGGAATTGATCAACAAAAGGGGTGTGGTTTTCTTCACCATGATAATGCCAGACCACTTTCAAATATTGAGACTTTGATTGGGAAATGTTTATACATTCACCATATAGCCCTGACCTTGCACCCTCAGATTTCCACTTGTTTCGGTCTTTCCAGATTTCTTTAGGTAGTGCTAAGTTAACACTAAGAGAGGACTGTCAAAACTGCTTGTCGTAGTTTTTTTGATCAAAAGTCCTAAAATTTGTACAGTAATGGGATTATGTCACTGTCTACAAAATTACAACAATTTTTATAACAAAATAACATAAATACATATTATAATTATAATTCAACTTACTGCTGATCTTCAAGGAGTGGTTGCCGCCAACTAGAGTTCGTGTCACCCGCTTACTGAAATGAAATGCTGAGTTATAAGACGTTCTGACGTTATAATCTATACTTATTGTTATTTGTTTATATATTGATATCGAAAACTAGAACTAGTAGGATCAAATGAGTCTTTGTGATACAACAAACATTAACACCCTTGTAATCAGAACAGCGGTTTAGGCGTGAAAACGTAACAGACAGAGACACTTTTACATTTATAATATTAGTATGGATATTATAAATGTAAAAGTGCCATAGAAGTCTCATTTTTGCGTCTTCGAAATAAGAAATCCGAATATATTTAAATTATTTAAAAGTAGACCATTACACGTACATGTTTTCTTAATGCGACACGCGGCGCCCCCTTCGTATACCTTATTCTTTTTGAGTATAAACGTCTATATGTGCATCGGTAACTCGGAACACGGCGGCGCTCACGGGGATGTTGACGCGTGCCTTCGGGAATTCGATATTAATATTTTCGCAACAGATTCGTATCTGTTTGCGACGTAGCCTTTAAGCGAAGACATTGGCGAAAGTGACGTTTTATATTCATGAGAGATGTCTCTTATTCGAGCCGATTTTCTTTCAAGCTAATAGCGTGAAAATCGGGCTGTGACACTATTTCTCGGAATCGTCAAGTTTAGGAATGCACACATTCGACTTATGGTATTAGATAGGGTCACGAATCAATATGCAACTGCTCGTGGGTATCGTTATTACGGATCGAAAAATTAAAGAGCCAATGCTCGTCTATCTCCAGCTGGCCTTAATCAAGAGCAGCTACAACCGATGCATTACCCTTCTGCGAATGCATATATTCTCTGTGTGTAAACAATTCTATAAATTAATTATAAAAATAAAGACGTAAATATGCCATATCCTATATAAATAAACCTACTATAATTTGGAATTTTCTTATCATTCACAATGCATATACGATATGTACAAACCTGTCCACGGTTTTATACATAATCAAATGAAGTTTTGTTTTCTTATTTTTTTAATATGCGTATTTTTCCATAATTTTATTTTTTCGTTTATAAGTCTAGCTCGCAGCAATATGATCAACGTTATCAAATTCCTTGAACAAATAAGTTTCCATAATTTTCTTTGTCCAGTTATGCCCAGTTAAATGTGTTACAGCAAGTCACAGACCTGTCTTCTCAATCACGAGACAGAATTGATGTTAAACATCTATGGCCTCATCCCATAGTTTAGCTAGCACTTCATGTAAAATTAAATCTAATGCTCCTTGATCCTTCTGATCGCATTATTTGTACAATAGCATGCTAGTGTATTAATAATCTACAGGTGGAAACGAACCTTTCAGGAATGAAATGAATGGAATGGTCTCTCAGAAATTACTGATTCCATTGTTACAAAGACACAACAGAGTTGGTATGAAAAAGGAGATTATACTTTTTTGCGAAAAAACGTAGAGTCATATCCGTCCGGTATAGTAATTATATATAAGTAACAACCACGAATCCTAAAATAAAATGAACTACGTAGATGTCCACCGAACTTAAGATTAAAGACGTGTGAGAACAGATAACGATATTTAGTGGAATATAAAACCATTATGACGGGGTTTTTAATAGAATTTATGGATCATTTTTGATATGAGAATTTTTAAATGTTACTTTTTTTTAATATCTGAGAAACAATATATGTACAGGTTGACTGGAAAGTACTTTTTTAAATTCAATTTAAATTATAAAAACGCGCATATGCGTACGAGCCGAGGCGAATTTGTAGCTAAAATATTTTTACTTTTTTATTAGTTTCCATAGTGAAACATTGTTAAAAAATTATTTAAAAAAACTACGCATGAAAATGTATTGTTTCCGTAATTAGTTAAATTGCAATTTATAACTACAATATTATAAATATAACAATAACAAGTCATATATTTTATGTATGTATTTTAATTTTATAGTGGTATATTGAGAAGCATGAAATACATCCAAATTTTTTGGATTTTGCTATTTAACATCCGTACAATATCAGAATGGTACCCCAGAGATGGGAAAAGGAACAAAGGGAGACAACCAAAACGCTGGGAAGAAGACACTGCTGGTCCAGAATGGATGAGAATTGCGAGGGACAGGTATAAGTGGAAATCTTTAGAGGAGGCCTGTCGAAAGACAAGCTGGGGAAAAAAGTACCGATCCATAGAAATATTAAAAATAAAAAACAAACGTTCTCAATTCAGCAATAATGGTTTATTTTATTTTTATTTAACATCGTAAGAAAAAAAATTAAAAAAGTAGCGTTTTCAATTAATGTCCCGCTTGATGTATTATTCTTAAAAAATAATTGTTCATATTCTAAAAATTATTGGATATATAATATATGTTTCAAATTATTATAAACATATTGCTCAAAATGCGGTTTAATGTATTACTAGATCAAATTTTGAGTTTTTTACGATCAATAGCTATTGATTGTAAAAAATTGTAATCGAATTAAATCAAATGCTATAATAGTACTCAACAGCTTGTACAACAGCCTTAGGTTACATATTTTTGCGATACGGAAGCGTAAAATTATAATCTTTCAAAGTTTAATGTCATCAAATCTAAGTAAACGGGTTAAGAATTTGCCTTTTACGTCTAGCGGTGCGAGCAAGTGACTTTCAAAACAGAACTTCAAAAGAAAAAAGTTATTTGAAAGGGCCAAGCGTATATAAGTAGCATTCTGCAGTTCCTAATTCAGAGTTATCCTTATTATCTTAATAAATTACCCTTGGATAAACTTCACGTAGTTTGCTTTGGCTTATTTATTAAATTAAAATATAAAAAAAAAATAGTTTTTTTAAAAAGCCATTTTGCGTTAAAAATTGTAGTTGAAGTGGATTGAATAAAAACACAGAAACATTTGTAACAGTGAGTCTCTTTTTTAATTAATTGTTTTAAGAAAGGTGGGTATCCAGTCAAATATACATTCTTTATAATATACTCACTGTAGTCATTGACACGTACAAAAAATGCATGGTAGTGTTGAATCCGGCATGTATATTTTGAAAATATTGATCATATTTTCTTAAATATAAACAATAATAATAATATGCTACAGGATGGATAGTTTAAAAATAGTTATTTTAAAAATCATTTACGATTTTCGAAATGGATAGTATGAAACAGGCCAAAGTATGAGTCGGCATGTGTTCATAGTAAACTGGACATTTTCACTTCTTCACAGGTTCGCACTTATATTGTCAGATTATAGTTAGACAATGAATTTCTTTGATTTACGGGAGTTCTTAAAAAAATGAAATTTTTCTGATGGTGATCTTTATTTTAGATACTGCCGACAAATTTAACTGGAATACCGCTGATGGTCAGTTATTTTAAACTTATATAAGAATTTTAATAAATCTGTAACAAAAAAAGCCAACAATAACATTGTTTAGTGGCTGACACTCCACTCATAACGATTGAGGGAAAAAATTATAATAACAAAAAATCTATATTCAATCTGGTACATCAAAATATACAGGGAATGCAAAATACAAGAAATTGGAAATTTAATTATTCATAAACTATAATGATATCGATATATTACGTATAACAGATTATTGGCTTAAAAGTTACCAGTTCATGTTTAGCTTTATTTACGAGGAAAGATTGTACAATATACGGATATGTGTACAATTGTGTAAAAATTTATTCCCAAGGTTTTTAAGGTGTATGCGCAGCTGAAAAATCAATATTTCTCTATGATAAAAAAAAAGTATAGATATAATTAAAGCTACTTGGAATATAATCAATAAGAAAACATACAAGGCATCATTCAGAATTTCGAATAAAAATAGTCGATAAAATTTGAAACAAAGATATAGACGTAGCTTTCGCTTTTAAATTTTTTTTTTACGAATATTCCAGTTATAACTACATAAATTTTAAAGTCATTGCCCACTCTTGCTAAATCTTTATTGATTGGGGCATTGCATTTGAATTTGCACATGTCAATTATAATGATACCCATAAAGCCTTTAAATTTATAAAAATGAAAAAGACTGCTAATCTTGATGGCGTCTCTATAAAAACAATTAATTCAATAATGGACTGCATTATTCCGTGTTTAGTATCGATTTTTAATGCTTGTATTGATGGTGGTGTGTTTCCAAATCTAATGAAACAAAGTAAAATAATCCCAATATTTAAATGCGGTAGTATACCCGACACTTTGAACTTTAGACCGATACCAATATTACTGACACTTAGTAAATTTTTCGAAAAACTGATCGTGAATGAACTATCACGGTATTTTTATAACAATAATTTGATGAACGTTAAACAGTTTGGATTTACAAAGAGTCGCTCAACAACCGAAGCTGGTGTTGAGCTCACTGAGCAGATTTTTGGTGTCTGGGAGGAGTCACGGGACGCAATTTGTGTTTTCTGTGATTTATCCAAGACATTTGATTGCGTTCATCATAATGCATTGATCAGGAAACTACATCACTACGACGTCAGGGGTCTCTCACTGGGACTTCTGGAGTCATATTTGAGTGGTAGAGTTCTGAAAGTTGATATTAATGGTTAGAGGTCTTCGGGATCTGCAGTCGGTATAGGTGCGCCACAGGGTTTAGGTTTTGGACCATTTTTATTTCTAGTTTATATTAAATGGTCTACCGCACCTTGTGAAGGACGAGCATGGGATTATACTGTTTACTGATGATACTTCCTTTTTAAGGTTAATAGACAACAATCAGATTTTGACGAAGTAAATAGTACTATCTCAAAAGTAGTCGAGTGGTTAACAATTAACAATCTTTTGCTCAATGAGAAGCAAACAACAATAATTAAATTTTCGTTGTCTAATACTAAGTTGATCGACACAAAATAATAGTCAGGGCGTAGTTCTGCAGCATACGCAGTTAAAAGAATTCGGTGACTTACAAATGAAAGGACCGTAAGATTAGTTCATTTTAGTTTCTTTCACAGTCTTGTAGCCTATGAAATTTTATTATGGGGCCATGCAGCCGATAAAACACAATTTTGTGTTGCAGAAGCGGGATATTGGTGCCACTTACAGTTTGAGACCAACAGCATTTCTCAGAGAAAAAAATTAAGGAAATTAATATTTTAACTATACCGTCACAATACATAACCAGGTATATGTGAAAAAAAATATAAAATCGTTTCAAAAAATGAGCGACATTCCTAATATTAACACTAGACTAAGAAAAACCTTGCTGCTTATAAAACCAGACTCAACAAAGTTAAAAATTATTTAAAGGGCAATATGTGCGCTTTTATAATAAGATCCCAGTTAAAATTCAAAATTTGTCATTTCATAAATTTAAAAACTTTCATTTAAAAAAAATGTGGTTAAGCGCTATTATAGCGTATTTGAATATATTAATGCTAGTTTTATTGACTATCTATCATGTATCTTTGAGCGAAACCGAAAAATGAATCAGCGTTCGGAATGGGTGTTAATGTTAATACCAAAAGAATGCCATAATGACTGGATATATTATATATCATCTACATCATATCATCGTAAATATCTCCTAGAAAATAAAGATATTTTTGATTTGCTTGATTTGATTTGAACGCCAGCCATCGTGATAGTGTTGAAATGGTATTTTCAACGGAACGCTGACGGAAGTCAGAGGCAGGAACAGAGTTGAATAGTTCTTCAGGGCACTTCGCGCAGTGTATGTGATAGAACATGCACTGAAATGCTACATTTCTAGCGCAACACTCAGGGGTCGAGTTGGTCACATATTACAGGGTCTCCCACATTTTGAGATGCTTGTGGTTTTAATGCGGTCTAGAAGCAGAAGTATTATAGATGAAGTCGAATTCGCGTCTTTTAAAATAACAAACGATCTGGATTGAAAAACTGTCGTGCCCTGTTAATTACTCCAAGCTTTTCAGAAGCTATATTTTGACAGGGAAAGATTGTATTCGGCAAGTCATAATTGAATAGAATCAGCACACATTGCAGATTGGATTGCGAAGTGTGCATGAATTTCTGTAAGAGCACTTTGGCTAAAGAGCATAATTTCACGTCGGATACAATACAATCCAAAACAGGCTCAGAAGCAGCTTTGGGTAGAATGGTGACGCGACATGACAGCATAATTTAAAGCGGGCTCGTCGTGACGCACTTACGATAACATTACAGGTGATGAATCATGGACTTATCAGCATACTCCAGAAACTAAATGTCAGTCACCAATGTGGCTTTTTCAAGATGAACCAACACCCATAAAAGGGAAGTGAGCGAGAAGTACAAACAAAATTTTAATTACATTTTGTTTCACAGATTGTCTGCTGTCTGCTAAATCATTATTTGGAATGGGTGGTATTTCGACCAGAATTCATTAATGACGAATTTGAAATCTGTTTGAGCATTAATCCTGTTTGGTATATTATCAAATGGATTGCTGTGAGCAGCAATCGATCGAAGGCTGGCCTCCGTGGATTGCCGCTTCACCACGAAAACGCGTCCGCGGTCTCGGTGCTTAAAATAAGGGACTTCTTTTACAGCACACCGGTCTAACTTATATGTCACCTTCCACGCAGTCTCGATTTGGTATCATTCGAGAATTTTTTTGTTCCTCAAAACAAAAAATCAACACAAGACAAAACACTTTTCATCGCCGGAAAATGCACTGGCTGCACTTGAGAGAGCAGTGGAAGCGGTGTCTGATGCGAAGTGAAAAATATGGTTTAAAAACTGTTTAAGAAGTATAAAACTTTGTACAAACACAGAGGGAAAGTTATTTCATAAGATATAATAAAAATATAATAACGTGTAGCATATTTTTAGTAGAATTGCAAAACTTTCTCAATTCCCCACATATTTGCTGTTGTCTATATTTCATACAAATATTTATAATTCAAAATAAAAAAAAGAATTTCGTTAAACACCACTGCTTAAATTTTAAAGCCCTTTATACTATTATATATATATATAAACAAAAAAAACATTATTTTGAAAGACGTTTTTTGAGCGAATAAACCGATTTGAATGGTGTAGTAGCCATAAGTAGGTGTAGTTTGTAGCTTGTAGCCAAATTTTGAGTCCTAGGAATGATTATATGTTAAAAATCAATAGGTTGAAAAGCCAATAGTTACTTAAAAACCGTGTAAACTTTGGGCAACGATATATCCTTTGATCCAATCAAGCTATTTAAATGGATATTGCGTCATTGGTGTAAAATATACAATATAAAATACTATTTGACATAAAAAACAAATTATCGGTCCGATAATCTAAAAGTTGTCCCTAAAAAGCTCTTTTTTGATAATTCTCCGTTCAAGATATATGACGCATATAATGTCGAACATGATATCATCAATCACGATAAAAAATGAATCGATTTCGACCGGGTTTGTAGCTCTAGTTACAGATAAGAATAAGGCTGATTAGATTTTGGGATCGACCAGTCCAATAGCTTAGTCATTATTAAAAAAAAAAATTATATCGTTTTTAATTTTATTCAAAATCTACCCGGGTGATTGATGCGAAATTTTCAATAGACGTAAGTTCAGTTACGATTTCGAATATCAATCTGAAATCTCCAAATATCGATTTCAATTGCTTTATTCGTTAACAAGGTATTCAAGGCTTACATACACACATACATACGAACATCCCTTTGAAAAGCTTTTTAATTCCTCAAAACGACATAATAAGTACTCAAATTTCGAAAGTCGGACTGTAAACAAAGAGTTTACGATTTTTTTTAAATCTTCTTTTTTCTTAAAGAGAACTTAAAAAAAACATTAGAAAGTAATAATGCGTGAATGTCCGTTCCAAAAAACAAACTACGAGTCCTTAACGCACAAACGCAAATAAAATCGACGCGTAATACGCATTCATGAACACGGTTTGTTCGTATGTCGTGTACTCCCGTAGATCCATTTATTAAATTATTAAGATTCATAAAGTACAAACATAATGGAATGGTTAGAAAATAAAGCAAAGCTTTCAATCGAAACTCTGTATTAATACGAAATCATCACAATTATTTCCAAATAAAATTAAAACATTGATTACTAGCGCGTGGCAAAACTCTAAGAGCGTGAAAAATAAAATAATTAGTTTATAAACTTAATTAATATTCAAATTTTTTGAAATGGAATTTGACAAAATCTTTTGAAAGTATGTCTTAACCAACGGTAGAATCTTTTTTTGGGTATGTATGAGACAATGAAACGCTGTTTTAATTATGGAAAATACAGTTACGAAAATTCGGATCAAATTTATGTAATAATGTATTATTATTAATGCTGATTTAATATTATATGTACATAAAGTATACCAAACACATGAGTATATAGACTGTAACACGAATCTTCTGTGATTTCTTTCATTATTCCCACATTCTTCGACAAAACAATCTCATCAAAACGACAATTTCTAGGGATCCCTAACTCAATGGGAGATAGATAATGGAACTCTTATAGAATTACTTATGGTCCGTCTGTCTGTCCTCTCTATAGGAACGATTGTGGACTGAAATATCTAATATCAAATATTGTGTTTGCTTTATAATTTTATAAGAAACTAAATAAGTAAATTACTAAAAAATTACGGCATATAAATTACTATATTAATTGACTGATAAAAAAACACGCGAAGTATTTTTCTATGACGTAGAATCTTGAGATAGGCTAAAATTGAGGCCCATAGCGAAAGTAAATGCAAAAACTTGAAATTTACCATATTTAAATTGAAATTCAAATTGAATTTCACAATTGAAATTTATTACTTTCGTGCATCTAATGCTATATCAATTGAAGGACTATAACAACATCTAAATCTCTATTAAAAATATGTTCTGAAAAATTTTCATATAATTTGAATTCTTTAATATTTAATTTGAAAAATCTCAATCATTATGAAATATTTGGTTTACTGTATAGGAAAAATATAAAGACTGTATTTAGGACGATATCTTTTCTAGAATTTTAAGAACTGACAGCATTCCACAATGCTTAATTCAAATTTATTCGCGTTTTCTCTTTTTCTTCAGAACAGAGAAAGAAAATGCGAAAGTTCTACAAAGTGCGTATTAGCCGCGGCACTAGCGGGCATTGTGCGCGGGCAAATTCGACTCGCATTCGGTTAATTATACAATTGTTAAAATTATGACCAATAAAAATATGATAGCAAAAAAAATCTGGAAAATGAATTGAGAAGTTAATTATTGCTAGATTTGATCTGAAAAAAAATTCCCTTAGAAAAGACTGTTGAACGATAACTCTCAGATCATAAATGTATCGCATTTGTTAGAAACATGCAACTTTCCAACTTACATTTAAAGAGAACGTATTACGAATAAAACTAATTTTATCGAAAAAAGAAATATATTGAACATTTTTATACAAATCTAGTTTTTTGTCAAAATCATTATTTTACTGCATAGCACCGTACGAGCGCGTGATCCCTGCCTACCCCTACGAGGAATATAAGCGAGTTATATACGTATTTAATATGCAGAATATAAAGCTAATTAATACAGCTAGGTACTCACCAGGCCGTTCCGGTGTTACCTGTTGCGGAGTGCGGCCGACGTGCTCGCCGGCGCGCTTATATACGGCCGGCGGACGGCCGGCGACGCCGACGCGGCACGGCACCACCCCCCAAACTGTAGGGGCGTTGCGGCCATTTAAAATATGATACGGAAGTTCCAAAATTGTTGCCTAACGTGAAAATATCGCCGCTTCCGTGTTTTGTAGTTTACCGTTGGGAGATCCATATGGTATGGCGAAACATTATTGAAGAAGAAATTCCGTTTAAAATTTACAGAAACAATAAAAGGAGCTGCTTAGATTTGGAATGCCGTTGAGTAAATTCTGCGAGAAAATTGCATGAAAATTAACGAAAAGAAACATGTTCGTCATCATCAACATCCTTCGTTCGATTTTCAGCCACTTGCAACAACTGAACACTACAAATACTTATGTACCGAAAGGCTTGTAAACATAGGGTTGGGAAAAGGTTTTTTCGTAATTTATATACAAATGCAAGATAATTTTTCATCATATTTTATTTAAATTTAATTATGTCTACACATAATAATTTTGTAGGTACTGACATAATCCCATTGCTGTAGAAATATCAAAAAACTGCGACAAACAGTTTTTACAGTCCTCTCTTGATGTGAACCTAACATTACTTAAAGAATTCTGAAGGGACCGAAACATGTGAAAATCTGAGGGTGCAAGGTCAGGGCTATATGGTGGATGCATTAATACTTTCCAACTAAACTCTCTCAATATTTGCTGAGTGCCTAAAAATGTGTGTGATCTGACGTTATCATGGTGAAAAACCACACTCTTTCTGTTCATCAATACAGACCGCTTTTTCTTTACTTCTTGTTTGAATCTCATCAGCTGCTGGCAGTAGAGATCCGAATTGATGGTTATGCCCGACGGCTCATGATGAATAATGTCCTTTTAATCCCAACATACACATAACATCAACTTATTGGGAGTTAATCCGGATTTCGCTATAGTATAGAGCTTGCTTGCGTTTTAATCATGATCTCTTTCGCACGTTCTAATCACAGGTAATCCGTTTTCCGTCACCAGTGATCAATCTTTTCAAAAACGGTTGGGTTTCATTGCGTGTTAATAATAGAGAATCATAAATGAGTACATGATTCATTAGATTTCTTTCAGTGAGCTTGTGTGGGACCCAAGTATGTGTCAAAACTATTCCGTTATTAATCCTCACCTTTTTTATAGCACTTCTATGGAGATATCACAGTACCTGCGTCATAATGAACGGGGCATAAGTTGGCTGATTTGGCATCCGTAGAGGTGTCAAGTAAGGATGTATTGCTTCACCACGGCTATTTAACTACTCATGGATACTTGTTTGTATGACTTGAGAGAACACAAGTGTGGACTAAGAATGGATGGAGTATCTGTCAAATGTCTCCTGGATGGCGACGGTTTGAAGATTACTTGGGGATAAAGTTAACGTTTCAGTCAAGATAAGATGTAAACGTCAATAAAACTAAGGCCATGTTCGAGTGTTCGTGTTTCGTGTTCGAAAAAAACGAAAGCGTAACAGAGTGCTATATACGTATAAGAGATTAAAAGAATTAAACGATAGAGTTTGTCTATTTGGATAATGTGTTTACTAATGATCGTAAACGTGCAAGAGATTGAAAAAAAAGTGAATGCGGGAAAAGATAATGGAAATTAATTCACAAAACAGATCTATAGGACCAATGTGTGTGTTGGAAAGGTTGGCGAAATTCGCCCTAGCAAATCTAATGTGAATCAAATTAGTGACATGTTAAATAAAGACTAAATTTTACGCAACCGAAAGCGACAAATTTACACGAAACGATTGATGCATATCAATGACGCGAAAGTAACCATGTAAAAATGCCTTTGCCTATTATTCTGGGAAATAGACGTAATGAAAAAAATACGTAAAAATAAATCAATTTCATTTTTTACTTGTATAAATTCAAACATATCTAGTTCACACATCAGTAAAGTTTATATTCTGAAAGGATGATAAATCAAATTTTGCATGTACATTTTACAAGAAAGTCTATGAAGGTACATTGCAAAAAATAATAGGCGCTTTACTCTTGTTACCTAAAAGACGAAATGTAATAAAGTTTTCATGTTAAACCGTTTAATCTTGTAATCCCGACTGTGAAACGTACTACCAACTGCTGAAGTATAAACACTAGCGATTATTTTACAACACTTGAAGATGGTAAAAAATAATTAAGTAAAACAAAATAAAAATCTTGTATTTTTATTCTAAAATACAAATATTTAAATTAAATTAGGTAACGTAGATTTGCTTTTGAATAAATAATCTATAAACGCGTTTCGATTTTCAAAGCTATAGGACAAAAGTACCACGATGATACCGTTTTGTAAACAACCCATATATCGTGTTAATAGTTTTGATATTTTATACAAAAAACTCGGACTTCGCGAATCTCACGTTTAGTATTTCATATTACGATTTTAGATCTAAGAGTAAATTAGACGTATTTTAACATATATTTTATTTTATGCAAAACTTGTTCATAGAAACCATTAAATTTTAATAATGTCTTTGCATCATGACATGCATTCCAATAGTGTCCATTTTCATATTATAGAATTTTCAGTTTATTGTAAAATGGACTACAAAAATATGAGAGCGTAGTCCAGTTAGACAGTTAGAGGCGTATATTCCATTAATTAAAATTTTAAATTTTTTATTTTATAATTGAGGTGAATTTGATTATTTATTTTTATATAACTTATTGCTGAGTGGAAGTTTGTAATACAAGCTTAAAAACATTTATAAGTTTATATTTGTACATATATATATATATATATATATTTCGTTATAGAAATAAAATTATCTCGAATATCCTTTGAGACAATTTTATTCGTGTTTTCTTGATAAATTTACCTAAGTTTACATACTTGCATTATTTGGCTTTCTCTGCCAAATAACCTGAAAAAAATCATCTATAGCAAACCAATAGATATTGTTTCATTTCGGTATGCAACACTCGCAAAACGAATGGCGTCTAATAACTTTTGCGCGTAACAGTACCTGACTGAAAACTGATATACGACATTCCCTTGTCATACATACATTAAATGCATGGAGTCTGAAAAGAGTGAAACTCAAAATTTGTTCTTCAAATAAAATGTGTCTATCTTGACCTACTATTCTTATTATTTCAGGTGTTATTTTTTTTAGCATTTTCAAGGAGCAAACTTTTCGGAAATTTGCTTTTCAAACGCGTCTTTTCAGAAGGAACAAATTATTTTTTTGATGGGAGACCATTCCAAAATTTTACGGTACGTGGCAGAAAATTGCGCATGAAACATAATGAAATAGAACGCCGGTCATCAAGATGGCGGAGGTAGAAATTCCGACGAACGGAACGATAACGGAAGCCAGCAGTAGGAATGGAAGGTTGAATAAATTTTCAGAGCACTCCCCATAACATAAACGTTAAAACATACAGAAATGCAACACCAAGGTGTCGAGGTGGCCAGACGTTACAGTCTCCGATGATTCGAGATGCACGACGTCGGTTGCGGCCTAGAGGCAGAAGTTGATGTCGAGGCGCCTTACTGCCAGACCTCGCCAAGGGCCTTGGCTACATTCAAACTGATAACCTTTGCCTCCGATTGCCTTTAATAAAATGAGAAGATTACCGGCTGAGCGTCCACTTTGAAAACCTTACTGGTAACCATTTATCAACCTGTTAGTAGCCCAGTAGCTTGACAGTTAATAATGCAGGTATGGACTTGAAATAAATTTTACTTTATAAACTTTTAACTAATCAAAATTTACACTATTGCTAATGGTACGTTGTGAGTTTTTTTGCCATTTTTTTTAGATTCTATTCCAAACTCAAGTGTGTAGGACATACACCTGTATATAACGTATTTGTCTGCATCCATATGGTTTTTGGGTTAAGACACTCTTGAAATATTTGTTCGGGCAGTAATAGCTCCACATGTTGGTACCTGTGTGTTCCATACCATTTGCCGGCCTTATACCTCATATAAAGTAAGCAACAATGCATTTTTACTTTTCAAAATATTGGGTATTATAGTCTATAATCTATGAATTCTGATAACCTGTGATTTGACTTCCATTACGAACTTCAAAGAGTTAATTTAAACTATATGATTAAAGCTTAATAAAGAGATGAAGATACTTCTTACATATTTTGTTTGTTACCTTATGAGATTTAGAATGATTTGCCTTCCCAAATTCCCGATGGTTATCCGCTGGAATTTATCAAACCTTACTAGTTTTGGTACAATTTTCATCCCTACTTGGCAATTTTCGAGAAAAAAATTGAACGCTGCTACACCATGTAGTTTGTAAAAATCTGTTTTAAGTGTTATATTATACGTAAAATAGATACTCGAAAAAAAAAACGCTAAAAATATGGATTAATGGATTATCACTCCATAATGTATTAACTTTGTAATAATTAAAGCTAGATCCAAAAATCAAACAGATAAGTGAAGTAGTTTTTTTGTTAATAGGTAGTGCCGCTATTGCCAGTAAATTGAAGATAGACAGAATCACTACAGTTCCATACATTGACCCTATAAATCCGATAACAATAGAAGGTATTTCTAATATGCCTTGAAATAGGTTGACAACAAAACAACTTGTTCTCAATAGGTAGTGGCTACATCAGTCAAAGAAGCTAACATGGTCAAAGATTGACCATATTAATATCATAAATCCGTAACAATGCTGTTTTATGACTTTGTATATTTTCATAGCTATACTATTGTAACAATGAGAGTGAATTAGAGGATAGCAAAATCCACATTCTAGAAGGAAATATGGAATAGTCATTAAAAAAAAGTGGATGTATTGAAAAGTCACTACAGTGGGTGACAAGATATATTTTCATAGGTGACCTTGTAAGGTAAAACTATAAAATATCTATTTCATATACCATCTAACAATGATATTTGTAGATACAGAAGATTAGGAAATGACATTCAAATAGAGATCAGACGAAGACATATATTTAATTTAAGCACGGGAAAATCCGCGGGCGGGGAACTAGTTTAAAAATAAAATAAACGTACAACGTTTGAGAAGCGACAGGCTTCAGGCATCACGTCCGCGGCGAATGGTGGTTTTAACTGTAATTCATTTAGTCTCTTCTCTCAATAAATATGGATTACGCTGTTGGATTTACGTACTATTTTCAAAATGGCGCCTACAACCCTTTGACACGGCGGGGGCGTGCAACGATTCTTTGCTCCTATAGTGAATTACAAGTGATTTTTTTCTTTATAACCATAGAGTTATAACAAGATTGTGCATAAATAGACTTATTAAGTAAGTTATTGATTAGAATCTCAGCACTAGCAAAATTTATAGAGCTATTTATTGCATCTTTTGTATCATATATAAATAGATGTATTATGCAGATAAGAATACATGTCTTGACTGATTCATCCATTGTCGTAGCAAACTTAAAATCTAGAGAATTGGTTTGGAAAATGTATTTCTTGAGTACCCCGCTGTATTGAGGAATTTTTTTGGGAATTCCATGTGGAAAAGATACAATGTAGATCGTAACATTTGAGTGAAAAACCTTTTTGTATGATTCGTTGATAGCGTTTCATAACTACAATATAGTCTTAAAAAGATATTAAACATGTCTTTCATTAGTCTTAAAAATCCATATCTTAAAGGGATGCTGCCAAAATTTTCATTGCAAAAATCATATTTGTCTCTTTAAATTACAATTGTGATATTTCTTCTCTATTATCCAAAAATCGATAATATAAAAATACGTTTCAAATCATTTAAGGGTTCATTTGTCAAAGGGAATTTGTATCTAATTTCACAAATCTACTAAGAAACAATAGCAATCTTCATTGACTATTGTCAAAGATTCTATGCGCTTAAAGTACAATCACTAAAAATACATTGTAAGCAAATAGATCTAATTTGTCTACACAAAATTTTACACTTCTTGATAGACACGCCTACGTAAATTGCTGTTTTAATAATTTTCATAAATTTCGTACATTCGGAACACTTTCATTGCAAATGTACAATAACAATAACTCCTTTTAAAATTCTATGACCTGGCGGCCGACGCTGGCGCGCGTGATGTCTATGTGTTTGATTGCAGACCTACTGATTTCAAACGCAATATATACGATGTCTTATTTCAGTAACGAGGATTGTTTGTGCTTGTTGTAATTTTATTATTGTTTTGTAAATTTTTGTTCTCTCTTTTTTTATTTAGTTTATTTCGTTATTTATACCTTAATTCTGAGCATGGTATGTACACATAGTTAAGAATTACGGTCTAGATCAAATCGCATATGCATCATATCTTTCCGTGCAATTTTACAATGGTTGTAATCTGTAATCTGTTTTGTGTATTTTTTGAGATAAATAAATGAACTATGGAAACACTGAAAGTGGCGGAATTCATATGCAAAATAAAAAAAAAGTTAATACTTCGATATTTATTTCGAGATTAGTTTTAGCTCGCAGTTCTGCCTCATGGACTTTGCATTAAATTTCTTTGTCGTTTTTTGTCCAATGATCAATACGTTATATTTCGGGATGCATAATCGATATAATGAACGAGCGCGATAAACAATGGATCGAGATTTAAAGCGACATAATTATCGAGATCGGAATCGAAATCCAGAGCATGACCGGGGTCGGGATTCAAAAAAAGATTACTCGATATAAAAGATGAATAAAATCCACCTGACTAAAACCGCGAGGAAGGCTAATTTACGATTAAAGCATTGCATTAAAATATAAACTACGTTGTTATCAACAACGAATATGTTACCGCAATTCATGCATTGTTGAATTAAATTTAAATTTAGCGATTTCTTTTTATTATTCAAATGTGCCCCCGGATCCACTCCTGCGGACACAACAAATTCCTTTATTTTATAGAAAATGATCTACATAGGTGGTCCAATTGATTTAGATCGCGACCATGGTCGTGTTCCCAATCTAAATTCGAATTCCGCTGCCGGGTCCGGCCTCGTCCCGCTCTCGATTCAAGTGCAGACCTCGATACAGATCTCGGTCCTCCTTTGGGCGTTAATTGCTAAAAAGCGAGTTTTTTTTTGTGAATTTTTATATTTTTAACTTCCCGCTAAGAAAACTGAAAATTTTCTAAAATTTTCGGGAAGTTATTGGTTTCACCCCATTTTGCAAAAATCGAGTTCTCATCAGATCTCGACGTTCTGAGGGTCTAGGAAGCTTCCCTGATCGTCCCTGAGATGATGTCCGTATGTCTCTCTCTCTCTCTCTCTCTCTCTGTGTTTGTGGTATGTGTCGATGCATGTAAACCTCTTATAACTTTTAAACGGCTTGACCAAATCTAGCCCACTAAACGGCGTTCCAAAGAGTTTCACCAAACTTAGATTTCCTGAAAGTTTGGGTCGATTTGGACCGGTAGATTTTGAGAAATTTCAAAAAAACTAAGAAAAAAAATTTTTTAAAAGTGTTTTTTCAAAATAATTTTAAAATGGCTTGACCGATCAATTCCAAAATCTAATCAGCTCTTAACCTATTAAAAACACGTTGATTGCCGCAAACCTGGTCGTTTGCCAGAAATCGTTGTCGAAAGAAATCGAAACAAACCGTTTTTTTGAAATAACTACGAAACGGATAAAATTAGCGGAAAGTTGCAGAGTTGCCCTTTAGGGTCAAATGTTTTCCACATTTTTTTTTGTTTAGTTATTCTGCTATTCGAAGCGGAGACAAATCCAAAAAATCGAAGATCATAAAAATCTGTGCAGCCGCTCAGTAGTTATATATGTAACTACAGAGCGGCTGCACAGATTTTTATATATTCATAAATAACTGTATAATCATAAATAACTATATTTGTTTGCACAGACATACAATTCTCTATCTTGTATTCGCATCTTTCACATATTAATTAACGTTTCGAGGGATCGCAGGTCTCGGGTTAAAGTTTTGTATTTGAAAGCTCCGCATCTCATAGAGTGCGGACGCCGTTCTCCCCGTTCGTCGGTCAAACTTTCGAACTTCAGTCAAAGATTCTTAACTTAACAGGCAACAGGTGCGGAACCGGGAATCCGTTCAAGGGGGCGGGAAATTTTTGTGAGATAATTTATCTATAAATGGGTGTAGACAAAGAGATGTGCATCAGGAGGAAGCACAATGACTTCCGCATTCGTACTGCAAAGACGGTCCTTTTTAAATATAATTAATAGAGCCGCCATTTTAACTCGCTCTGACTCGTGAATTATTTACGGCGAAATGAACGGATATACTGAATTATACACAATTTATTCACTTATAGATTCGATTCTGATAAATACGATGATCGTCTCTAACAACTACCTTACGCTTATAATATGTTGAAATCTGTTGTGATTCACAGACATGTAATTTTCTTGGAACTGTCTACAATTCCACTCGAAAGCTTTGAAAATATAGAGTTTGTTTAAGGAATGCAGAATAAGGAATGGAAGAAATAAGGAATGTCAAGTAGAAATAAAAGCATGTTCTCGATTGTATTGTATTGTATTTAGAAAGCTGCATTGAATTTACTTGTCGTTTATTCCTGAAATTTAAAATAGGTAGTCATTAAACCGTGCGGGCCTCGTACCTTTGTGCGAATTACAAAGAAAGCGATTTTATTTGTAAGAAATAAAATAAAAAACTGCCGGTGCAAAACTAAAGTATAGTGATGAGAATCAACAAAGTCGCTTACGCATTAGCAACTATCTGTATAGTGGTGTGGGCATTCAAGAGCGGCGAGGAGCTATTTTATATAGCACAGTGGTCAACTTTCGCTACTTTCGGACTTGAAGGTACAGGGTTCGTTTCTGACATTGGGCGAATTGGCCAATGAGTTTTCAACTAAGTCAAATCGCATCAGGCATCTCCATGCCTGGTTAACATTAACTCGTCAGTCCACGAATTCTTCATCGCATTGATAATTAACAGCTCCTTAATCCGCATCATGCCAACGCGAAGGGCTCAAGGTTCAAGCCCTTTAATTCTAAATAGAAAGATTGCGGGAGTACCTCAGCAGTCGATTAAAAACATTATAATAATGATAATTTATTTTAGGATTATCCAAGTTTGCAATATAAATCACGAATTCATAAATCGATTGTTATTTAGAGCGCTGCATTTTAGAAAATGTCTCACAGTATTCAGGAATTTTTATATCATGGGTGGCTGTTGCTTATAAAATATTGGGTTAAATAATTTAATTCGATGATCAAACATTCCTTCAATTTGTAAACGAAAATGTTCGTTATTGGTTGAGTTTAGGCGGCATTCAACACGCGATGTCACATAAATAGTATGTAAATACTACGATGAACCAGTTAAAACGACCTACATGAAATGATCGACCGTTTGGAGCAAGTAGTTTATCCTATAACAACAATTGCTTGGGCATTGTTGACGGGGCAAATAACAATTAGATGATTGAGGAAACTGTTTCCAGTATCCGACTAGTAGTACGAACGGCAGTAACATCAAGACATTCGATTAGTTGAACTTTCTATCTTATGTCGGTACAGTTTAATTAAGAAATTTTCCCCCCTTTTTCTTCGACAGCGTAAACTTTTTTTCAAGTAACATCAAAACTTAGTAAAGTTTTCTAATGACGGTTAAAGTTCGGCTTCTCCTTAGATTATATCCCGAAATGAACGTTAACTATTTAAGAAGAAAAATTTTTAAATTTAAAGCTATACACATATCACCCTGCGGAGTGATTAATTCTAGAGAAAGGGACGAGCGTGCAAATTATTAATTTATCAATTAATTATTCGGCTCGACTATTCTAGTTATTTTAAAAAAAATGTTCTTCATTTTTATGGTTATTTTTATAAAATGAAATTAAAAAGACTATAAAAAAGCACGAGTTAGGCCTAGACGGTTAATAGATATTTCAGCTAGTATTTAAGAAGCCGTCTATATGCTCAATGGAAACAGACGTCTGGCTCAATTTGAAGACTCGAATTAAGACATTTCAATGTAAATTTACATCAAGAACCTAAATGAATCTAACGCTTGTATTTTCTCTCGGTTTTTTAAAAAAATTAGCAATTTCTTTCTTATACTTCTTTGTTGCGGCGCAACATGTTTAACTGATATATACAGAAAATATTGTAAGAACAACTTCAAGGTAACATAAGATATTATTATGATAGCAAAAGGTAACGAGACTCTTAATATTGGTCGTAAAACCCACACTTCGTGGATAAGTGAAAACTACACTTGTATGTGCAACTCATAAACACGAAAGGAATCGTAAACTGTCCGGTTGGGTTTAAATAACTGCGGAATGTGGGCGAACATCGAGTGCACCACCACGCGGTGTTGGGATCCAAACTAATAGATATGAAAATACACACACATAAAGAAGAAATTATGATCTATCAAAAACTATAATCTCAAGTCTATGATACAACAAAGAGTTTGGCGTATAAATTGTAGTAGATGTATCCGTGGTACGTCGCGTTCACGATTGACAAATAATATCTACAGAAATACTTCACTATAAACCACTTACTATACAAATTAATCAATCATTGTAAACGATCCCACATATTTTAAATAAATTTGCGAATTTCAACAATTTTTTTTTGTTGTTTTTGAAGAATCGCATGAAAAATCCAAATAATTTATAACGAACAAATGCGATGTAAAAGCTGATAAGAATATAAACACAAAATCGAAACAAATACTAAATAAAATGTAATAATTCTTTTTATAAAAACCTATTAGTTAAAATTATTGTATTTGAAATCAATGTCAACCAAAGATACCAACGCAGTCGTACCCAACCTTTTCATCCATTAATTCACGTTATGTATTCATGTTGTGTCAGCTATAGGTATCAAAGTAATTAAGCTCAAAGATTCCGTTACATAGTTAGTTAGTTAGTTAGATACAACCCAAACTTATAAAAGCGTGTTCAAAATAGCATCGAGACCGCCTAAAATTTTCGACACAGTCGTTTATACATGTGTTTCTTGTTAGCATCACCATAAGCGTATTTGACGACAAGAGACAAATGTGGTTTGTCTTTCAGTCGAAATCAGTAAACACGCTTGAAACGTCAAGTAAACCTCTCGGACTTGTTTATTACGCAGTTAAATTAAAAAGTTTATGATGTAGTACGCACAGTTTATGCTGCTGTTATATTTAATTTAGTCGTATGTGGAAATATGGCAATCAAGAGTATTTTCTGCTTCTTTTCTGTTTTGGTTTTTATCAATTTCTCGTGTTTTCTATGGTGTTTACGATATACAGTAAACCATCAGGTCCCCAAGAATATAAAGAGCTCTCATTCAGGACCGATGCAAAATGTTATTTTCTGTTACTATTTTTCCATATTTTCGAAAAATAAGGTTTCGAAAATTTAACGTTGGTTATAGAAACAAATATCCTTGGTTTTACTGTTAAAACGGTTATTATTATTTTTATATTGTATTTTCATTGTCCTTGGTGCAATATATTTATTATTTAAATTATTCTCAATTTAATAGTTAAGTGATCTTATACCGATTTGGTATGAAGCGAGTCAGAGAGTTAACAAAATGTAATATTTGTAACTATGAACTGTGCTACTAGACTAAAAGTAAACAAGACCACATTATTAAATACTTTTCACTTACGGAACTGATAAAAGTTGAGCCGATTGTTTCATTTCCTTGCAGTGTTCTCTGACGTATTTTTTTAATTTTAGTTAATATAGAAAATTTTAGTTATTTAAAATTCTAAATAGCTTTTTCTATACAACTGATGACTGTAAACTAATGTAATAGTACAACGTATATTCTGTTTGGATCCAACAGATTTATTATTATTCCCTCCAGATATTTGAATATGTGTTACTGCACAAAATATATGAAATGAAGAAACAGAAACATTTTCCAAACATTTTTCATATAACTCAATTAATCAGAGCATTCTCTGTTTTTTTTTATTAATATCTTAGACTCTAAGAACTTATAGACTGGGTTCAAAATCCATTCTCCGAGAGCATTCCTTTTGGACACTTACCAATAAATGAGCAGGAAGAACTGATGGAAATGAAAACGGATCGCACATTAAAATTAAAGTTTTCAGAAACAGATTTAGAACATTTTTGGCTATGTGTGAAAAATGAATATCCTCTACTTTCTAAGCATGCTATTGCAATACTTTTGTCATTTGCAACGACCTATTTATGTGAATAAGAATTTTCACCTCTTAACACATTTTTTTTAAGCTTTTATCTGATATTACACTTATTAGTATAACAATATTATTAAATCTAAAGTTAAACATAATGACGTAAGAGAATAATTATTTTAAACTAATTCCTATTCTCGGCATTCGGTTTTTCTCCTCTCTTCACAGCTTGTCTTTCGACAAAGGCCTCCTCTAAGGCTTTCCATTCGTTTCTCTGTTTTGCTTACGTAACCATAATGAACCCGCTACATTCTTCAAATCGTCCTCCCATCGTTTCGTTTGTCTTCCTTTGCTTCTATTACTTTCCCTGGGATACCATTCGGTGATTAATTTGGTCCATTTTTCTTTTCTTTCTCTCAGTATGTGTCCCGTCCATTGCCATTTTAATGTTCTGCACATCGTTTGTACTTTCCGGAACTTAGTTTTTTTATTTATTCTTTCCAGTTGTATTTTATCTCTTTTCTTTACTCCCAACACACTTCTCTCTATTCTGTTCTGGCAGATATTTATTTTAATTTGTTGTTGTTCGGTTAAGGCCCAAGTTTGGCAAGCGTATGTCAGACAGGGCAGGATGCAAGCATTGTAAACTTTTCGCTTTGCTGACATAGACATCTCTTTATTTTGTCATTATCTCACTCAACGACCAGAATCTCTTCCAAGTGTTAGCTATTCTCCTTTCTATTTCTTTCTGCATATTTTCTGTTGGTGATATTAATTGCCCTAGATAAATATACTCATTTACGTATTCTAATTGTACATTATTAATTCGAATGGGTTCTTCTGATTGAGAATTGCTTATTATTTTTGTCTTTTTTCCATTCACTGAGAGACCAGCATTTGCACTTTCATCTGACAATTGCTGTAACATTTTTTCCAAGGCCTTTAGACACTCTGAGATGAGTACCAAGTCGTCAGCGAATCTCAAGTGACTTAAATTCTCACCATTTACGTTCAATCCGAATCTTTCCCAACTCAGTCTTCTAAAAATCATTTCTAACACAGCTGAAAATAATTTCGGTGAAATAAGGTCACCTTGGCGAACTCCTCTTTCAATTGAGAACTCCTCACCCGTTCTTTCCAGTTTAATTCGCGCTGTACTCTTCTCATAGATTATTTTTAATAGGCGTATGTATTTCTCCAAGGATTCCCATATGTATTGGTGCTCCAAGGAATCAAACGCTTTGTGGAAGTCTAAAAAACCCAGATACTACACTTTATTATATTCTCTGTACTTTTGTAATACCTGCCTTACCACAATAATAACCAAAAAAAAAGCGAACGCCTCAGGACGATCGACGAAAAGATGAAACCAGCCCTGTCAACGATCACTCCAAATTTAGACCGTCTTTGCTCAATTAAAAAGGCTCATGTTCCGCAATTTTTTCCACAACCTTTTCTGCAATTTAAAGCTTAGGTTTGTTGATTAATAATAAATATTGTTATGTTAAACTGATTTTTCATTTATTGTGTACCTCTAAAAAATTTCGATTTCCTAGATCTATCTTTAATATAAAAAGTTTGCGGAAGACTGTCTTAGAGGAATAAATGAGCATGCGAGCCACCAGAGGTGTCCACCGCCAGCCATGACACTCGTAACTCCAGAGAAATCACGAGTGCGTTGTTAACCTTTTAGATAGGAATAGAATATATGATTGAGGAGATTTAGGGTATATAATCATTATTTGGAATTCAGGAAATAATTTTCCATCACTTTTAATGCTTGGGCGAATAATATATGCGAGCAAAGCAATGTTCTTCGATCATAATTTATTTTGCTGCATAGAAGATTAGCAAAAGCAAACAGATATTTAATGTACATACACTTTGTTCGTATTAATGTTGGATTTTTTACTGATACAGAAATGCATTCCAAAAAAATTAAGAATTTTTGGTATTATTTTTGATATTATTAATATTATTTAATAATACATATTTGGAATTCTTGGTAAACACAAAGTGCAAAAAATTAAGGTAATAATTTTGATGGCACATTATTAGACTTTTTATACACATGGAAAAATGTACAACCATTATCAGGGGCGTGCTTGCCAATTATATTGTTATCCCTTTTTGTTTCATTACATAGGAAAAATAAGTTCAAGTAGAAACGAGTGTGTTGCTGTTCTATCACTCCTTCTAGATATATTTACTCTGAGATTTTTGTATTCCTCACTTTCGTTTGGCTACTTTTTTTGAGATTGCTTTACTTTAGCTTTGTATGGAAAGAGTGGAAAACCAGTTCTGCTCCTAAAATTTCCAATAGCGCTGCTAACCATTTCAATATCTCTACATTTTGAGTTGGAGTGCAATACTTTCGGATTCAAAAAATCCCTAGGCCGTCAATTAGATCGTGCGGTTTCCAAAACCTTCAACTTTTTGGATTTACCTCTAACTCATTCAAGGTTATTGAAATAGTCTACGTGGAGCTCGAGCGGCTAGTTGTAAAGAACGTATATAGACCCCCCTCATTCCTCCTATGAATTATTTGAATTATAATGGATCAAGCCTTGTGTGAAGTTAATAACAAAGTAAAAAAATAGTAATTTGAGATTTAAATATAAATTTATTAGATGCTAGCAATTACAACAGTAGGAATATTTTGGAATTCTTTGATTGTTACAATGTATCAAATGTTCAATTTTAGTTCAAACAAAAATTTCTTCGACCCGTGAAATTTGTATCAATAAGATCTACATAAATATTGAACCTCGGAAGAAATTTATTATTCATAACATAAAATCAGACCACATCGGTCAATTTGCGGCTTTTAGAATACCGCTTAATAAAACACAAAAAAGAAATATAAATTGTGTATCGGTAAAATAAAAACACCTAATTAAATTTAGAAAAAATATCATATAAAGGTTCCCGGAACTTCATGGTTGTCATTGTTCCAATAAACCACATAATTTAAAATTTCACGTAATGAAAACAGAATATGATAGCAAGAAACATTAAGATAAACGAATCATTATTATTTACCCATTGGGCAATAATGGTGATTTATTAAAGGAGAAGGAGGCTGTATGAACTTTTTAACGAAAACTAAAAGCTAAATATGTAAAAATACTCAATAATTTTTCAAACGTGTTTACATCTCATCTAAAACCTAACAAATCAATAATAACATAAAAATTTGCAAGAATGTAAAGAAAACGATTTTGTATATTATAAATAACGAGCCTGGAAGAATTAAGGGCCGAGTTATTGACTTTAAACTTAAATTAGACAACTAAACCTTGAATAAGGCCATAGAGGCTGCTAAGGCCTTTGAAAAGTTCTTTACTGACATTTCTGTCTCACTACCAGTTTTGTCAACTCATCTCCCGCTCTTACAGAATTAGGTAAATATTATCCCTGAAGAAAAGTATTCCGATCTGTAATATTAATTTAGAATCTTAATATGAAAATTCTTAAGAAGTTATCAAAATATTTAAAGCGTTAGCCATGAAAAGACAGCTCACTTTAATGGTCTTTCTATTATAATTGTAAACTTCATTAGAGATTGCATTGTGCCGCACTTGGCGTTTATCTTTATTATGTATCTAGAGGACGGCTTGTTTCTCGATTTGATTAAAAAAAGTAAAGTGTTTCCTTTATTTAAAGACTATACTCATCAAACCCCAACAACTTTAGGCCTATATCTATACTATCGACTCTTAATAAAAATTTTGAAAAATTAATCTTAAATTAATTGCTATTTTAATTACTATTTTCATAGTAATAAATTAATGTCTAATAAACAGTTCGGTTTTATTCGGAGTTGCTTGACAGTATATGCTGACGTTGAGCATGTTCAACATATTTTGGAGCCTGGGAGGAATCACGAGTTTCATTTGTTTTTTTTTTTTTTGGAATTTCTCCATTGTGTTCATCATGAAACTCTGATCGGTAAACTACGTTACTATGAAATGACAGGCTGGGCACTCGGCCTTATGAAATCGTATTTGAGTGACAGACTTCAAAGTTTTGACGTCAGTGACATAGATCATGTGGATTTGAAGTTTACATGGGTGTAATACAGGAATCAACTCTTGGTCCCTTCCTGTTTTTAGTCTATATAAGTGACTTACCTAACTTTGTTAAGGATGTTTATGAGATAGTTTTGTTTGCATATGACACTTCTTTGTTATTCAAAGTTAAAAAACAACAATTCGCATATGACGATGTGGACAATGCTATCTCTAAGATAATTAAATGGTTTATTTCAAATAACCTACATCTTCATGAAATGAATACGAATCGTATAAAATTTCCACTTTGAAATGTTTTATATGGACCTGGGACAATTTTAGTATGAAACAAAGAATTGGAGTTTGTTAATTTTAATGTATTCCTGAAAATTACTCTAAATACCAGGATTCAATGAAGGCCTCATATCAGTAAATTGGTGAAAAAGCTTAATTCTACCGCCAACGTAGTCAAAAAGTAACGAAGTTTATCAGACATCGATACCGCTAAATTGGATTATTTTGGCTGTTTCCATAGCGTGAGTTCGTATGGCTCTTTGCTCTGGTAACGGGCCTTGTATATTCATAAAATGTTCGTGCTGCAGAAGTATGCCGTTCACACGATTTACAAGCTTGGACCGCGTAAACTCTTGAAAGTTTAAGGAAATTCGGATTTAAGGAGCTACCCTTAAGTTTCTTGCTTGTTCTGCTTGAGGGAAAACTATCTTCCGAACGAGTGGTAATGTACAAATTCTCAATACACTGAATTTAAAACGTAATTTTATAACATATGAAAGAGTAATACTTTGAATTTTAATTCATCAAAAGAATAGGAGAAAATGAGTAAGCGATAATATTAGCTGCATTAACTATAGGAAATTGCTGGATCAATTTTCATTAAAAATGTACGTGTTTGTGTCCAAATCTTTGTAAATTTAAGCCAATTATATTGTTTATTACCTAAATCAGCTGCCATATATTTGAGGAATAACATAAAATCCATGGAAAGCATACATCGACAAAAATCTTATAATCTTTTCTTTTTTATTTCTAGAAAAACGATCTGTTTGACTCCAAAGGAAAATAATGGGATTGCCTCGAAATCTATTTTAGTAGATTGTAATTTAAAAAATCGAAATTGGTTAAGATATTTTCGAAAAATCGATGAAGATACATAGTAAAATTCGTACACATAACGACCACTATAGACACTTTTTTTTCAAAGTCGGCTATAAACGAATCTCTAATTTACCACGGAAATCTGAGGATAGAGAAATACAACTGGATCAGTTAGTCGAAACAATCAAGCAAATTCAATTTCCGACACAGAAGTTTTGAATCAGCTAATCTATGAAAGTTCTTTTAGAAAGAATTGAGATAGCTTTTTGGACGTGATTTAATTTGCATTTTAATTATCGAACTGATTTGCCCTCTTTTTTATTTTTAAAAAGTATTGATGTTAGGTCTCGTATTTTAGAATATCAGATAGATAACTCCTTTTTTTATAATTATTTTTGTTACAGGGCAATTTTAATACGTTGTCGCATTTCAGATCGTACGAGTATAACAATTCTGAGCTGACAGATCTAGATACAAGGAATTTCATTTATTAGACTACCTGACCCGGCAGACGTTATTCTGCACTTTCTTGTAGATGGCTTACCCGTATAGTTAAAGCCCACAGCTTCGCTGACAGGGACGTAGAATTAATTTTTTTCTTCTTTCGTATCGATCGATGTCAATTTCTATCCTGGTCTCATTTTTGATTTCTATACCATATTTTTGACCCTGATCCTGTCCCCATATTCGTTTCCTATTCTAGTATCTTTCTCAATTTTGGTCCCGGTCTCGCTTTCGATTCTGATTCTGGTCCCTTTCTCGATTTTGTTCCCCGTCCAGCTTTCAATTCCGATCCCACTATCAGTCCCAGTTCTGATTTAGAGGAAGCTAAGGGCAAATGCTAATAAATAAATAAAAAATAAGGTATATTACTCGGGGATTCTATGAGTTAAAGAATTATTAAAATGGTTTTAGGAATATAAATTTATGGATTAACTAGGGGATAATTATTATATTTATATTATAGCAGTCTAATTGACTCAAGAATAGTGCAAATATCAGAGTTGCTATTATTATCTTCCGATTTAAATTCAAAGATTAAAACAAACCCTTAAAAGTAGTGTTATATTTCTTTTCTTCGGTCAAGTATTTTGTATCCAAACGACCTAATAAATTTTGCAAATGATGATTATATACTCTAAAATCCAGTTAGAGTAAAAGACACTTCTGATAATTTATTTATTAGCAAAAAAACTTTAAGACTTTAGTTCTTATAATAAGGATTAAATCTGTTTTAAAAAAATCAGTCAAGAGTATATTGGACTATGCTCAATGTAGTGTCCCGAAGCCGGTACTAAAAAGAAATATGCTACAGATAAAAAAAACTGCGTTGTTTCACTTCTTGTCAGGTTTTCCGCAAATAATAAATGCAAGCACTTTAGTCACCTATAGCTAGAGAATGAAATAGGTACGTCGATTCTCAAAATAGAGTAAACTAAAAAGCACCAGCAAAAGAGCGTATTTTCATGGTACTTGCGTCCTTTTATTTAGAAGCGCAATTTTTCGGTAATAACTCAAAAACAGTATATCCGATGATTTATATGAAAATATTTGTAATATGATTTATAAATAATTTTCTATGAAAATATTTATAAGCCGTACCTTTGCAATTTTTTAATATTAAGGGGGGGGGACAACTTCTGCTTCTTACGAAGCTATTATTTCCGCAAATATTCACTTAGTCAAAAATATTTAGAAACCTTAAAGTGCTTTTAAAAGAACTGTCGAAATATATGGCACACGTTAATGTTTGCCGAAAAAATTTTAATTTGAGCTTTTGTTAAATGAATTATTTAACAAAAGCTCAAATTTAAATTTAATTTATTATTACTGAATTGAAATATTTATTTTAGTTATTTAACTACTAAACTAAGTAGCGGTTTATACAAGACACCTATACTATAAATTTAATTAATATATATTTTGTGCTTTTGAGTAAAATTCCTGTGACATACGGACAGACGGATGGACGGACATGACGAAACTATAAGCGTTCCATTTTTTGACTCGGAACCCTAAAACACTACAATTACATAAAAACAAATCTACACCTAATTAATCACGATGATAGTTAGGTATAGATTTATTTTTATGAAATTACACATAATATTCGCTCATTCAAGCAATTAATAACATATATTTTAATTTAATCTCAGAGTTTCTACACATTTATATTGCTAAAGATTGACGTAACAAACAACAGCATTTTATATCTGTATTTACTTAGTGTACAAATGCGTAAAGATGACTCCAGTGTAATCGTAATAGATGTGGTTCAGCGGCGCTGTGGTCAACTTGACTGCAGCACGGAAATGGACCGGCAAGACCGGTAATGCACCACACTTTCGCAGAATGCAATGTGAAGTACAGTAACTACAACGCACGAAATTTTGTCGCACTGAATTAGTTGCGAATGATACAATACGCAGGTATTACGCTCCTCGACCTTCCTGCTTCTCCGCCGTTTTCCTATTTACAAGACTTTTATAAGACTTTTTTCTTAAAGCCAACAATAATTTTTAAAAGGCTGCCTCGTGCTAGCATCATCTATTGGGTCTTTTTGAGTTATTTTTTTATAGGTCTCAGAAAGGCCTACAGTGTGACAATTTCTTTATCACGGTTATTCATTTGTGAAGTACAGTGATTACAAAGGGCATATTAGAAAGAAAATAAATGTGGAGAAAATTAGTAGCTAGCACAATATAAAGAAAATACTACCAGTAGCTTAACTTATATGTTTAAATGTATCAATGATGAGGGGCGTGCGGAAAAGCGGACCGCGAAGTTATTGTACCGCAATATCAGTCAGCAGTCGCTAGTTTTCAAGGTTGGTATGTGTGATATTTGAGCACGCTTAGTGAACTTCGATTTTCTTACAACTCATGATGATTAATAGGGGTTTTTATGTTTACAGCTGTAAATCTAAAATGAAGACTTAAAATTTCATCGCTTTCCACGTGACGGCAGACAAGTTTTTATTTTTCTAAATATTTTTGTATTGAAATTCATTTCTATTCAAAGGAAACAGTAAATTAGATACTCGTACCTACATTTAGACGAAAATATGTTTCATTTGTCTATTCTATTCTTCTTTTATTAGTAAATAAAATAATTTGTTAATTTTTAAGATTTTGTACATATTTTTGAGCCCGCTATTAATATACGTATATACAATGTTCCTGATCCGTATACGTTCTAACTTTTGGAAAAGAAAATAAGGTTAATTTTTAATAAACAAAAATAAAATAAATTAATTTTCTGTACGTTACTTTTTTTAATGATTTTTCGAATACTACATTTTTAATTTTGACTAGTCTGCACTTAAAATTTTAAAAACATATTTAAAAATTTTAAAAACAATTTTTTGTCAGTTACCTAAATGTGCGACCTTGAGGGTAATCATAAAAATCAAGTTGTGGGCTAAAACCGTGGAAAAATTGTATAATATGATCATATATGGCGTATATTTCGAAAAGTTGATATATTTAAAACCAAAAAAACTAAGAGGTACTGCTACCTCTACATTAAATTCAGCATCTATTTCAATTCATTTAAATAGCACGCAGACGGAAGTTCTAAAGATACAAATTTAATAAGATTTACATAGCCGAGTTATTCAAAGAATTATATAAATGTCTTCAATTCTACTTGTTTGAAATTCCATAAAGGAATGAGAATCTATTATATTGCAAAATTCAATAACAGAATAGATAAAAACGTCTAAGTCGACGATTTTTTGTGAATATCTAACCGTTAAGCATTTATAATTCTTTCAAAATAGTATTTAAAAACCATTATTTTCAATTTAATTGCCTAAGTTATGATTGACCTAATATTTAAGACATTAATAACTTTGTTTTTAAATTTATCTTTAAGTAAATTCGTGCATGCGTTCCTGCCTAGTAGTGGTATGGGACCCAGATCAAAGAAGTCAAACGACTGGTAGTTATAGTCTATGTACTATTATTACTATGTGTTATTATGAATACCAAAAAAAAAATCGAAACAAACGTGTTTAACAATCCATAACAAAGTTCTGGTCTGCTCAATGCGTTCTAGTGCGGAAGAAGCGGGTGAAACAATCGAACTACCATGCTGGTGCAGAATCTATATAATATTTTTAAAAGCTAGATAGGGAAATAGTTACATTATATAATAGTGTTGTTACAAAAAAGATACAATTAATAAAGCGGATGATAATAATTGAGCTGGTGTGCCCTCTTCAAAAACATATTTGAGAATAGACTGAAGTAAGAAATTTATAAAGTAAATATTTGGAATAAGAATAATCGGTCTAGACAATCTGGTGAAGACAAAATTGTTTGCAAGTTAAAGAATTATTTTAACCGTATTAAACATTTAGATACTATTGAATAAATGACATTTCGAAAACTAGAAAAATTATAGTACTTCATTTTTATGTTTTCATATGCTGTATGCTATATTGAGCATGCTTTACAATAAATAGCGTTACGTTTGTTTTAAATTATTTGTAGCTTCTCAAAGTATTAAAAATTTTGAGTTTCATTTATACGTAAATTAACGTCGAACATCTACAAATGATGCATCAGGAAATATGGAACCCGAACAAATAAACAAGTTAATGTTTTCATACATTATATTTAAACTGTTTAATTGTACCAATTGTTATGAGAAGTGATATAGTCTTCAATATAATGGATTTTAGTTTCGAAATGTAATGTACTTTCAATCAAATGTTTATAATTTCATTAATTATTTTTTTTCTTAGTATAGTAATAGTAATAGTATAGTATAGTAATAGTAAGTTTAATTTGTTATACAATAATACAGGGATTAAAAAACTTCTAGTTTAAATTCATAAACAATTCATACTTTCATAGGGCCTTCCATCACCAGTAACTTTAATCAGTAATTGGTTAAAATCGAAAGTTAACATCGCATCGAAGGGTAATATAGCTCGTTAGTTTCATTATTAATGGTCACATTTCTTTAGTCACGTGATCACCCTTCTGTCATAGACAACGATCTTTCATCGACTTCTTTGGTTTATAGCCACGAGGTTTTATTAATATTTCTATTAATTATTTATTGAATTATAAAATACTTTTAAATCCAAATAATAAAAGAAATGCCTCCGAGTAACCCATTGCCTCCAAAAGAAAATGCCCTTTTCAAAAGAATTTTGGTAAGTTTTTAACAGTTACCATTCTTGTGTCCAGTCATTCTTCACGTTACCAAAAAACTAACGACAAAGCGCAAGTAATTCAAAAGCACGCATTATTTCACACTTTTGGTAGAAGTTTCTTATATAGCTTCTTGTCAGAAATATGTAATTTAGTTACCGACCTTATTTGTTTTGATTAGGCTAGAAAGTTTGCTATTCTAATAATAAACTTCGAAATTTAACCAATACCTTTATTTTCAGCGTTGTTATGAACATAAACAATACAAAAATGGCCTTAAATTTGCCAAACAAATTCTTTCCAACCCAAAATTTGCAGAACATGGAGGTAAGTATTTTAAATCTTGATCTGTATAATTTTTGTTTTTTTTATTTTAAAATAATCTGTCGGGATTAGTATGTGATGTATACTTTTTTGGATTAATAAAATAGGTATTATATAAATATCATTCTAACTGCAAAATAAAGCGAATTGGTAGCCTGTAACCTAAACATTTTGTTTTTCAGAAACATTGGCTATGAAAGGACTGACTTTAAATTGTCTTGGTAGGAAAGAAGAAGCTTATGAATATGTAAGACGTGGTTTGCGCAATGATTTAAAATCACCAGTTTGTTGGCATGTTTATGGATTACTTCAAAGGTCAGATAAGAAATATGATGAGGCCATTAAATGTTACCGCAATGCACTTAAATGGGAAAAAGAGAACATACAGATCCTTAGAGATTTATCTCTTTTGCAAATACAAATGAGAGATTTAGAAGGTTATAAGGTGAGCAGTGTATCTGTACTTAGTTTATCACTGAAAAAGTGTAGAAAAGCTTGTTTATAATCAAGTAACTATTGACATTTTATTATAAAGTCATACAACAATAATTAGTATCAAAATTTTTGATTTATCAAAGAATATAATTCCCATATTCTTTATTTCCAATTTCACATTGCTTTGTTATTAATTTAAAAAGATGAAATAGATAAGGAATTATACCTATTATTTATATTTAGTAACACTATTTTGATATTGGTTATGACGCACAAAATTATTAACAATTTAGTTTAGTTATTGCCTTTGTTTTTATGTAATTTATTTTTATTTGGTGTAATTTACAAGATTATGGCTTTCAAATTTGCATATGTGATTAGTGATAGATGCCATTTTTATTGTAATAAGTGCCAGTTTAAATAATTTTTGTTGGAAACTGAAAATTTAGTGTATGGTTACTTGCAAGTATTTTCTGCTGCATATCAAATTAATTTAGAAGAAAAAAAAAACAGTTAATCGATGTACAGGGATTGGCAAAATAATTGATTCTTCTCCAGTTTTTTTACTCACTATACCAATTTCTTTATGATTAAACCTTTTTTGTATATATGGCCATGGAAGATTATTTTTTCCCGATGCTTTCCAAAAGCTCCCTTTTGATGGACAACATTTTTTTTTTAATTAAAACAATTCATGCCACAATACAATCTCAATTGATATTTTGTTAAAATCAGATTCTTTTTTTTGAAAGGAGACTTTTCATTGATGTATGAAGCTCTGGCCTGCTGTACATAACTAATTTTAAAAGTTTATCAATAAATTATAGTGTTGTTACTATCATTTTGGAATATTTTAAGATTTTTATATGGTTAATTGTAGCATTTTAAGGAGTGTTTGAAAATCGTAACTATAAAACTCAACAAAACAAAAAAAGAATGTAGATAAAGCTGTGTTAGTAAGTACTTGTATATTTTTTACTTATGAACTAATCAGGTAGGATAAGTTTCTTCATTATTATTTTATTAAGTTATCTTTGAAAGGAACATTATTAATAAAATTTATGTATTATTCTTTTTCTAATGATTTATAGATGTTTATTTGATTTTATAAGAATCTTACAATATGCAGGCTAAACCTGAAACATCTTTCTCAGGAGAAATTATTTTTTCTGGAGTAAAATATTTCATTACTTAAATGAATATACAGCATTGCGTATACATATAATTTAAATTATTTTTCTTAATTCAATATTTATTAACTTTTTAGACAAACTAATTTAATCTGTTATTGCAGTAAATAAAATACATTCAAAAGATTCTCTCTAATTGTTCCTGTATTTAGGTTCAAAATTAAATTATTATTTTGAAAGTGAATACATTTAAACATACTGTATTGTATTGTTGATATGAAATTAAAGTAATTCATCATTTTCGAGTATTTGCTATGTGTATATGTGCTAATTTTACCGAACATTACTAGTCATTGATGATTAATTTAGACTTTGTAGCGAATAGATAATTTAATTAATATAAGTGTAAACATATATACAGACACATAAGCATTGCTAAAGAAGAGATTGTTTTTCAATTTAGTTTGTTAAATTTATAAAAATGAAATATAAATATACTACTATTATGGATTTGGTTTTTAATTACCTAATTCCAAAATATATACCATCGCTAATTTGGTTCAAGTTAACCTTTATAGCTAAACTGAGTGAATAGCAACCAAATTAAGCCTCAAATCAATGTAAATATTGAAATACATTCTTATTATTTTCTTTTTTTGTTTCAATTCATATATTCTCAAATCTGGTAATCATATATTACCAATCTTAAAAAATCATATAATGCACAATTTTTATTTTATTACTAGGTCAGCTTGATATCAAATTAATTTATATTTGCCAAAAAATTCATTTTAATAGCTAATGTAAAGGTCTTATAAAAATTGAATACCTTTCTCTTCTATGTTCTGGTATTTTTGTATTAAGACTTATTTAATAATATACACACAGTTTTTATTAACATAATGTTGTCATTGGACTATATTAGATTTTAAGATTTAAAATCCTTTCTAAATTTGTACTGCATTTTTGTATGAATATCTCAAGGATTGGTTTGGTACTAAACCAAAATGCAAAAGCATGGCAATAGCTTTTAAACATTATAGTCCTGGCATTATTGATCGTTGCAAATGATCATAGAAATTATTCTGAGAAATCAATTCTAAATGTTAATAATGATAATTATAACTAGTATTTTTTAATGTTGCTAGATCAAAATACAACAGCTATTAGATCTACATCCCTATGACTCTGCAATATATATATATATATATATTATGAACAAACAAAAGTAATCCAACATATTCATTTTGAATTGTTTGATATGAAAGTATTTTTATAGTATATACATGTACAAATGTTGATATATTATTTTAAATTAATATCCCACATGCTTCTAAATTTCCCAGTCTAATTCTTACCAAAATAATTTTCAGGACACTCGTTATCAATTGTTTATGTTGAGGCCGACACAGAGAGCATCCTGGATTGGATTCGCGATGAGCTATCATCTTTTAGAAGATTACGAAATGGCTAACAGTATTTTAGATGCTTTTAGAACCAATCAAATGAAGGGCCCTTACGATTATGAACATTCAGAATTGTTACTTTATCAAAATATGGTGCTGGCCGAATCGGGCCAGTATGATAGGGCTCTGCAACATCTACAAAAGTTTCAAAGTCAAATACTGGATAAATTATCAGTGAAAGAGACATCTGGTGAATATTATTTGAAATTGCAGAGGTAATTGCATATTTAATTTATTTCATTAATTCTTTGTTTCCCAATCAAACTAAATTATTTTTCAGAATCTGAATTAGATATTAATGATTTCGGTATGGTTGCTGCTTTGTTGAAATCAAGTCAAATTGTCATGACTATTGATATTAAATTTTTTATTGTGCAGTTTTATTTTTTGATTTTAATACACTATACAAACTTTTGTTTCTATTAAAAAATTACCTTCATAGTAATGGTTAATATTGGGACTAAGTAAGGAAACAATTTTTAATATAGCTCACTTCATACATTGTAATGAATTTTGTGATGCACAATTTCAGGTATAAAGAAGCAGAAAGTGTTTATGAAGACTTATTGAAAAGAAATCCAGAAAATGTGATGTATTATCAAAAACTAATAGAAGCTAAACAAATTACCGATCCAGATGAAAAAGTGGCCTTTTTTGATGTATTTAAGTAATTATCACAATGCTGTATTTGGTGTTGCTATTGTAACATTTAGTTAGTCTAATCAATTTATTTGTTTTCACTGGCTCACTATTAATTACTACATTATACTACAGGCCTTAATTATTTGCACCTGATGTTATTTAGGGTTGAAAATTATAATTAATGTAATTTATAAGCATTTTCTTGTTAAATTCTTGCTTTATTACATTAAACTCTATTATTTCTTTGAGATATTTTCTCAAAGAATAATATAAATTCATACCTATTTCCCAGAAGGTTAGGCTGTATAAGATTATTACAATGTCAGAAAGGTGCTTACATTGATCTTATTCAGAAGTAACATTTGCACTAATCTTGCCATCATAAAAAAGTATAATCTTTTTGTAATAGTATAAAGTGATGTAATTAAAAAATTCATATTAATATTAAATTTATATTAATAACATTGTAGGTATATTGTTGTTTTGAACTCATTTATCACTTCATTCTGATTCAATTATCACTCACCATTGACTTTGTTTTGATTGCTGACTTTTGGATTGTGTTTTTACATTTCACATTTTTATTTTTTCTATATAGTCATTTCCTTCAGCATAAGAATACCAGCTTAATACTGATGAGTTCTCAAACTTTGTATCGACCTGACAGTTGATATAATGTTTGCTGTTATTTTGCAGTATGCATTTCTTATTCTTTTGATATAAATCAAAAAACTTCAAAATCGAGTCATAATGGAATAAAATTTATTATCTAATTGATCAACAACTTTTCAATTCCATTTACAGAAAAGAATATCCGAAAGCAATAGCCCCTAGACGATTGCAGTTAACTGATGCAGCGCCGGGGCCAGTGTTTGAGAAACTGGTTGACGAGTACCTTAGGCACGGATTGCATAAAGGAATTCCTCCTCTCTTTGTGGATTTGAGGTACATATGAGTATATGTAATAATATATGCTTATGGTGAATAGCATCAAAAGAACACTAATTGCTACATTAAATGTAAGATTCGACAGATAATGTCTGAAAAATCTGTGAATTCTCATAGTTAACTTTGACGATTTGATTTTTCTCTTTTGATGCAACCCGCCATGAGGATGCACAAATTTGAAATAGATTATGCCATTCTGGTAGTTTCACCACTTTTGTAAACATGGTAAGTAGGTGATAAGAGTACCTAATTAGTGAATCTATTTGAAATCAACTGTGATATTGTTCATCCATTACTACTCTCCAATTTTTATTGTTTAGTTTTAGTTTTTGAGGTCATATAACCATAACAAATAAAATCTATTTAAAAAAATAGAATGAAACTATACTGTTTGATACAGTACATATACAAATGTCCAATCTGAACAACTAAGGACCAGTTATCAAAACACTACAAAATAATGACACCCACTTGTTTGTTTGGATCATATCTAGCTACCACGTGAAGTTATGATTGTTGACAGTATTATATTCACTTCTCATTGTTTTTGTTTGATAATTAAGTCATCACTTGTATCAGCGGTTACGAATAATGTAAATATTAATGAGATTTTATTGGTGGAATGCATTTTAATTAATAATTTGAATATTATGCATATTTATATATATTCATGCTTATATTTGAATAATTTAGAAACATTGTACTAAATATGTATTAGTAAAATATCATTGTGGTTAATATTACTATAGATAGTATATATTTTAAAAGAGTAGTCGTTTTAGTAAGATTATGTTTGTTGAAGTAAGTTTTCTCACATTAACAAATTTAATCAAAATCAGTCCAAAGTTTTGACATAATTTATTTCTGATATAACAATTCTACATTATATGCTATCTTCCTATATGGTTATTTTTGTATCCTAATAAATAAATAAATATAAGATATGTGGAAAGTATACATCTTAATATTTATGTTACGTTATTCTCGGCTTTACATATTAAAAACTCATTGTGTAAATTAACAGTATAAGGTTAAAGACGAAAGAATGAACATAGTCTGACAAAATAGAGCTGAAAGTGTATTATGGAAGGATTGACAAGGATCGCCCTAGAAAAACTTATGCTGGTCAAATTGGTAGCATATTAAAAATGGGCCAAATTGTAAGAATCCGAAACCGACATAAAGTATCCAATAGCTTTTTCATCAGTGTCCTATTTTTATGAGATTATAATAAAGAATCTTATTATCTTTCAGGTCGTTATATACAGATCAAAGCAAAGCAGATGCCATAGAGAGATTAATATTACAATACATAGAGAATTTAACAAAGACTGGTCACTTTAGTTCTGCTTCTAATGAAGTCAAACAGCCGGCGAGTGCGTTACTATGGGCTTACTATTACGCGGCGCAGCATTTTGACTACAAAAAGGACACGGATAGAGCTTTACAATACATAGACGAGGCGATAGAACATACACCCACATTAATAGAATTGTTTATAGTGAAAGGTCGAATATATAAGGTGTGTATATGCCTGTCCTTTATCCTGGTAGGTCATAATTATCGAAAATAGTTATCCATTTTAATGGCAATGGTTTTAATTGATTCCTTGCTGGTTGATAATGATAATGATTTTATTGCACTCAAGATATTGTTTTGTGTTTGTCAAGGGTTTCATGTGCTAATTTATCAAAAAAAAAAAAATAGAAAAACTAGGTGGTTTGGTAACTAGATTTTACAGCTTAAGAGTCAATAAGCCTTTCCTCATAATTTATGTGTTATGGCAATTATAATAAATGCCCAATGGTTGTAGCATAACAGTGATTTTCCCTGATGCTTAAAAATTGAGCCAAAACTATATTTATATTGACATCAAACTGCCATAATCTTCTACAAATAAGTGTAATATTTATTATACTGTATTTGATACTGTTGAAATTATTGTGTAGATTCTATATTATAATAATAAAAAATCTATTAAGATTATTCCAAAAATACAAACAAAGCAAGTGTGTTAGGATATAATCACATATTGGTGGAACTTAAACTTATTGTACATTTATTGGGATCATTTTTAAAACCCCTTACAAACTCACATTTATTACAATTGCAACTCAGAAGACTATAATTTAGAATGATTTCAGTGGTAAAGGAAAAATATAGCTACTCATTCTATTAATGTAGATATTATTAAGCCAATGCATGTGCAAATGCCTGATAGTTGGCCATTGAATGGCTTCTTATTTTTCTTGTATTTTACTAATGGAAAAAAACTGCTTGTCTTGAATTATAACAGCATCAACAATATATCTAAATAGTATAATTTGAATTTTCTGTCATTTATGCTAAATTTTTGAAAATAAAATCAGTCGGTTCTCCGAGGATTACGCTAAATAAAAAATGCAAAAAAATCGCCGCACCCTCAAAGTCATTTTAATAAAATTCGAATTTAAACCAAACAGTTGCTCATGTAAGTTGTTCATGCGAGTGGTAAATATTAATTAATGTAATATTTCAATGTGTTCGAGCTTTTAAATGGCTGGTGTAATAACACTGATAAAAAGTACAAGCTTTCCTATGCTGCTACATAAGAAATTTCCTACGTCGCTGCATAGCGATGTGCACACGTGTTCATATGTTTATACTGACGTAAACGCGATAATCTCTATCACGGTCGAATATAGTTTGGTTTGGAATAAGGAAACATGTGCCACATCTTCAATACATAGATATAGGTATATAGGTCCTCATTCTCTCTTTTTATACATTGTCTATGATGTTGTAGCATGCAGGCGACCCAGTTTCAGCATATCAGTGGTTAGAAGAAGCCCAGGCAATGGATACGGCCGACCGTTATGTGAACAGCAAGTGTTCACGGTACATGCTGAGGGCAGGCCATGTCAAACAGGCCGAGGACATGTGTGCCAAGTTCACCAGAGAAGGTATGTGTGTTTCATCTGTGTTTTAAATACAGCGAAAGTTAGTTACTATGGTATTTTTTATCACTGTATTATTATCAATATCCAGCACTGAGTTTAAAATAAAGCCTATCAATTTTGCTTGATTGTTCTTGCAAACTGTAAATAAAGCTAACCATGTATTTTACTTATTTTCGTTTATACAAATACCCAATACAATACAAATAAATGAAAGTTAAAAAAAACTTGCATCATAACTTCATTATTTCATTGCATAAAAAATCTGCAAATATTTCACTATGAAAATTTACAGGCAAATGATTTTTATAATTGTGCCCAATTTCAAATGGAATGTAATGGAAGGACAGACAGACTGACATGGAATGAAGTATTGCCACAACTGTTATATTTTGGCCTTTTATATATGAAACTCGAGAATGTTCTTCCTCGAATTTTACTATTGTGGGTAGGATTAAATAAGACCTATATGAAAGAGCAGCTATGAATTTAATCCATCGTTTAAATCCATGTATAGTATACTATTTATGTTTACGATGATTTCATAGTGCCACTTATACAATTGAACATATTCTGCAAATAAGTGATTCAGGTAATTTTTTTGCAATCGATAGGTGTGCCCGCGACAGAGAATCTGAACGAGATGCAGTGCATGTGGTTCCAGACGGAGGCAGCACAAGCATATCAGCGCGCGCACCAGTGGGGCGAGGCGCTTAAAAAAGCACACGAAGTTGATAGGGTTAGTGTTTTATATGGATTTATACAAAACATGATTTACAGCAATTGTGCAATCACCACTGCTGATGTTCACATTATATATAAACATATATAATGTGAACACCACTAATTGTATATCATTTTCCAAAAAGAAAATAAGTACTGTAGCTCTCAAAATAATTTAGAAAATACAATATTTATTGTTATTGGAACATATTTATTATCAAAAACAATATTATTACTTATTTTGCAAGTATTATGTTACAACTTTTTGCTTACATTAAGTATGATACCTACAAAAATATGATTCTGGATTTAAAAAAAAATTTAATAATTGATATTTTTAATTATATGCTCATATTCTATTTAGCTATAGTTATTATACTTATTCCTTTATCTGGATAAAAAAACCTATAGAGCGTGTACAGTACAACGGACGAAATTCTTATCACTGTGAAGTTAGTCACGAAAGTATCGCAATTGCATGAAATATGGATGAAGGGGAGAAAAAAGAAGGGTTAGGAGCGTTGTGGATAATCAGGATAGTATTATCCTAACGAGTTAGATTATAATCATATTTACCAAGGTTTCAAAATTTATCAAACTTAATTCCTCAATACAAATTTTAACCTGTTAACACATTGTAGGAGTATACAGGACGAATTGAATCATGTATCTTTCTGTAAATATTCATGATCTCCTCCTTTTTTTTAGAACAACTTTGCCAAAGTAACTAAAAAATATATCATTGAAAATATACTTATTAAATAACATAAATTAATGAAGAGAAAACCCTACTCGGCTAGACGGTGCTGCGCAGCGCGCGGCGGGTGGGCGCGTAGGCGCGCGCTCACTTGCTGCGCGGGGCGATGTAAAGGTGGCCGAAGGTATTATTACATTAGTCTCTGATTTTCCACATGTGTTCTACTCACCTCTAAACAAACAAAGCAAATTAAGGCAAATTATTACGTAAACAGTACTTCATGCATCTTACGGATTCACAAGCAGCAATGTCATCTCTGCAAAGTCCTCAACAATAAATCGTGTTTACATATTCGATAGCAGTGAAAGACATTATTATCCTTTTGAGTAACGCAATTTTAAAATTATCTCCTGACCTACCGCGCGTGGCTGACCTGGATGAGTCATTGCAACGCACACCGCAACCAAAAACTTTGTAAGATAAACTGAAATGCTGATATTTATCATGTTACTCTATTTTTTTTTTTTTTTTTTTGATTTATAATTTGATTCTTAATACACATGAAATACTCACTTTGTCACAGAATTTATATTTTAATGGAAATATAATAGAAATGTTGTGCAAACCAACTAGAATCACTTACATTAAATTTTATTGCACAGTAATTCAATAAAATACTCTATTTCTTCACAAAAGAAGCTAGATAACTTTGTAATAACGTTATTATAGGTTTGATAAATTTACATACAAGTAGTGGCGGCTGGTGGTTTACCAAACTGGTGGTGCACTTTACTTGCTCACTAAGTATCAAATTAGAAATTGCAATAAAACAACAATTTACATTAAATATGTGTTAAGTATGAAAACTACATGTCTGCTTAGTTTCAAGGTTTATTGCAAACTAACTCCTACCCACATATACACTACAATATGCTAATTATTTTTTATACATTAAATCAATGTGACGACATTTTTCTGAAGCGAAATGTTCAATCACCTTTTTATTAAAATCGGGTATTGTTTGTATATTTTATTTTTTTTTTTAATACTGAGCACAGAAAGAGCATTTAGCCGATCCTCAGACATGGTGTTTCGCAGAAAAGTTTTGATTCTTTTCAGTGTCGAGAAACATCGCTCGCTCTCTACCGAAGTCATTGTGCACAGAATTAGCAGTAGTTTCATTGACTGAAAATGATCAGTGAAGTCATCATTACAAAACAATTGTAAAATTGCAATTGCACTATTTGCGTTGATGAAATCGTCGCGATTGTATATTGCGGAGAGTTCGTTTTTCAATTTATATTTGTTTAAATCTGAGTAAGTGGAAACTGTGATCGTGAAATCTTTATCGAGAAAAGTAGAATGGTATCTAGTAAAGTAGTATCCCACCAAATTATTTTAATGAGAGATAATTTTAATTTTTGTAATCATTTGATAAAATGATTACAAAAATTTAATCTGTCTTTCACTTGAGTAACAATTACATTGCATACTTCTTTTGCTATGACAGAGCTAGACGATTTAAACCTTTTTTGAGGCTGTTCTTCAAGTTGATCTATGGTCTTATGTGCATTCTGTATATTGATTTCAAAATCATTAATATGGTTTTTTATAGGAACCAAATCAATATTCCTTTTTTGCTTTTGTTTGAATAAAATTTCACTATGTGGCAAAATAGATTGAAAAAAATCAAGCGAATATCAAAAAAGTACTGTCATTCAAATATCTTTGAAGCATATCAGCCTGATTTATAGAATTGATATCATTTTCCATGTCTATATTGGTGGTCATGTTTGTTTTAAAGGCTCCTTGTAGCTATATACTGAGTCAACCGTCCGCAAATTAAAGTTCCATCTCATTTGCAGAGCAGCTGAAATCTTTGATACAATGGTTTTCAAAAACTCTGTATGCTTCGGTGATTGTGGAAAAACTTTGGAAAAGCTTGAAGATTAGCAAAAAAATTCTGTACGGTTTTGTTTTGACTTACACTTTTTTCTATTATTAAATTTAGTTGGTGGGCGTAACAATGCACAAATGAGGCATTTGGTTAGATGGTTTTTACTTTAGTCTGTACTCCACCAGCATTCCCGCTCATTACAGAGGCGCTGTCGTAATATTGTGCTATTAATTTTTGCGGAGTTATTTGAAGTGCATGTTACACTAATAGAACTAAGTCCTTCAACAGTATTGGAATGCGCCGTAAGATATTTCCAAATCGTTCGTGGACCTGTCCGTTTTCTTCGATCTTAAAAATATTACCATCTGCATAGTGGTCGATACATTGGTAGTTTCATCAGCTTGAACTGCTACGTATTCACATTTTTTTTACAATATTCAACTATTCTTTGTGGTATACACAAAACTTGAGTCTAAAATATTATTCTGAATAGTTTTTGATTTACCTTTGAAGACTGTAGACAATGTGAGATGCTCCTTCATGACTGTATCCAACTCTGATACAAAGTCTATTATTCCATGAAACATCACAACATTACTAGACTCAATTGTTCCATCATGACCTCGCAAGGCTAACCCAATTGCACTACAAAACTTAACACAACTGATAAGACGTGATAAAATATACCTGTTTTTATCAACTTTTTCATTATACTTTTGGATATTACTTCTTTACACAGAATCTAGCTAATGATGTATATCGACCGTGCCTAACATAGACAAACTCATTACATTTTGTAGGTGTACTTGCGAAAAATCATGTTCTTTTTATTTTTTCACTCAAATGCATCAAATCCTTGATTTCAATTTCTGTCCAAATCTATTCTCCGCCAAATATAATGCAAGGAAAATAAAAGAATGCATTAAGACACACATCCACACAACCATTTCTTTCTATTATACATTTCACTCTTAAAACTTCATGTAAATGCTTTATTTTTCGATTTGCACTCCTGTTTTAAATTTAAAAAGGGCTTTGGCTATTCGGTCAATTTTATATCAACTTTATTTTGAAAAGTTTTGTTATTGTTTAATATAATCAATGTTTATGCTCATTTTCAAAATAAAGAAAAAAAAACAATTGAAAAATCTATTAATATAAACGAACAATAATAATGCGTCATAGATAAGCGAAATTATACTGATAACGGAGGTCATCCATCCATCATGGCCGCCGTCGCCGCCAATGCCGACCGGCGAATTTCATCATTCATCGGGTACTCTCGATAATCTTCAGTTCGCACGTGCGGCACACGAGAACGGACTCATTACTCGGTACATTTCTATGAACTATCTCTTGTTTCACGCGTTAGGCATATTAGCTCGTAACTCATATAAGTTATATAAGCAGTATTCGTGCACTCGCCGAAGCGCACAAGAATTTTTCGTTACAGGGAAAATAAGTCTTAATAGCTTAGCAAAGCGATTAAATTGTTTCGTCATAATTGGAAATTTTATTTGTTATATGTATTTGTATGTTTAAAAATAAATATTAATATGATACTTTAAAAATAGAAATGAAGTAATATTTAGTAATTTTTTAATCTTTTGAATTTGTGGTTCAGCGCACGAGCGCACTTAAGGTACAGCCGCCACTGCATATAAGATAGTAGATCTATATACTTTTAGTAAAAAGTCTACAAACCATGACTACGAAAATCGCTAATGGCGCACATACATTACCCTTGCCGACCGTCGTGATCACAGTTGCGCTCAGTTGACCACAAGTCGCAAAAAGGAAAAACTAGGAATAAAATTATTATTTCTTTTTTGTATGTGTGATTTTATTTAAGAAATACGGAAATTCTTTCCAGCTATCGCTGCAAAATGCAATGACCGATTCGCCCTTGGCCACATTCAACACTCTTATTTTTATAAATATGCAATAATTTCACAATAAAATTAAACTGATATAAAACTATTATCACTATTCATCACTAAAATTATTTAAAATGTATTAAATCATGTGGATAATACATAAAATCAGCACATAAAATAAAATCATAACTGCCATTTTATACGTCAAAACCGACAAAGGAAATTTTAGGCACCACATTTTTTACATATTTACTTTTGAGAAATACTATAAAAGTTTATATTTTATTATGTTACAAAGTATTTTATGAATTTATATATAAATATATATCAATTTATATATAAATATATATAATTTTATATATAGATATATATCAAAAGAAAACACTCGCGATTACTTTTGTAAATTCATAATTACGAACTGAGATCCAAACAAATAAGCGACATTAGCGCCACCATGAAGCGAATTGCACGATTAACCAATTCTAAAAATACATTATAAAAATTCAAGTGACTCGAAAGTTAGATATTTTATGCTGTCTATTTTCTAAAGAATACAATTCAATTTAGTTTAACAAACTAGGTATAACCCAGAAATTCAATGTGAATTTTTTGTGCTTCCCGACAGAGAACGAACGTGTGCAAGATATATATATATATGTTCCGCGCATGTCCGATCGGTTGGCTAACTTGACGAGATATACAGACTCCGCCGCGGGTTCAAAAAGTTATTATATCGTTAAACATTTATCACGCGCAATCGTTTCAAAAACGCCAATATCGTAAACGTAACACTATAACAAAATAGTTTAACTTCTAAACACGCGTGTCCGGTCGTTGACCGGGTTGCGGGGGACGCATCACTTAAGGTTGTATCTAGTGAATTTACGGTTCACATCAATTTTTCTCAGAAACGGCTACTTCAATGACTATGGTTTCTTTGGCAAAGTTGTTCTAAAAAAGAAATACGCATGTGCAATTCCATATGGTATAAGCCACTAGATATGAACTTATTAGTATATGTGATAATTACTACTCTAAAAAATATTTATTATAATCAAAATACTTTTGACAAAATCATTTTTTTTATTAACTAGGATCATGTAAAATATTGAATGTAGAGTAAGAAGTACAGAATTTCTTCTTTTTTATTTTTAAATTGTATTAACATTTATTCTTTGTCAAAATCTTTTTGAGGACTACTTTATGTTTACATTAAGAATCTATTCTTATCTCAAAAATGTTATTAAATGTTTGCAATTTGTAAATATTTATATTTTTTACTGATTATATGTAGCTGTTACTAGTAAACAAAGCTTACATAGTACTATTACTAATAGACAAATAGTTTTAACATTACTCTCCTGTATATAAGGCACTGCAATTCAATGTGTTTGTGAAAGCATTTACTATAATGTGTGATTGTGTGCAAGAATTTACAGTGGGTCAAGAAATGAAGGAATTTCTTTTTTGACTTCATGACTTTCGCCGGCGTTACTAATCAGATTCTCAATTTTATTATGATCATGATATTTGTTAAAGAAAATGTTGGCTCATTTGCGCGGACGCATTTTCATCGCATTATCAATAAAATAAAATTTAAAGATTTGAAAATTTATCAATATTTTTTAAATAATTGATCAAAGATGAATACAAAGTGGATATATAGTTTGTTAATAAGAATATTTACACTTACAGTGCAATACATAAAACTGCCGCTCTGATTTGCCTATGAATGATGCAATGTGCAGTTTCAGCACTCCCTGTCCTTTCCTTTGTCTCCTTCCTGCATTGCTATTTTATGTCATTGCGACGTTTTATGACTAACTTTCCAGTGGCAAAGTTTCGTGCATTGTATTGTACAAAAATAATTTTGTCATGACCTATATGAAGCTCTCCACCTATGCTATAATCAAGATGAGTGTATAGGGGCATCATCTAAGCCATTTAGGATGTTCATCTTTAGTTCTCCGCTTAGTGTAACTGGTGCTAGTTACCACTAGTGACAGGCTATAACTTTAAACTTTAAGTTGTATTTTGTTATAATGCCTTCCCGTGTATTTAGATTTGTGAACGTTGCATGAATTAATGTCGACATATTGATAGAATTACTTTTCATAGGTAAATATCTATTGAATTGAGAATACACATCATTTCTCATATTTTTAAGTTTTTAGGTTTATAAAAAGTAGATTTATCTAAAGAGAATTAAATAACAACTCGACGTCATTTATTGCAATGTAATAATTTTGATATCATAGAAACAGAGAATTTTGATGTTGCCATTCTGCAAAAGATAGCAGTTATTTATTAAGTTGAAGACCTGTAATTAATAAAACTGTAAAGTAAAAGTGCAAAACTAATTATCTTTTTGAAGTCTATTTGTTAGTGCCATTTTAATTATGTTAGAAATAGATTGAATTTGATTGTTAAATTGTTTCATATTGATTTTGATAGATGAATTCTTTGTCTTTCTTATAATGTGAATGTTCATTCTTTATATTTATCTTTATTTTACAGCACTTCTCAGAGATAATGGAGGACCAGTTCGACTTTCATTCATACTGCATGCGAAAGATGACGCTCCGGTCGTACGTCGGCTTGCTGCGGTTAGAGGACGTGCTGAGATCGCATCCCTTCTACTTCAGAGCGGCTAAGGTCGCGATACAAGTTTACCTGAGGCTGTATGACAAACCGTTGCAGGACGCGCCGGCGCAGGGCGAGCCCGACACAGGTGAGTTTTATATGCTTCTCACAATAACGGTTCAGTTTGACTTCACTCGGGACAATTAAGATGTGAATGGCATCTCAAGAATGTTCTAGTGATTTTTGTCATCTAACTTTTCGATTGAGTATGCTACAGAATTTTTTCGCGTTGTTTTTATGCTTGGACGTTCGAGCATGAATCTCTGTTACTATCAACTATAACTATTGGTGTTCACTATCGTTTGTATGAGCATTTGTAGGTTACATTAAACCGTCGTTAAGGGGCGCTGTTTAGATTCTCGTATAAGTGATAATAAACATAATGTTATTAAAACTGTTGTTAAAGGGCATTGCACAAACGCTGTAATTAAAAAGCAAAAAATATCGATCATTTGATTTGGATGATTATTCAATGAAACTTAAAGCAACTGTTCATCTTAACCTGGTGGTTCATTTCACTCTATTGACAACAATATGGTACCTATTCCAACCACGCCGCTAAATCGGTATCGATTATTTGGAATGGAATTATACACTTAACATTCAATAGATTGAAACAAAGAGCACTGATGGTGTTTACAGTCGCACTATAGACTATATTTTTACACATAGTTTGTGTTATTTAAAAATATTTGGGTTATTTTGAAAATGTTCAATATTTGTTTTAGACTTAATCTCATCATCTCGTAATATAAAGCATATTTACACATAAACACATATAATAATTTCTGACACAAGTATTATAAAATTATTTAATATTAGAAATTTTATATTTGCCAGTGCTGTCATTTAAATATAAGATACAAATTCAAAATACTTTTTCATCACATTATATTTTCAAGATAGTGACATAATCCTATTGCTGAAGAAAGTTTAGGACTGATCAAAAACTGCAACAAGTGATTTTAGTAGTTTTCTTTTGAAGTTAAATTAACACTATTTAAAGAATTCTGAAGAGACGGAAACAGGTGAAAATCTGAGGGTGTAAGGTCATGGTTATATGGTGGATGCATTAATACTTTCCAACCATACCACACTCTTTCTGTTGATAGATTCTGGCCGTTTTTTCCCTACATCTTGCTTGAGTCTTATTAGTTGTTGGAAGTAGAAATCATAATTGATGGTTTTATCCAGCAGTAATAGCTCACAATGAATAATGCCTTTCCAATCCCACCATACACGTACCATCAACTTACTGCGAGTTTATCCAGGTTTCCATATAGTTTGTGGAGTTTGCTTGTCTTTTAACTATGATCTTTTTTGCACATTCTTATCATAGGTAATCCGTTTTTTGTCACCAGTGTTCAATCTTTTCAAAAACGGTTGGGTTTCATTAAGTTTTAATTGAGAATTGAAAGTGAGTCTTTGATTCATCATTAGATTTATTTTAGTTAGCTTGCGTGGGACCCAAGTACCAAGCTTTGTTGTATATTCAGCTTTTTTCAAATGGATAAAAAAAAACTATTTTGTGGCCAATCCCCAGCTCTACAGCTATGGCATAAGAACTAATATGCTGATCTTACTCTCTTTTTTCCATAATGGTATCGACCTTATTTGTAGCAGGTTGAGCCGGGCAAAGTTTATCTTTGACATCAAAAGCAGCAGACTGAAAACGCTTGAACTAGTTTTGTGGTACTCTTACCGACACTGCATTAGGTCCATGCACATTACAATTTTTTTTCGCGGATTATCGCTTTTATTGTAATAAAACTTCAAAATGTATCGAGTTTCTACATTGTGTTCACTTATTTTGGTAGACAGAAAAACAATAGAAAAATGGCAGGACGCTGTTTTTACTTTTCATTTTTCTTTTTTTAATTTTTTTTATTATTGGCATTAAAACTAACCAGGTGTAAGCAGCACAACCAAAGAGATTTTACTTCAATTTTTTATTTACGAAATATAAAAAAAAAATTTTCCTTAACCTAATACATTTAAAATGGTTTCCAATAGCTGGTCATTATGATAAACATACTGTGTGCAAGACGAAGTGATTGATTCAGTTGTTAACGAATTGGAGTAATATTGTCGCGTCCTTAATCTTTTTGAAAGTTAAAAAACCTGACAATTGAATGGAAATAGAATAGAGTAGTGGGAAACTGGTGTATCAAATGGCCCTGTACATTGTTCAAAATCTTTTTATTAAATTTCCATACAAAGTAGATGTATATATTTACAACACAGATATGTGGGTTAATCTAAAAATCCTTAACAAATCAGAAACTGAGCAAACTAGCAAGTTATTTTTATTATTGTCATTTTTCAAAGTAGTGTCGATCGAGATAAATATATCGCTGCATTCGATGGAACCACTGAGAGAAACACTTCGTCCACTCCCACTTAGGGGTCTCTTCGACGGCCTTTTCCCATAAACGTCCTATTTCCCAGGAGAGTAGGTAGAGACTATGGATTTCTATATGGTACAATTTTTGCATATCTCTCTTGCTTGATTGACATCCATTGTTTTATGCAAGCTTGTACATGTCGAGTTGTTAAAATTTGGCCCTTTTTTGATATGCTGTCAATTCGATCTGTACAAGATTTACTAGGACGACCCTTGCCGACCTTTCTATCACATACATTTGCTCTATTTTGTTTTGTCAGTCTTCAGTCGTCCTTTCTAGATGGCTAGACGATGTGTACTGTTATACTGAAAGCATGTATTGCCATAAATTATTTTATTATGAAACGATCTTGCCCCTGCTCGTGCGCAGGACTCCAATCTCGGATTGATGTTGATCTTGAATTTCCCTTGGACATTGCTGTAACCAATAACTAATTGTTATAGAAAAGTGCCGATTTCATTCTATGTTCGGGCGAGCGAAGCCACGGACACAAGTCAGTATATATTAAAACAATGTCAAATAAATATTTTATGAGAATAATAATGATAAAAGTGAAACTTCTTAAACTTAAAAACATCATTATTGAATTTTTAACTTCCCGCTAAGAAAATTGAAAATTTTCTAAAATTTTCAGGAAATTATTGGTTTCATCAGATCTCGACGTTCTGAGGGTCTAGGAAGCTTCCCTGATTATCCCTGAGATGATGTCCATGTCTGTGTGCGTGTGCGTGTGCGTGTGCGTGCATGCGTGCGTGTGTGTGTGTGTGAGTGTTTGTGTGTGTGTGTGTGTGTGTGTGGATGTATGTAAACCTCTTATAACTTTTAAACGGATTGATCGAATCGAGCCCACTAAACGCCGTTCCAAAGAGTTTCACCAAACTTAGATTTCCTGAAAGTTTCGGTCGATTTTGAGAAATTTTCAAAAAACTAAGAAATTTTTTTTTTTTTAAGTGGTTTTTTCAAAATAACTTCAAAATGGCTTGACCGATCAATTCCAAAATCTAATCAGCTCTTGACCCTGTAAAAACACGTCGATTGCCGCAAACCGGGTCAAAATAGGTTGATTCGTTTGCGAGAAATCGTTATCGAAAGAAATCGAAACAAACTGTTTTTTTACTCAAAAAATCGCGTCAAATCCCGTATATTTTCAAGTGTTTTGAACTCGAAAATAGCGGGAAGTTTCAGGGTTGGCCTACAGGATTAACCTATTTTTTTTTATAGTTTAAATATACTTAGTCTTCATGGATGTAGTGAAACAATCATAGGACATAACATAAAAAACAAATAATCACAACACAATGATAAATATTAATTACACAACGCGTGATACCTCAGCTGTTCAAATATAGCGTCTAACACTTGCATCTTTAAAGCGCACATGCACATTTATTGTTTGTATCATTATATATACGTCGCTCTCTTTTGCTTTACTTTCGTTTCTCGGAATGTATAACTTTTTTCTATGTTATATAATTTTTAGGGAACTGTAGTCAACACGAAACTCTTATAGTTTCGCCATATCCGTATGTCTGTCCGCGGCTCAACTAAGAGACTAATAAGCTGTAATTTGGTATGAGAATACATATTAATCACGCTGGCAAAGAACTAAAATAAAATTTTGAAAAAAAAGATTATGGTACCTTCTCTTCACGTAAATTTTTTTCTTGTCTATGCCACGGCTTGGGGTATCAGTGGATAACTTATTCGAAATCATTTCGGTTCTGTAAAACCATTTTTCGATTTGTTTGTGGTTCACAAATGATCTGTTTATGAAATATTAAGCTTTTGAAGCTTAATATTTCACAAACTTTTTAAAAACCATGTATTCCTCCTCACCAGGTCAATGGTTATTCTTGGATATGTTACAAAATTCACGATAATAGCATATACAACAAAGTTAAAAACAAAACCGTCACAGCTTTAGATTAACAAGTAATAGTTGACCAACTTACAAAATAATTGCAAAAGTAAAAAGCAAAATTTCATCAAATTCTATTGAAAATTATTTAGATTTCGTTGTTGTTAGTTGTGTAAAACAGGTAGTAAATATAAGTTTATGCACCATGTATATATAAAATCATAACATCCTTAACTCCCATTTTATGTAAACTCAATCAACAGTTTCATTAGTATCAAACAAAAAACCTTCCAAGTCCATATACTATTATGATCAACTACAAAATCTTACATTGCGTGGCCTGACATGCACTTAGTTGGTTTATTTACTTTTAGTTAGAAATTTTGTAAATATATGTATATATATATATATATATATATATATATATATATATATATATATTATTTAGGTCTTCTTTCCTGATCTACACACACATATATATATATATATATATATATATATATATATATATATATATATATATATATATATATATGTGTGTGTGTAGATCATCAGAAAGAAGTTTTTTTTTTCATATCTTGATAAGTAAAAGTTATAGTAAAATCTCTTTGGTGGTGCATTTTGTATCTGTTTAGTGATGCCACTAGATAGATGACATTTTAATAAAATAAAATAAAAATTTAAAATGATATCCCACCACCGCTTTTCTATTGTTTTTCATCCACCAAAATGAGTGAATCTCACATAGAAATTCGATACATTTTGAAGTTTTATTACACAAAAAGGGGAAAATGTTACACAAGCCACGAAAGAAATTGGTGATATGAAATTGACTGAACGCAGTGTTGATATGAGAAGTGTGTAAAACTGGTTCAAGCTTTTGCAGTCTGGTAATTTGATGATGAACTTCGCTCTGGTCGACCTATTACAGATAAAGTCATTGCCATTTTGAAAGAAATATAGCAAGATCGGCATATTAGTTTTTACGACATAGCTGAAGAGCTGGGGATTGACCACAAAACAGTTTTGATCCATTTTAAAAAGCTGGATTTACAAAAAAGCTTGATATTTGTGTCCCACACAAACTCACTGAAAGAAATCTAATGGTGTCTACTCATTTGTCATTCTCTATTGAAAACTAATGAAACCGAATGGTTTTTGAAAAATTATCACTGGTGATGAAAAATGGATTATCTACGACAAGACCGTGCGAAAAAGATCATGGTCAAAAGGCAAGCAAGCTTCACAAGCTATAGCAAAATTTGGATTAACTCGCAATAAGTTGATGCTATTGTATATGGTGGGATTGGAAGGATAATTCATTCCGAGCCGCCAGGCATGACCATCAATTTGGATCTCTACTGCCAACAGCTGGTGAAATTCCAGCACGAACGAGAGTAGAGAATAAATGCTTGGAATTGATCAAGAGGAAAGATGTGGTTTTCCACCATGATAATACCAGACCAAACGCATGATTAGCCACTCTGCAAACATTGAGAGGGTTTGGTTGGGAAGTGTTAACGCATCCACCATATAGCCTTGACCTTGCACTCTCAGAGTTTCACCTGTTTTGGTCTCTTCAGAATTCTTTAGATAGTGTTTTAAGTTAACATCAAGAGAGGACTGTCAAAACTAATTGTCGCAGTTTATTGATCAGAAGTCCCAAAATTTCTACAGGAATGGAATTATGTCACTACCTTTAAAATGGCAACAAGTTGTTGAACAAATTGACATATATGTATTATAATTAAATATAAATAAAATGTAGTGAAAAATTATCTTGAATTGTATATAAAATTAAAAAACACTTTTTCCTCAACTTTATATATACTAGTAAGGTTCATAAGGATTTTGATATTATTTTATATTTTTTTTTTTCGTGGGAAAACGAGATACTAAAATTTTTGAACATTGCTGTAATTAACACCATTTCGAACCTCTTCCACCGTCTCCTTTTAAATTGACAGTTAACAAAAACTCACTTTTAAAACAAAATTTGCATATCACATCTTCCTTTTAATGTTTGGGCTAAAACCTGCTAAAAAGAAGATATGATATGCAAAATTAAATAGATAAGTGAGTTTAAGTGAGTTTAAAAGGAGGTAGTAAGAGGCCCTTAGTAGAATTATGATATAATTATATGGTTGTGAGGTTATTACTTGACATAAACTACATATAACACTATATGTGCTATTATGCAGCCAAATATTTAGTGTAGGATATTGAATGTATCCAGTTTTTTCTATGGGGAGTCATTTTCCCACAGGAAAATCGAATGATGCCTAGCAAAACTTAGTTGCCTAGATACTTAATGTATTAAACAAAAGTAGTCAATGTTTGCGGTTATGAGAAACTATGGTGTACAAAATGAATTAATTCATGTAGAATTAAATGTATTTTTAATTAGATATGCGTTTTATGTATATAATTAATCTTGTGAGAATGCATTCTCAGATTATTTTATCTTGGCAAATGAGTGTGGGAATTTCAATTGGAAATGTAGTTATTTATTTTTAGTGTGCGGCATTACTTGCTAAACAGATTTTATTGCATGTGTACCTTGAATTTAATGTAGTGATTTCTCCCAAGAAATAGGATCTCTGGGCATTTGAACAGGAATTGGGGTTCAAATACGATATTTTCTTATTCAATATTAATTCGTTTGAACATTTTCATTGTTTGAAGGACGCGTTGGTGTCCGTCGCGGAGCCTTTAAATTAAGTTAATTGAACTATTATTTCGTTGACTATTTTCATAAACCAGCAGATAATACTTACTTGGAACGCGAGATTTTGGTTAAATATTTGACAGAAAATACGTCTGCAGATTATAAATCTTCTTAATTTTGTTACGCGCGCTATCAGACCATACACATCCTGGTATATTATTGCACGCATAGTCATTAAATTTTCCCGGTTTAAAATTAGCATAGTATGCACATTGTTGAGGTAAATAAGATATGCATGTGTGGCAATAAATAACGCTATTATTATGTCTCTTGCCTAATAAAACTAAACTCATATCTTGTATTTACTACAGCTTATTTCCGTGGCATGAAATATTATATCACAACGTAAATAATAACAGATGTTATATTCACGTACTTGCACATGTTACTGCGTGTCATTGCTAATTTTACATGTAGTATTTCGATTCTCGTAATATTTTTTACATGCCATGTTTAATTGGAGAATTTATGTAGATAATAAGAGAATAAATAAAATTTGTTAGCTTGCGTTTTTTATATTTCTACTTCGTAATACACGACTCGTTCTGCAACGGTGTTACGTCATTATCAATCAGTCACTGCTTTGCCTGTTAGTCTTAACTTCGTGTTTCTGGTTTCTAAATAAAATTTACTGTTGTGTTTTTATTACTGATCTAATTTATCGTCTGTTTTCTGTATATTATGTAAGATATTCAGGAATGAGTATATTTTCATTTAACAACTTCAATAATTTTTCCTGTATTTTGATTTACATGAATGTATGTATTAAATGAGTAATATTTTTATAACAAATAATACTATTAAAATATCCCTATAAAATCTAATGTGGAGGTATTTTGCAATAAATTAGTACTGTGCTTGTTCAAGGTTTTGCTAAGCATTTTAATAAAATATAAGTGATTGATACAAAATTTATTCTTTCTTTTTTACATTTCATTTTAGAAATTATACAAATAAAAACGATGATCACATTTTTATAGTACATGACATAAATAGCTACAACACAAGTTTACCATTATAATGAGTTTCATGTCGATCCCTTATCACTCATCACACCTTCAACATTTTTGTTGAATACTGACATAAATAAATTAATGATCACTATAAGTTTGTCACAGTCGTTTAACAAATAAATTAATAAATAGAAAAAAAAATCCGTTAACTAAGTTAGTTTCGAGACGTTCGCTTCACGCTGCGATCAGCGTCCACGCAGTTTTGCGCACTTTTACACAACGTAACATTATGGCAAAGAAAACGGGATCCAAACCGTTCCCGACGTAGTTCATTTCGTAACTTATACTATTTAGGACACGTTAACATCACATTTGCGCTTATTTACACATACTGAAAGATACCAGACTAGAGATTTCATCTTCCGTAGCCGGGTGACCTGAAGGCGTTGTAACGGTCGCGCGCCGCCCTCGCCGCCTGGGGCGTGAGGAAGTACACGTGAGCTCCTTCCCCAGGCAGCCTGTACGACACGAACGACCCGGGCCGCCCCTCGCCCGCCGAGTTCACTGGGCCTATCCATTCCGCGTCGGGGTTTATCGGCGGCAGTGGCCTTCTGAAGTTCACGGCTGTGTCATCAACTAGACTCGGTTGGTTCAAGTCGTATTGCTCGTCCGTGTACTGCGGCTGTTGCCCTCGATTGTCTTCATTGTACTGAGCTCGGTATTCTGGATTCGAAATCGGTACGAACTCGCTGTCTGGGTTGATGGTCGGTCGTGGCGGAAGATCGTTGACAATAGTGTCGTCCTCCAGTGAAGGCGGTTTCGGACCTAGAACGAGATTGCCGTTCGTTTGAACATTGGGCGAAATCGTTTCGCTGTCCGGGTTTATCGTCGGCCGGGGAAGTCTCTCGTTCACTATCGTGTCCCCTTCCAAGGTTGGTGGATTAGGACTTTGTGATTCTAAAATCTCGTAAGCGTACTGCAGGTTTATGTTGTTATCGATAGGCGTTTTTACCGTCTCCAAGGGCGGTGTCGCTGCCAGACCGTTGACGTCGTGTGTGCCGTCTTCGATCTTCTTACCGAATATATCGAAGGAGTTTTTAGTTATGTCATCAAAATATCTCTCGTCCTGTTTCGTGTAATATCCATGGCTTATAGGATTTGGCGTTGTACTCAGATGATTTTGAGCATGGACGAGGACAGCAGCCTCAGGTCTGTCGTACACTATATGGTTTTTATTTTTCTTATATGTTGCAGGTCTGTGTTCTTTGTTCGGTTTATCGAAATTACTTTGAACAGTTGGTCTCGGCTTTGCGTAATACTTCTGTAAAGTAGGCGTTTCTGTTGTAACTTTAACATTTTCTATTAGATATTGCTGGTGGTAAACTGGAGCGGTTGAAGGTGTCACGGTATTGTAATCGTTCTGAACGTTAAAAGGTTCACTGTAGCTGACCATCGGCCTGAATGGTTCTGGATCTAATTTCGGGGCTCGGAAATTAACCGGTTCAGGTCGCGGTTTCGATTGATAACTGAATTGGTAAACTGGTCGTGATGTTATTGATTTCGGTTTATGAACTCCATGTTGTCGGTGTGGATGTTTAGGCTTCTTTGTCGTGAAGAAATCTATAGTTTGTTGTATGTCTGCGATTTGTTGGTAGAAAGCGTTGGGTCGTGCCGGTGGTTGTACGAAAATTTCTTGCACTTTTGGCTTTTGTATGCTGAAATATTCTTGAGTCAACGTACGGGTGCCTTGTTTTTGCGGCCATGAGAAAAATGGATCCCCTTGATCGACTGATCCATAAGTGACGTCGATGGATGGCGTAAAACCTCCTTGCGTCTTGAGGTTTTGTCGAGTGGCTTGAACTTGAGACACGGGTATTGCTTTATAATAATTTTGTCCATCGAAGTATGTTACCGGCGCTGCTGTTGTCTTAGGTTGTTCATCGTAGAAATAGAACGAGGCTACAGCACTTTCGTTCGGTCTCTGATTGTACACTGGTTGAAGTTTAGTCGTTGGAACTTCGTTATTTGGATTGTTAGAAAAGTAAGCTCGTAATGGTATCGGCGTAGACGTAACTATGTTATCGGTCACCAAGTTAGGCGTTGCCTCGCCAACATTGTAAACTACGTATGGTTTCGGTGAAGTCGTTGGTACTTTCTCGTTATAACCTTGATCAGGATAATCATAGATGACTGACACGGACAATGGTTTTGATGTAACTTTTTGACGAATCTTATATACTGGTTTTTCAGTTTTCGGCCTTGTCTGAATCAGGTCTGGCAGATTGTGTTCTCTCGCTTTGTTTCTTTGTGGAATCTGCACAATTCTTGTCGGTTCTCGTTGTTTGGGTGTTGAAGTCGGTTCATTCGATGTAATCGTCACCGTACTGGGTTCTTCGGTGGTTTTCGTGGATTGTTCCGTCGTCGGTCTCGTTTTATATGGTTTACGGTAAGCAGAAGTTGGCAATGGACGCTTGGTGATCGGCCTACTTTTGATTGTAGGCTTGACGGTTGGAATATCTGTCGTTGTCGACTCCTTAGCTGAAGTGGATTCTTCATCAAGCGGCGCAAAGAAGTCCGGTGGAGGCGGAAGTACAATGCCAGGCACAAGCGGTCCCGCAGGCACGGAGTTATTTTCAGCGTGGTAAGAAAAATTGTAAGGCGGCGGATAATAGATCGAAGGGTCGTCTTCGTCGTACAGGTCGCTTTGGTTGCTCGGTGGTGGTAGAAATGCCGCGCCCGGTGGGAATCCTTCTGGAAAAGATCCGTTTATGGATGGCGGGAATGGGAAAATGGGGCCTTCGCTCGCATTCCCTGGTAGGAATGGGAACGGAGGATTTGGGAACGGCGTTCCCCCGGAAGTAAGGTTTCCTTGATAATCACTCTGGGCGTAGTTTGGTCCCGGCGGGAAGGGGAATGGCGCAAATGGAAGAGAGCCATCGCTTTCTCCCGCAAAGAAGGATGGGAAAAGGGCCGCAGGGACACTACCGTTCGGTGTAAGGAAGACGAGCGGTCCGTCGTCGGAGAGTCGGACCGGAAAGGGCGGTGGCACTTTAGGTTTCTGCGGTAACTTTACTTGCCTGCGAGGCGCCTCGTAGTCGTCAATAGCGGGCCATGGTCGACGATCTGTTTCTTTAGATCGCTCTGGGAACGAACCACCTTTCAATACGAGAAGGTGGTCCTCCGCCAGCCATATCTCATCTTTTTTGAGGCCACCGAGACTGTTTATATTGTCTTTAGATCTAGTCTCTGAGTTGTTGTCGTAACTGACGATTCCGGGCCGTTTTAATGGTTTTGAAAATATTTCGTTCTGAATGAGACCATATTTCCCTTCCGCCACCTGATCCGAAAGCGTTTTTTTATCTTCGTCGTCGTCCTTACTCGATTTTCCCGTTTCCTTCTTCCCTTCGCCAGCGCTCGACATCAACATTCCGTCATCCCAAATCCCCTGGTTCCACCCGACAGAGCCGCCGAATCGGTCCGGCACTAGTACACTTGCAAATTTGTTGCGATCGTTTTTCTCATCATAAATAAAGGAGTTTTTGGCGGGGTCGCCGTATTCTTTATCGCTACGTATTTTGATGTGACCTCCGACTAGGCGGCGCACCATGCGCTGCGAGTCGGCGGCGACGCTGTCGGGCGGAGGGCCGACGCCACGTCGATCGTGCGCAAACGATTCCGGCGGCAGCACGTAGGTGGACACCAGCACGCTGGCGCGCGCGCACCAGGCGCACCACACCGCCACCAGCATAGCGCACGCCGCACCTCTCACCATCTGAAATATCCAACACGCGTACTCACATTAGTTACACTCACTATACGACAGAATTAATTACGCCGAAACATTATTACTAGTGAACTTATCTAAGTGGGATTCTGTTTATTCCACGGTATGACGTTGCCGATCATGAGGCGCGGCCGAGTGAAAGGACCTGTCGAGACAAAAACGGTGTAACGCGGCGTCGGCACTGGCCGGCCGCGGGCCGCTGCCCGCCTTTTATCAAGTCGGCCCGCGACCACCTCCGACTCGTTGGTTCGGCATTGAGTCGAGAGCGTTTAATTGGAAATTGAATGGCTAATAATGAGCGCGCTACAGGAAAGCCGCGCCGACCGCCCGCGCGCGCCCCCGCCCCCGCGCGCCCGCGGCCGCCGGCGCGGAGGCGGTTACGATCGATCAACATAATCCGCAAAGATGACGAACCGACCGCAGACATCTGTACGAGTCGTTACACCCGCGCCCGCCGCCGTTGTACGAGCAGAAGGATGGTTTTGAAACAATGATCGGATAATTTTTCAATCTCGTCAGCGCACGAGCTCTGTAACATAATCGCATAATAATATATGTACGAGACGGAGTCACGAATTGCCCGTGCGCAAGTTTTGCGGCCGCGTTTCAGACTTCGAAGGGTGACCGGGTAACGATTACGCGGCGCGAGACGTCCCCGATGCGAAAGCCATGCAATATATATTGTAGTAATTATTGTAAAAAAATTATGCGATAACTCAACGATTTCCTCCACATCGATTCATTAGCACATCATAACAACGGGAATGCTACCGGGACATCAATAAACCAACACGTGACAGTCGCTATCTGAAAGTATCTAGACCGAGCCGTTAGACTTCTGACGGAGAAACGCGGCCGGCGCCGGCCGCGATGTTGCCGATCGGGATACACATTATAAAGTATTATTCGTGTTCGAATCGTACTACGATTATATGGGGTAACTAACAAAAGTGATTGCGTACGATTATAACTCGGACGGATTATAATACACGTGCATCATCCATTTTGAAAACAATGAGGCTGCGCGCATCGTTCCGTTGTAATTATTATTATAGTTGCTTCATTAATTTCGGCCTAGCAATAGAGAGCGTTCGCGCAGAGACACGCGCGTGCGCGCTCTTGCGAAATCATCTTTTTATTGATGTCTTAATTGATTCTTATTGCATTATACGTCTGATTTCGATACGAACGCGATCAATCGTACAACTGTAATTTTAGTTGCGGACTAAGTCGATAAATCATGTATAATTTCCCTTCCCACTCGTAAAAAGGAAGTATCGATTCGCAGTCCTGAGCTTTAAAATTCCGCGACCTCGGCGCGCGAACGAGGTGCCGGGTGCGGGTTGTCGCGGTGGCGAGCCGTGCCTTTGTCGGCCGGCGCTTGCGCAACGGCCCGTTTAACGTCGGCTTTCCGAGTCACCGTTTGAGTAACAATGTAGCTCTAATGAAGGGCGTTCGATTTAGTTTATTGGTTCGTTTTGTCGACAGTAAAAATATCGAAATGAGTAATGTTTTAGGTAGACGATGAAGGTTTTCTTTTTTTTTCAAGTCAATATACTGATTCAATATACAAGCGAAGCAAAAAAGAAAAGCAAACGAAACGAAATTTTGATTACACACTACCTTTTCATAAAACTCTCAATCCAAAAGAATGTATGCTAAAACTTGAAGTTTTCATCTAAACGATTTACATATTTTATTATAATCTAACTATCATATTTAACTTCGTTGACGTCAATTTTTAGCTTTTAATGCCCGTTTCGTTTTCGCAAATATCAATATAAAATGTTTTTAGATGCTTACGTGAGGCGCTTATTTAAACATGATCAATACATCAAAATATAATTACTTCGAAGAAGCTAAACCAAACCTCATATAAACTCTAGTAAAATTATATATATATATCTCTCTTAACTGGTGTTAAATGTACTCGCCAGCAAAAGTAAACATTGTGAAGACGTTGCAAACCCTACGGTAGATAGATACATGCTTTATGAGAAAAGACCCCGTGGCAGACGGACACGGGAGTGATTTCTGTGTCGATATTGAGGTGCGAAATCTTAAAAAGTAGCAAAATTAATCTCGCATAATCAACTATAGTGTTTTATAGCCCTAATTACCGCACGCGCCGCGAAGCGGACCGAGCAGAGTAATGGAGCGGATAGACTCCTGGCGGGATACGTTTTTAGCGCGCGACAACAAGTTCGCTAAAATTACACTCCTGACCTTTGAGCGGCTCTCAGTCGCTGCACTTTAAGTGCATCTCCGCTCGGCGATGAGCCGTTCACCTTCGATCGCGATTGTTTTTCGAGGAATAGTTTCTTACGCATATTTTATAGATATTTTGTTCTTTGTCATATCAAAAAAAATTGTAATCTTCGGAAAGTATACAGTAAGTAAGTAAACGGCAAGCTTAGCTAGCCGGTAATTCACTATACTAGGTTTACGTAGTCCTTGAGTCATCACATGCAGTGTTTTGTTAACATTAGCACATAATTATTTAACCAATGAGTAATTATATTGCCGTAATAAATATGCGGACGGAGTATTGCTAAGCGACAATTGATGAACTCGTAAGTTAGCTCGTTGTAAATGTACCTACGAACCGTAAACACAACTGACTTACACCTTAAGCCTAGTTCATTACACTGTCAATTTCTCGAGATTTACGTTGAAACTGTGTCAAATATTTTCCTACTGTTTATGAATATAATTTCAGGGAATAATGATAGCCATTTAACATATTCCAATATAATGTAACAATCACTAATTGAAATCATCAAGGTTAATATATAATCTTATTGCATTTAATACAAATCAATAAAATTATCAAATACGCGCACACATGAATTCATTACTACATTCGAATTTTTAAATTTGGTCGGAACGTAAAGTTCTGTAAACGTACCGTATGCTCAATTAAAGCGTGGCCGTTGGAAAATAAGACAAGGCGCGCTCGACCTTGCGGTGGCCAATTGCTCGCATTTTTTGCGGTCGAGACAAACGCGGCGTGCGCGCGCGCGGCCGAAACCTGCACTCGAGAGCGGCGCGCATGCCGTGGGGTACTAACACTTTGGTGCCGTCCGACGAGTACGTCGCGTGACTGAATAACTAAATATCAGTCGAAAAACAAAGATAATAACAGAATAATTAATCTTCGCTAATTGATAACACTTTAAAAAAATCATTGTTAACACTACCGTACTGAAAGGGGTAACTCATCAGTATGGAAGTGGTGCATTCACGCGCCGCTAACAAAATAAACTTTCCTAGCCGATCGTTGTTTATCGAACCGTCAACCTCTCGACTAAACCGATTGTCGTCCGTGAAAGTCCTTTAAGATTCTGAACATCACAGACATTTCTCTTTTCGTGTGACGGTTGGGAAACTTGTCGCTCGTCGCCGAGCGCGCCGTCGCCCATTCCAATCGGTCGCTCGCCCTGGGCGGCGCACGGGCGCAATGCGCGTCAGCTCTCGTCTCGCGGAGCGGGTGACGGCAGGTCGTCGCCTGCGGGCTTTTAGCATGATGTCCTAGAGAAGTATCTCTATAGGACTGTCCCTTTTATTCATTACGTTCGCGTAAGAAGGATAGTTCTACACTTCTCTAGGATGTCGTGCTGGGTCTGCAGGAAGTGCTGATTTTTCAGCGTTGAACGGTCCTTTAAGTTCGTGCTGCGATTGAGTTTTTTAGGTTTTCGCCGCTTCTTATCAATAAAGAAAAAGTTGCTCTTGATCCTTTCGAATTAACGGTTTACAGCTACACGAACTATAATAATCTGTTAAAAAATACATCCTGTCTCACATTAATACACTTTCTCCTGATCGCTTTACAGGCGTTGGCAACAGATAAATATTGTATTGTCAACAGTATAATTTACTGCGCTCTAGAAAGTGTTTTATGACAGTGATAGCTTTCGCCCACTACTCGTTCCGCGTGGGCATAGACTGTATTCTCGTCCCGTTTCGTTCTTCTATGCGACGTATCGTCATAAACGACCACACAATTATGTAAGTTACGCTGTCAGTGGTTACGAGGGATGAAAACTACGTTCCATTAAGTACGGTAGTTATAGCATGTACGGTAGATAGTTTTATTGCGCAGAGTAAACACAGATTCGCCGAGGTGAATTATAAGAGATTGTCTTTTTAGTTTCTGTTGACATTAACTTTCAATACCGATCATATACAATTTTATCATACGAATATACACATATGTTTTTATCGAGCTAATTTTTGCTTACGTGGTTTAGCAAATTCACTCATACGCACAGATGATGTAATAGACGATGAGACTATACCACAAAACGGTTCTGCCAGATTTGTTTTCGATATTAATTGCACACGTCATTTATCTTGTAGATGTCTTCGAAAATAAAATAATACAGAGCTATAATAACAACCCATATTATAATATAATTTTAGTAATTAGCTATTTATAATACGCGCTGCAGGTTCTCGAACAGGATGTCATAATCTGACATTTTAACTTTACTGTGCATTCGATTTTATTTGACTGCATAAACGATTGCATTCATTATACAGATCTACTACGTCTGTATACACACACCGGCCTATACCTACACTTCGTATTTCGAAAGTTCTAGCGTTTCATCGAGTCGCGGTCTAGACTAGCAATTTACTCAGCTTATTAAGTGTTTACTTAATTGACAATGTTAGGTCGATATTTATCATGACGATAAAGTGTCGGCTCGTTTCTGAATTACGTGTTGAAACCTTCAATCTGAACCAAAATAATCGCTCGTTATTATGTGCAATTATTATAATAAATACTTTGCCACAGCGAAAGCGGGTCCTTGTGCTGATAGCAAAAGTAAATAAACGCTATAAAGATGTTGTTTCCTTAAAAAAATCATCTGTGCGGCCGTAGATTCGTTTTTCGAACCTAAATCCGATCAGTATTTGAGAGTAAGAAGTTTGCGTTACCTTCTTAGGGTGTCAAGGTATTATCCTGCTAAACGTGGAAAACGTTTTACATTCCAGTATGTGTAACAAACAAAGGGGCCAACGTATACTATTTATTTATAATTTTGTAATAGATTATAATCTTTTTTAATAAACGTATACGTTTCTCCTTTTGCTTTATCGTGATAAACTATCAATAGATATACAAACATAAATCGAGTCGCAGTTCTCGCATTGCACCGCCCCCTGTCGGTACTCGCTCGCCTCTTGCGTAACTGTTCAAAACGGCTATCAAAATACGGTCACGCGACCGTTTTAACGACGGGTCGTGCACGTGTCCCGGTCTCTCGACCGTCCGTCTGTCTGTTTGTCCCCGTATTTGCGACGGCTTTCGAAATCGTAACAAACGGGGCGTACAAGCAGCAGTCGACGCCCCGGGCGCCGCGACCGGATCGGGCCGTATACGAAGTTGCGTTTTTAAGTGTCCGACTTCCTTCGGCCGTTACGACACTAATTGACAGGTTGATATTGCCGATAATTATTCCATGTAATATTCAAAAGACACCATAACTGACCTGGATAAAAATATTCGGTTTCAATAAGAATCATGTTTTCACGCAAACATAATATGTTAATTTGTATGTTAATGTTTATAAAATTATCGAATAAAATATCTCATATTTAAATAAACAATCTGCACTGAAACTCTTATTGACTTTGAAAAAAGTCAATTTATGATTGTTGTACTTTATTAAATGTTTGCTACAACTCAAAATAATATTTGCTGGAAGTCACATTGATTACATTTTCAATCCGAATTGCACATTGTACGACCTGTTCTGTTACAAGGCCTACAAAGGTGTGGACAACTAAACTAACTCCCTTAGTGTTGGGTTCAGAAGAAAACCGCAGCGAAATATTGCGGCTACAGAGAGCAAGTACGTGTCCGCTGATACGAGCGGCTGGGGTGACAATGCTTTAAGGTGGACTCTTTTGTAACAAATAAATATCTAATAAAAGACTAAAACCAAATAAAATAAAATAAAAACTATTTCTGATAAACCATTACATTACACTAGCAATATAGTCAGTATCTGGATTGAGAAATACAACTGGTAGTGATAAAAACTGTACATCGTTTGGTTTTGGTAGTAGTGTTTTGATGCAAATGTATTTATATAAATAGTATTTAAATAAATCGTATTCTTGTGCCAACGTATAAAAGTAATAATACTAAGTTTTCACACGGTTATTTACGTTTAAATATTTCTAACAATTTCACGTCAATTAATAAAGATTTATGACGCAAGATATTCGTAACCGACTTAAGACATTTAGGATGGATATTCAGTACTTATCCCCAGTTGGGGATGTGGACGTGTTTAGGAGCGCAGGTGCTAACACTAATCTATTTGAACACAATGCAAGATTTGAATAAGCTTACATAATAATGTGTTATTATTCAATTGGTAGTAGAAAACGAAAATATATTTTATTCAATGCAAGGTGTTTATAACCTCAGAGAAAGGCAAAGAAGTCTGTTTATTTACCACCGATTCCGATATAGAGCAAGATGTGTATTGTTTTATTGTGTCGCATCGAGTTGCGCGGGGGGCTATTACGGACGTAGTATGTCATATAATACATTACTATTGTAAGTTGAACCTAGAAGAATATTCTAGGCATTATTTTATTTTTATCACAACTCGGTACTTTACGTGGACAGTGTTTTGTTATGCTTATATTTTTTTCGTTTTTCTGATTGTTTATCCGCCGAAAGTGTGGCAACCCTGCCGACGCGCGCCCGGCGGCGAGGCGCGTGCCGGCTCCGGCTGATCTACGGCCTCATTAACTATTACAATTTTAAAAGTTGCTCCGCCCGCCCCGCCGCCTAACGCGCGTGGGTTGCGTGCCGATAGCTTTTTTGTTAATTATCTACATGTAGTCATTGGTTTACAGCTCGCTACAGGACTTCTGCCGTTTGCTGTTTGCCATTTCATATCTCTTTGGGAAAAAAAAACTTCGTAGTCATTGTCAGTCGAATCGTTTCATGGGAGTTAACAATAACGCGCCCGCGTCGTCGAACAAAGAATCGACTCGTAAAAGGTGTGAATAATCACGTACCGACCTATTTGGGGACAACCTGCGAATAAAATAAGAAAATCCACTTCTTGTAAAGACATTTGCACCGTGAATATGCATTTATGTTAAAGAAAAAATGTGGGAAACACAGATAAAAATAACACGGCGTTAAAATTAATATAATATAAAATTGTTTTTTATAAAAAATGGATAAAATTGTTAATAAAATAGACCTAACAAATAACTATTTTCTGACATAAGAGCAAGGTATTTCCCGAAGGATATTTTCTCAAATTATTAGATTACTTATTCGTGTAAAATTTTATACACGTATATTTAAATTACTCGAGGACTCGATAAATTAACAATCACTAGCTTTGTTTGTGTTTTGCAGCACTATAAAAATGTAAACAATTAGCTAATGCAATATGTATAAAATCTACGTTTTTATGTAGAAAATGAAAATACACAAATACGTGCTAGTGATACGGTCGTCCGCGGGATTTCGCCGTCGCACTGAGAAACGTCGCGACTACATTTTAGCACTTGTGCAAGTCTAAAATCAATAATGAAATAATGTCACGGCTTTTAGGCGGATACGGCAATTACAATTATTGTGCATGTGCGCGTGCGCGCGCGGTTGAAGTGATCGCATCAAATAATAATAACTTAAACGTATTTCAATGCGCCTTATTTGCATATGCAAGTCGTCGCTAGTCTCTTTTAGACGTACGAACATATATCGAAGTAAAAATATACGGTATATTTAAGAATATGAACTTAAAAGCAAGGTGATGACTCCGTATAATATTTGTTTGTTAATTTCTAGAGCAATCATAAGAGCGTCAGCGTCTATCGATACGGTAACGCAGGCTTTTGAAATTGCAGTTAAGCCAACAATTACGCTTAATCGCGTGCAGATAAGACTTAAGTGCAATTTTCTTTAAAATATATAATCGAATGGAGGGCTACAGAAAAAAAAATGTGATAACCTTGCATTTCATTGCGTGTGGGATTCGGGCGGCAGCCGATTGTTCTCGTTAAGTCGGCATCCGCTCGTCGATTTGGCGTTTCGACTTAAAATCTCAGCGGGCCTAGCACGATGCCCTAGAGAAAATTCTCTCTATAAGACTGCCATTACTCGCGCAACGTAACGAATCTAAGGAATAGTCCTATAGAGTGTCTCCTGCCTAGGGCGTCATGCTAGGCCCGCTGATTTCGCAACCGCGACGCGGGTAACGCGTTTTTTTTTTCTCCTCGCCGACGTCGCTAACGGCCCAGTTCGTTATATTTACGGCGTTACGCTCCACCTTCGGTCGTTAATCAGACGAGTTTAATCAAATGGATTCATTCGTTATGCTCATGATCTTTTTTTTTCTTGGTTTCTAATTCGTTAACCACGACCAAGCGATGTTGTTACTTTTGCACATCACACCCACACAATGGCTGCGTTGATGAAGTGTGATAATCCATGACAATTTAGAAATTGAAATTTGTGAGTGGACTCCAAATTGAAGAGACGATGGACCGGATCATTGGATGGAAGTCGTGTATAAATTTTGAATACCGACGAAACCGCTGAACGAATTAACCGAGCGATTATCGATGTTGAATTCAAAACGTTCATTGAATAATGTAAAATAAAAAAGGGAATATTTATTGTGAAAAAAATATGTCGCAAATTATGTCGCCTTGCCTTTTTCATTGACTTTCATTTCTATCGACTTGAAAATTCGCACAATTGTAAGTACGAGTCTTTTGTAGTTATCAATACACTATGAAAGCAATGTCTCATCCTTTACTATTATACTTAAAGTATTATGCTACTGGATATACATCGAAATAGATACCGTGAATACGTATACCGACGCATATGTTAAGTATTTATCGTGTCAATATGCCATTCTAATACGCTGATTGCGGATATAGACATATTAAGATTTTTTTTCTTTGATTAAGGAAAAAATATCGAATGGCTGGCTTGTTTATATCCGCGTCACGATACAAAAAGGTTTTCTGTAGCATTTTCTCGTATACAACGAGCTGCGATAGCGAACATCAAGTTATCGATATCGTAGTGTTACGACTACGAAAAAAATATCGATCCGGTTTGTGCAGTCGTGACCCGTCGGACGCGCGCACGCGCCGTCTCGGGGCCGCGTTCCGCCGTGAAATACTTAACGTTGTATTCTTTCAATACGTATTGCCATGTGCTCTATTGTTTGCCGAAATTATGATTTATAACGCGTCAAGCGCGGCCCCCGTCGACACATTCAAGGTCTACGCCGTTTCGGTACGACTCGCTATAAGTTTGTTGTGAGTAGTCCACTGCAGAAATTTATCTATTAACGAGACCCACGACTTTGATCTATTTTAACGTCTTACCGAGAGCGTTCAACGCGGAAGGTTAAGGCGCTTCAGTTTTTCAGGATCGAAAGCATTATCGAGCTTTAGAATAAACGTTTAGTTAGATAGTAAACGTGAGTTCTGTATCATCCGTGTGAAATATTTTGTGCATCAGATTTCAAAAGTTACGTCTGGTTCTAGAGTGTGAGATATTTTTTAAACTTAACGAGCGAGTCGTGCGAACGAGCAGATCAGGGGGGTCCTCGTATTATGGAAGTAAGACTTCTTTAGACGCGACGTGAGAGTGACCGGAATCTTTCTGCGGACGAAAGTAATATTTAGTAGAATCTAGTCCGTTTTCGCAATTTCCGCATTTATAATATGAATTTTGAATTTGTCACCAACGTCTAAATATCCAAATTAAAATAACCAGTATTAGCGACTATATATATTTATTAATAACTAATTGTGTCCGCGATTCTGTCTTGGCGGGCATAAAATGAATTTTTAATTTTTTTATACCAGGCTATCTCTTTCATTCACGATTCCGATCCCGATGTATAATAAAGTCTAGTATGATTTATCGATTTTCAATTTGGTCGTTATATCTGTCATAACGCTAAATAAGGTTTTATTTTAGTCGCGCATAAAAATTACACGCACTCTTAATTTTATTCTTAGGAATTTTTACTGTTCCAACATATTTTGAAATATTATATTTTAATAAAGAAATCGATTGAGAATGGTGCGGTGCGGCCGCTCAACAGTAAATGCATTCCGTTCAAATCGGAATGTAATTGGTTGGACTCTGGCTAACCTTCGTGAACGTCATCCACGCCCACCCTGGGCCGCCGTGGAGCGCTTAAGGGTTAAGTTTTCTGATCTGACGTAAAACATTGTCTAAGGATGCGTCCCTACTCATCGGGGTGAACGCACCTGACCCAAGAACACATCAAATAATTCACATTCATCTGTCAGATGTCTCCATCGGTCAGATCTTTCCCAGGCTATAGGTACACGGAGACGTTTTCGTTTCGGCCGCCCGCGCGTGATACGATTTGATTACGGCCGCGGTAGCTTTCTTTCCGTCGCCGGCGCCGCCGGTTCCCGCCGACTTTCTTGGCCGCTTTGTTTCTTAATTTCACAGTGCCGTACCCGAGCGCTGCGCCTGCACGTAATCGCACGAGCGAAGCCACGCTTATTGTTCCGGTCTCGGTCGTCGTCGTTATCGGGTCTCGGGGCCCCCACCTCGAGGTCGGACGCGAGCGTCCCCTGTGCGACGTTCCGTTTATATACCTCGTTAACTCTTTGAACTCGCCAGCGTTATCGGCCCGACGACGGCGCGCGCATCCAATTATATGCCTCTAGCTCTCGCAATGGGAACTTTTTCCAGTTTCAAATTAGCGTTTCGCATTGTTACGGGCGCCTGTCGATTTGTGTCCCGATACCGTCGAGGTTGTACGACGTTTGTACGAGGTTGTATGGCGGTTATGCGACTAAACAGGATTAGTTGCGAGCGCCGCTAATGAGCCGCCGGTGACGAGTGCGCCGCACTGTCCGATCTGAACATCGATTAGCCGATTACAGGTAGTTGCTCGCCGTCATTAGCCAGTTTAGCATTGTTAAACGCTCGTATGAAGACTTTTGCAAGCGTTTCAAAATTTAGCCACCGGCACGGGCGGCGGGGGCGTCGCCTATCTCGCTGCTTTTCGGAGCGTGGCGGGTAATCGGCGGCCTTAGAGAGTTGCGCGCCCGCCGCGGGTCCTTCGTTTTGGGCTGCCGCGAGGAAAGTCGGGCCGTTTTAATAGGGCGTTTCGCAACGTTTTCTTTGAGCAATAGCGCTTTTAACCGTACGCGATTATCTCGAGCAGATACCGGCGCGGGAGCTGGCGCTCCGGCCGAATCGGTGCTGTTTTGAAATTCGCCCAGCCAGGTTCACTAAATGATAAGAAAATCTGATTTATCATAAAAACATCTCTTTACGAAAATGGCCCTTTAGATAATAACTTATCAAATTGAATACTTATTATTTGTTTAATAATTTCTTTTATTCGTGTTACATTGCGCTACTTTGGTGTAGCGATATTACGCACTCGAAGTGACTAAATAAATAAATGTAAACTAGACAAGCTTTACTACAAAAGAGTGCTTGCATGTGCGTGCGGTGTGGGGTTCGCCACGGTGGCTGCCCGCAGGTGACAGCGCGCGCGCCGGGATTACGCGCCCATTGTTCCGCCGGGCGACAATCGTGTTGCTAAATACCGTAAAGGCGTGGCCGTAGTATTGTACCGAATCCATCAGATTTCCAACAGTTGAGCAACAAAATTAAAGTCACAAAGTGAAAACTTTTGCTAAACTTCTACAATTAAATTACAGTATTTTTATTATACGTATATTGCTTTACGCATTATCACACGTAATATTTTTCAGCGATCATCTATTTCAACTTTGAACTTCAAGATTCTTCCCGGCGACGTTCTTGAACTTGTAAAACTTCGTTGCCGACCCACGTATACGCCCGGACGGCTTATGAGCGTGCGTCGTCGTCGGTCCGTCGAGCCGGATGTTATTTTTTTGTTAACACTAGACGCCGGCCGGATTGCGTAATCAAGTCCGTGTCAGACGGGGCTGTTTAATTTTGAATGCATTCGTACATCGTACACACACTTCGCCCGATTACGTCACTAATTTTTTTTTATTTTAGTTTTTCAAATTTTTATGCACGTCATTCATCTACCCAGTCATCGCTCGGGTGTCGTAACGTCGCAGAAACACAAACAGCACAGTGCAGTTTTTGCGTCCGATGCTTAGCGCGGCCGAATCGATTGGACGCGGCCCGCACGCCTGAACAAGCGCTTCTTGTGATTGCGTCTCGTCGCGTAGTATTCTGAAGGGAAGTACGTATTTGCATGATGTCGTTTAGGTATTTCTGGGTGCCTCTCGAATCCGCGTCTCGTACTGAATACAGCAACAGGTTCTGCCTTTTTTAATGATCCAAAAAACAGCAGAACATGTTATAAAGCCGCTATATAAGGAGTTAATACGGATATTAGTTTTTTTGTTTTTAATAAACTATCTCTCGTGGTTTCTTAAAAATTAGTTTTTTTTTTAACATTATGTCGGTCGTTTTATCGACTCGTCATAAAGAAACCTTTCATAAAATCGAGGATGTGGAAGAATTTAAAATTATATTACTCTTTATTTTGTTCCACGAGTATTTTAGACAAATACTTGGGAGTCGCCGTACCGATTTTAAATCGATTCGAGTTCTGGACATGAATTTATTTCTGTCGCCGTAAGCAAAAGACGTTCCGCCATTGTCTGTAGGCGAGGTGTGCTCCGAAGCGACTTAATCGCTTTTCACAATTTCCTCCGGCTGCGACGACGCTCCAGTGAGGCGGGCGCGGCCTTGCTGTGCGCGTGCGCCGGCCCGTGTTTAGCAACGGTGTTTGTCGAGGAGTTACCGAAGTGCGGCCGGCTCATTGTGCGGCCGCTCTTCACTTCTGTGTCGCCTCGTACGCTCACACGTGCCTCGTGAAATAGAGCGAGGACGTGAATTTTCCTTCCCGCGCTGTCGCCGCGTCGACGTTCCATCTACTTCGGCCGTTATAACTTTTACTGTCACAAACGATCTCAGTTCGACACTAAATTGTTAATCTGTTTGTCTTTTGTTTAGCAATATAACAATTCCTAATCGTTTCGTAATGTTTCACTGTACGTATTTCGAGAAGGTTGATTTTCTACATGGTACATGACTTACAAATGTTTCGCGGAGTCTCGGTTACAATTCAGTAATTTTATGTTTTATATCGATAAACTACGGTAGACTTGGAGTCATCTCCAGTTCATACAATCGTTTCTAGGTCTAAAGCGAACTGCGTACATTTAGATATTTACAGTCAAGTGCCTTCTTCTGCCATCTCGAATACTCGCGTTTGTCCGTTTACTTAAACGAGGGGCGATACACCATTCGAGTCTTATTCGTTTGTCGGTAAATAAATAAAAAAATGTGTTTCGTATTTTTTGGATTTGATTTGACTACATATCGCATTCGCTAAAGAAGGCCATCTGACACTAAATGTCGGTGTCGGTGCGAAGTGCGAGTCGCGGTATAAAAAAGTAGTGCGAAAGACGAGCGGCGGGCGGCGCGGCGGAGGGGGGAATGTCGCGCGCTATGAGTTTTTCCTGGTTAGATCGGAAGGTGAACGAGGTTGTAGCGTTCGTGAGTCACGCCACGTAAATATATTTAGGGTATCGGCGTGCGCGCCGGCCCGCTGTCCGATTGGAAAAATGGTGAAATGCCATCGACTTACGATTTTCGTTCGCCTCTGTGCTGAATGTTCGGCTGCGGATTCCGTTGTCTGCGTTGATTTTATAATTTTCGATGTTTTGTTTTGATCGTTTCGTTTGTGCGAATATAATATACCTGTGAAATAATTATATTCCACGAAGTACATAATATTTTTATAAATAATTCTTAATTACTAGCGTTTACAATGAAACCAGAAGGTTAATTAAGTTAACCTTGAATAATTAAGTTAGGACAAAAAATTATATTGATAATAACGATTAAATTTTATTATACACTTGCTTTAAGTTTATTAAAATGTTTAAACGTGTTGGACAATCCATATTACGCTAAAGATTTCAATCTTCGATATTACCAAATGTTATATTTATACCTCTGTTAGTTTCATTTTATCGTGTTTATCAATTTGTCGTATTAGTTAGACCCTTACGCGAATCACTTCCAGAGTCGACAAACGTGTATCGTAATTGTCCGATATTCGACATCCAACACTGTTATCGTAATCACCGGCACAACATCGGCATAGTATTAGTTGCGACCGTTTCTTAGTACGTATATATTGTTTTGATTTACAATATATTTTAACGGCCGACGCAGGCGTCTCTGACCTTAGAGTCGGTCGTGGAAGTACCACATACCGCGCGGCGACGGATACACGAGCGAGTGGTGATAGTCGTCGCGGGCGTCGGTTCTTTTTTACGACTTATTGAGGTATCTAACGGTTTCGCGTCTCTTACCGGCCGTCGCTGCGTTCAGACCCTGACGCGTAGCCGCTTTAAAAGCGACGAATAATAAATTTATTCGCGGTTCGTATTCGCAAGACAGATCGATATCTCGCCAGCGCCATTGTGTCGGTGCTATTTTTGGTGCGCGCCAGCTCTCGTACTCACGGATGTTTTGTTTGTTTTGTCGTTTGTTTTTTTCTCTTCGCATCCGCGTACCTAATCGCGTGCGTGGTGCGCTCGCGTCGCGCCGCACGCGGTCGATTGTCGGCGCGAGGTGAACGCGACGTCGCCGGCGTTGTCGCGTCTCGGCTCGGAGCCGTCTCGTTAGCGGAAGGGTCGGTGTTTTTGCTTCGAAATAATATTAAACGTTAATAAAGTTCTAGGTCGCCCGTACAACCTACAGTAATCGTATATCGGTAATTAATGATGTCTGATCTCCTGAATCGATTAATGCTTTTGACGCGACTGTGATTCGAATCTGCTCTTTAAGGGGTTCGTTAATTTAAATTCTATCCAGACCTAAACGATTCCACACAGGACTTAACGTCGACGACTGAACTGACTACTAACCCCATTATTTTCCCTACTGTCGAGTACCGGACATTCTGTAAAACTATAAACAATTAATATTTTTAATATAGTCACTTCTAGCACTAATGCTTTAATACAAAAAAAAAAATAATTCCAAGTTGAAAATAAAATGTAGTTTTAATTCCGTTTGAGATACTTCTGAAACTCTATTGTTTCTTACAATCACAAGTTATATGATATTCAAATTTCAACTTTCGGAATAGAAATATCTCCAGTTCGGACATGTTACGTTAACCACTCGCATATTCAAAATTACGGAAATGCGTCGAGAGCGAGCAATGTTCCCCGTGAAGGTACATCTCTTACGAGGTTCACGGAAATCAGTAAAGCTTTATGCAAACACGTTCCCATAATAAAAAGTTTTGTTGCATGCGATAAACATTTCATAATACATGCGTCAACGCCGGCGAGCATTCGGCGCCCGCGCACTGGCCGCGCGCTCACGTAACCCACTAACTGTTATCGGCGCGCAATTCGAAACGGTCCGATCTCAATTTCTCCGCCTAACGCCTACCGTTTAATTATAGGCCTCGGTTTGGGCCGTTTTTTTCACAGTCCGCGGTGATGCAGACGAGTTTCTACCACAAACTATTTGAGTTAATCGTAATATTGGATTTCCCGTGTCACGAGCCACGATATGGTAGCTTCAAAAGATAAACTGCAGTCATGAGGGAACTTGTATATGCACATAAGATACACGTACATAGTTTATGTGTTGTCGTTCATGAAATTATCTAACGACTTTTGGGCTTTCGTTATTGAGTGGATTTTGTATTGTGATCGTTTTTTTTTTTTGCTTTCATATCTCAAATTCTCATCGAAGTCAACGTGTTATATTATTGTTACGAATTCCTTTCTTACCGCTTGGTTATTTCTTTTTTCGTTGAAATAAAACGTTCGCAGATTATATCGTCAACAATTATAAAAATTATGATCTGTTCGACGGCTGGGAAAAGAACGCGTTTTATCTAACCTTGGCAAATAATTCCTGGGACTTTTTCGAATAATAATACAGTACTTTTCGTAATAATGAGAAAATAAAATCTAACGACACGCTACGGCAACGGTCATAAAGTCGAATTACAATCGCAAATTAGAAATTTTCCCATAGGTTCGAGTTGTCGTTGTCGTCGAGTCGTTTTTCGCGTTGTGCAAAACGCGTCGTTTCTTGTTTTTCGTCATTAATATAATTCTATTCTAATCTACATCAAGAGCTGACCTTTCGCGCGTTTCGGCAACGTCTAGACTCCGGTCCGTAACAGGTTGTCGTCATTAATATTTTTAATCGCGTCTTCGCCATACTCGGAGAGAGCCAATTTCGTCGGCGAGCCGCGCCGAGAGCGCTCGTTTGGCCCGCGAATAAGTTCAGGCCGAGTTGCGTTACGTGCCGTGAAGAAATTCAATTTCGTCGCGAATAGGGTCACACGCGCATCTGCGACTTACGGGCGGATAGGCATCCGCGAAGAGTTCTATCTGATGTGAGTAATATTTAAAAGTTGTGATGTAGGAGCACAGTGGGCGGTGTGCGGTGACTGCTCTGTACTCCTCTATTTCCCGCAAATGTCTCAGCGTCCGATGAACGTGCCGTTGTCGTTCTCGTCGTAAGCGGAAACGGAAGAAGTTAAATGATGTATATATTTTTTAATATTAGTCATCAAATAAGCTTATTACACATTATCACGTCAGCGACCGAATAAACTGTTACCACGCGGGATAAATGTAGATAAGAATTGCTGTAATTCCGATAGTGTCGAAATGCATCCGTGCGCTTTTAAACGAAACCGTTCCAGAAAATCGTACCGTGTGTAGATCGCTTTATGCGTGGACTCGTTTCTCGCTATGCAAATGACGCGTCCTTTATGTCCACATTCTTGAATTATTACGCATGCGCATGCCGTTTTATATTATAAACTTAGAATTCGCCGTCGTCTTGTATCTTCGTTGCGTAAACTACTGTCTGCTATCGGTTTCGTGCCCCTTATTATTTCAATTCGGTGTCTATGTAACCTACGTAATATATATTCACTGTCAGTATATTAGTGTATTTCAAAAACACTACCCAAGAGTACGCTTAATTATTGCGGTTTAAAAAAGAGAATTTATATACACCGTAATTTTATTCAGCGCGTAAATTATTTATGCCGTTGACTATTCAATACAAATTCGTACACGTTTACGACCCGCATCGGTCGTCATAAAATTACGGATAATTACTTAATGTCTTAGAAATCCGCAAATCGAAACCTACGCACGTTTGTTTATCCGGCGCTCGGCGAGGAAGGCGATTAGCTGTGCGGTTTTTGAACGGGCACCCGCGCGGGCGACGGGCCGTGGGCGTCTTTCAGCCGCCCGCGTCGCCGCCGGCGCAACGAATTCGAGACGGTTCGCCGTCTGGGAATATTGAATCATCTCGCGTTTTCATCGAACACCTGTACGCGGATGTCTGCAGAGAGAGAGAGATAGAGAGACAAATAAGTTTTGAAACCGACCGGTGTGAGATTCGAATAGAAGAGGTTTTGGTATTTCTCTCAGTGACGGAACTGAAATTGTGTGCGCTATTCATATACATTGCTATTTTCATATTTATTTGATTGGTAACTCGTTATAAATATGTATCGGGGCCTTAATTTTTTTGTAACGTGCCGTTAAAGTAAAAACTCCTCATTTTGAAATCCATTGCAAGCGTTCGTTCTCTAACCCTTAAAGGTTCTCCTTTACAAGTACTACCCTAAATTAGAATTTGATTAATCGTCCTAAAGGATTTATTACCAGAAAAGTTTTTCTATAGATACACTGATATATAAAAAAAAACGGTTTTTTCACATTCATCCTATTACTAAAACGATTACATCGCAACCCTCAAGTTGTCGGTTCTGTTTCGCTGTCACCGCCACTGAAACGCGATTGTCGCCTCCATCTCGCACGAGAGCCGCGAGCGGCACGTCGTCGAGCTGGAGTAGAAGGCCGGCCCGGCTGCGTGAGTTTTGTGAAACGTCTTGTTGCGGGCGGGTCGCCATTGTCGCATCGGGGCGGCGGCGCCGCGCGCAGCCCGTGGGATCTGGTCGGGGCTGGCGGACGGCAGCGGCGGCCGCGGGGACGCGCCCGGCGACAGAACCTCAGCGAATCTTGTCACCTTGGCTACGTTTTAATAGGATCGCACTATCCGTCAGCAGACCGTGAAGAAATATATTAATATTCTTCGATTTTGAAAGCGACTAGAGAAATATGTTAATTCCATACATTTCATTAACGATTTAAATGCCATTGCAACTCCTTTAGTGATATCGAAGACGAAGCGAACCGAAAAAATACTCTTATTTTTCGTTTATTGATATCATTAATAAATGTGACTATTACGTTCACGGCCAGAAAAAAATTTCATGTTTAATATCCGAGAGATATAATCGGCATACGAGACGCAATATTTTTTTTTAAATCCAGCGTACAATTCGCTGCGGCATACTTTTTTAACAATTAATTTCATTCAAACGGAGCCGGAGTCACGAATCGATTTGTCCGTTTTACGAGACAATGGCTAACCGATTAATCGATCGATTTAGTTTTTCCGTCCCCTGCGCAGTTATAAGTCGTCTTGTAAACGAACGCGAACTCACATTTCACGTTTTCGGCTGCGGCAGTCGACAAACGACACGCTGACTCCCTCAGGCTTCCTCGGCGGCTGAAATATGTATTATTTTATTTTTTCAAACACAACATTTACTCGATACACTTCACTAGAGTCGTTCGGTCACTTTGATCGGTTGGGAGCACATATCGGTTTAAAATAAACGTTCGTTATTATTTTCAATATTATAAATATCGAGCCGGTATCGGTGGTGCAGCGCGCTGGACCGCGATCGGTGATCTGCGTCGTGTGTGTCGGCGGCGGGTCGGCCGGCGCGTGAGTGCGCCGGCGGTGGGGGCGCGCGCCGTAAATACGTCGCGGCACGCGGCGCCCGCGCACCCACGGCTGCGCGTGCTCAAACAGACACATCGATATCGAAATCCATTGTAAACATCTATAGTAATGAATTCATATGGAAATAAATTCTTTTAGTTTTCTTTTTTAACGCGGTCATTAGTCGTATTTAAAGGGGAGATGGCATATATCATTTTTTGTGATTTCACGTTATCTATTTTATATATAGCAAAAACTAGATATTGTAAACATATAAAGGGTTTCGAGTGAAATGGTCAACGCCACGAAGACTATCGTCACAGAGTCACAATAGTCTGAGGCATATATGTAATATTCTATTTAGCAGCTTAGTGTTGCTACAATAATCCGTAAAATTGGTAATGTTAATATAATGTATATATGCCTCACTAAATTAGCATCAGGCGTGCGGAAACCGAACCGAAGTGGAATTTTGTATTGACGTTGTTAAGTTAGTTTTAAGATGTTGTTGTAATCAGATTTTCCTGTAACCTTTGACAAAACTAACAACGAACTGGAAGCTCGTAATGACTCATTAGAATATTTACTGCCAATAAACAATTTAATGTTATTGTACGATTACCTATCAAAAATGATAACCCTTCATATCGATATGAATGAGGTTACGACGATGCGCGTACACAGCCTTCAAGACGTCCAGAGTCGTGCACGCGCGACCGGCTAGTGACAATCCAAAAGAATATGATGAACTTTTAAATCTGTGCCTTAAATTTATCTTAATACTATACTAATTACCATAGGTTCATAAATTAATGTTATCTGTTATTTTCGTCGCTGACTCCATTATCAATATTTGCAATGAAAAATTCGGCCAAGTGCAAATCGCACTAACGTGCCGAGAGTTCCGTATAATAATTCATCTGATTAGTCCTCGGTGAAATTAAAGAACACGTTTTACATACACTTTCTCTACCCGACTATTTCGCAGTTCATATGGAAGTTTTAAGACCAAGGTTTTCATTCCGTATTTTATTCAAAATTTTAGACTTAATCGTTTCAAAAATAAGAGGGGAATGCTCGTATTTCGTATTTGTCGTAAGGAATCCACTGTGTGTGTGCGTGCGTGCGTGTGTGTGTGTGTGCGTGCGTGCGTGTGTGTGTGGATGTATGTAAACCTCTTATAACTTTTAAACGGATTGACCGAATTGAGCCCACTAAACGGCGTTCCAAACAGTTTCACCAAACTTAGATTTCGTGAAAGTTTGGGTCGATTTTGAGAAATTTTCAAAAAACTAAGAAAATATTTTTTTTTAAACTGGTTTTTTTTCAAAATGACTGTAAAATGGCTTGCCCCGATCAATTCCAAAGTCTAATCAGCTCTTAACCTATTAAAAACACGTCGATCGCCGCAAACCGGGTCAAAATCGGTTGATTCGTTTGCGAGAAATCGTTGTCGAAAGAAATCGAAACAAACCGTTTTTTTACTCAAAAAATCGCGTCAAATCCCGTATATTTTCGAGTGTTTTGAACTCGAAAAAAGCGGAAAGTTGCAGGGTAGGCCTACAGGGTTAACCTTTTTTTTTTATTATTTTTAGTTGGCCCCCTAAATTAAAATCACAAATAATTTTCACTATATGTTCATGATTGTATTGCGTCAATCTGTATGATTATGCCATATACATACAAATATTGCACCTTTTTTGTCTATCTTAAATTTATAGAAAATAAGATGTGAAAGACGGACAGACAGATACGAGAACGATCATATAAGGGATTTTTTTATTCATTATGTGAACGAAATCTTAACAAACAAGATTACTTTGATTTTATTATTCTATTTAAGTAATAAAATTTGGGTCAATTTTTCAGTTCCCGAAACCGACTAGCTTGCGTATAATCATTAATGTATGTCAGTAAAGGAGGCTTGCGAAGATCATAAGATGTGGAGAGATCTGTGGTCTCTCTACATTTTTGGAAGGTCAAAAAGTCGAATAGACGGGGGTTACCCGCCGTAGAGCCCAGATTTGTCACTCGACGACTTCTGTTTATTTCCAAGCGTGAAAAATAAATAACGTGGTTATCGATTTTCGACTCGCGAAAAAGCCGTTGATGCGTTCAAAATGTATACGTCGTATTGGAGATATTTTAGTCAGAATAGAAAAAGTGCTATAAAAATCAGCTTAAACGTATGTAAAATTGCATCGATCTTCATTTTGAAAAGCAATAAATCCATATTTAGTAATAAATTGTCTCTTTTCTTGTTATTCGGGATTCATGAATAGTAGTCGTCGTGTGCCAACGCCTTTCTGTGCTCCATATTACAGGAAATATAGTGGTATATTGAGTCATTTCATATAGTGATTCATTCAACGTATTTCTTATATTCAAGTCTTATGTGCTGTTAATTATAAATGTTGTAAAGCACGTGCTTCAGTATACATCATTGTCAAATAGATATTCTATGAATGCACTACGAATGAGATGAATGTTTGCATACATTAATTCAATATTTGTCGTAACAGGTTTAAGTGTATTTAGCTGCTAATTCACTACCGTGTTTCTCGTGCCCACAATCCTTTTTGTCTCGACTGTATGAAATGAACGCGGTGATCCAATTCCTTTATTCCTTTAACTATGATAATAAACATTTACTTAACGTTGATTTATTTACACTGCCATTTTTTTTACTGTAACTAGAAGCGAATAAAATCCTATTCATAAAGTATCGGAAGTAATTATTTTACAAGTCGTAAGTTTCTTCTGTTTGCTTACTCGGTTATTTTTAATGTATAAAATAGAACGCAATTTAGTATTAAATGGTATCTTTGTGGTTAGCGCCACCGGTAACGGCATGACTATACTGGTTGTTATCCCAAATAAAAGAGTAGACAATCGAATCGAGGAATTTCCCTCCGAACGACAAATAAGCCAAGATCACAATCAGCTAAACATAAATTAAAATAAAGCTTATTCAGACAACGAATGAAGGAAAATTATGTACGCACATAGAGTCGAACCGGCACACGCGAGCACCGGGACGGTGCGGAGGAGCCCGGCGGCGACAGCGGCGCCGGCGGGCTCGGAGGACGGCGCCGGTGTCGATGACTCGCGCGCGTTACGTAACGCCGCCGATGGCTCGGACGCTGCACACGCGAGATGATGTTTCCCGTAATCGTAAAATGAGTCAAATAACAACTTTATTTTCGTACAGCTCCACCCTTTCGTGTCCATTATTATAGAATAGACCACCGGAAACCGCACGCGATGCGTCTAATATTAACGACGCGGCCGGCTGCGTTATGTTAGCTTTGTCACTGTTCGTCGTCCCGGAGATGGTGTTAGGTGAAACAATGCAGTAAATTATTACACCCAAGTCGTGCGCATGGTCAGCGCGATCTAAATGTGTTTATTAGTTATAATACAAACCCCTTATCTGCCGCCTCGTAGTATTCGAACATACAGAAGGCTAAAGTCTCTCTCATATTCTTAACAGACGCTGACTGTAGACAGTAACGTCGCGACTCTTTTCATACTTAGAAATTTATAAGCGTGCAAATGCGAAAGCCTTGCGTGTCTTAAAATCGTCACACACGGAAGCTGTAATGCATCGCACATGCGAAGATGTATATTCATGCATTACGTTGAAGTATCATGATCGTACATTATCCCCATAATGTGACCGGCCGACGAGTCGTCCTACATATATATTAAGAAAAGGACACGAAAAAAGTAATTTTTATTCAACATCAGGTATTTGTTTACACACCTGTATTGAAAGTTTAAATAAAATTACGACCGATTAGATAAAATATATATTATTATTATTAGATAAAATATTAATAATCTTATATTACTCTATTTTTTTTACAGTTTGGTATATTTTTTATGTCTACAACTGTCGTGTCTGGATTTCTATAGATTTGTACCGTATGTGATAGATGATATCGAAGTTTAATATTACATGAGGAAAACGTAACAACTGTATTGTGATCATTTTCCGCCACGGGATCTGATTAACGGTTAAAATTGCAGTCTTTCCGTTACGTGACGTTGGTCTGTGAAACTGTTCTGAATTATACGTACATGTCCGCTTTGCTGAAACTTTCCTGTCAAAATGATAATTTGCAGTTCTTACAAAATCAGAGCTGAAGCCAGAACGGTGAGTAATCACTGCAGTTCAATTTCGAAATCGCGTTACGATACGACCTTTTCTTTACGAAGGAAATTCGTGAAACGGCGGTGTCTGAAATATTTCGAGCCATTTTACGATTACACAATGCGGGTTGTCTATGTTCGACAGCGCCCACTATCTTTGTACTGTGCCATAAAACAATAGAGCTGTGAACGGCGGGACCGCTGCGCAGACGCCGGCCGGCGTTAGCGCCGCGCCCGTCGGAGTCGCACTCCCCATAATCCGCGTTCGAGTGAGGTCTTTTCAACACTGGAGAGGGTTGTTAAAAAACCCAAGCTTGTCTGTATACAGAAGTCACTTCGACATGTCTATTGATAAGAACCGTATATGTCACATATTTTTAATTCAAGGCATGAGCACGCCAGTGGTTTTCGTTACTTAGGACTCCCTGAAATTGAAACTATTAATACGATTTTTCATATTTCAAATCATTGGTAAAATCGTACTCGGCAAAGTAATAGAGGAAAGTACGTAGTACAAAGTAGTAATGAATTATAATGCAAATATGATTTTATAATAGAAACTCTTCGAAGGGTGAAACTTAATATTTGCCCTTTCGAGATACAAAAAGAGACTTTTTCGATTATTGTGAAGTAATCTTATACTTAATTATGTACGTATAAGCGTTGTAAAAAAGCGATCTGAGCACGAATGGAATTATTGTGTATTTATATTCATGTTTTTCCTTTTGTATAGGCATTGGAAATTTTCTATTTGTACGGTTTCGGAGAATAAATATATTTCATTTATTTTCCTTGTGATAAATTAAGTCATTCCGACTTACATGTATATATATATATGTATATAATTGACCATGTCCTCTTTATTAATATTTCTGAGTTTTGGGGGAAAAATCGGTTTGCCGACGCTCTGGCGTCCTACGTGAGCGAAACGCGATATAATCCAAAAGTTTACCTCGCTCAAGCCAAACTATCACATATGAGATACCAATTTTAGATACAGCGCTGCCAGTGCAAGTTCACTGAAAGACCAAAACCAAAACAGAGTTCAATAAAATGTATTAAACCATATATTTGTCTCATAACATGCATTATATTATCACATTGTTAAAGTAAACCATATAAGGGGCGAATTGTTTTATCGCCTTGGAAACTCGCTTTTGACATTGCAAATATTTTTCGTGGATCATTTCAAAAACATTCTGTGATTGCGATTCAATAATTAACCATCATTGGCACACGTAATTATGTGATTGTTTAAATAATATTTACGAACAATGGTCTCACAAAAACATCGTTCTATGAATTTACGTAGAAGATTAGAGTATTCCATTGGAAATACTACAGTATTATATATAATGCAGTAGAAATGAAACGCAAACATGATTATGTACCGTATGCACTTCCTGTGTCAAGTGCATACCGTTCGCGTTCGTCATCTCGTCACGCGTGACACCATTTGGAGCAAAGAATGAACAATAATTTTTTAATGAATGTCGTGTCGAGCGCGTTCACGAGGCGGGCGATACGTATGTATCTTACGCGGTTCAGGGTCGCGTCGTTGTCGCTCGACAGCACAGCAGGGTCCTTTTACGATACTATTTGAATTATTTCAAACTGTTCGGTCGAACCTAAGCCCCCCATGCTGGTTCGTCACGGGTCGTAGTTTTAATACACGCCACGTGTACGTGTAGTGCTCTGACGCACCGAGGGTACGACTCGACCCGAGTTATTGGAAACTCTTCTTTCCGTTCGCCCATAATGAGGCCATCGCACCCCGCACTTTTCCATTCAAAATTACAAGTTGGACACTCGTCCGCCGTCGCACTTTTGCGCAGCAATCAGCACATCAAATATCCGAGTAAACGTTACTTAGCAGCAACTATTATTAACCCGTTACTTCCCAAGCATCGAAAACATTTGAATTTTTTGATCAATTCTTTAAATTGTGTTCTTGATACGCTAAGAAAAATTAAATTAAATTAAAAAAAAAATTAAAGTACCTTAGATGCGGAGTCAGCCTGTCCTATAAATATGACAATGGGAATTAGTGATTTGAAAGCCAAGAAAGGTTAGATAATTAACTTTATTTGAAAACTATGCCACAAACAGTTAAACGACATTTTAATTGTTTATTTTGTATGATATGGTATAAAACAATCACTGCAAAGTGTTTTATCGCATTTAGTACAAAAGGTTAGAGGGTTTTTTTTACAGCCTTGTCCTTGACATCGCCTTTGTTTGTCCCTTTTCATCATATAGTGGCCAATATTGTCAAATCTGACAGGTTCTAAAAGTACTTTGGAAGAACCAGGAGTAGGTTTACGTGTGCTACCTTCCGATTTTTTCATCCAAGAAAAGAAACCTTCTGTCTGAAATCTAGAAGAGGGATAGTCTCATCCTTATTTACGTGGTTGTAAATAATCCATGCATTCACTAGAGACATGTCTAAAACGCGAATGACTAGAGGCCAATACCGTTTCTTACCCCTAAAACGGATTGGATATTTAGAAATCAACCAATCATGTTTATCGACTCGTATTCTAGAACCTCGTCACTTAATATAGTTTCGAATATTTCTACAGCCGATTTCCGTCCAAATCCGTAATCATATTACTCAAACATTCTTTAGCAGAGTTAGATTCTGGCTGTATATACTGGGTTACACTTACGCCAAGAGACTGTCTTTCTTGTCCGAGATTTGGATTCAGTAGGATGATCTTCATCGACGTTATCAATCGTGCATGAAAATTCTACTTGACCAGTTACATCTGACACCGGTATAACTCCCATGTCGTCGTCAGGATCTTCTTCTATGTCAGTCACCTCATCTACTTCGTCCGGAGGCAATATGGCAACTTCAATATCATTTAAATCCTCCTCACTACAATCTTCAAGATCTTGAAGATAGTCTGCGATTTCTGATATCTTCAAAGCTTGTTTGTATTTTTTTTCACTGGATCCATCTATAAATAACAAAAACATACTGTACCTACACGTTTATCAAACAACGAATAATGTGACAAAGACAAAATAAAATATTTTACTCACCTTCAACACCTTACTATTCACTAATTTTAACAATAGTTCGATAAATAATATCACAATCGGGTCACGAAGAGATGTAATATGTTCAGTAAACTTCTCACTGATTATAGTAAACAAAAGGCCCGCAAGAAAGAACAGTGGACACGTTTGAACCTGCACTTGAGCATAACAAGATCGAACGATTTCAATGGCAAGGTATACACATGCTCCCAGTGTCATATCTATAGTAATGGTTATTTTAAACGAAATAAAAAATTCTAAACATATTTTTTATTTTTATTTTTATTAATTATATAATTGGTAAGGGTCTAAGAATAAATTTTATGTACTTTGAAGTTGGTAGTTTCTTCATGTATAAAAATCTGAACAAAATACCTCTTGACGCAACAAAAATGAATAAATTTCAAAACTTTATATTTAATTTGAGTAAAATTTTTTCACAGCAAAAAAATATATTACTAGAAAATGAGTATATAAATGCGAATTTTATCACAAACTATAAAAATAAAAGGGCTAACGCAAAAAAAAAAATATTGAATATAGTGTCTTATAAATAGGACAGTGGGGAGGAATGGGTTAACACGTCTGTACGAAACCAGGGAGCTTAAAAAGTATACCGTCCAAGAGTAAACGAGTAACATTCGTTAATCGCATGTGTATTCTGGCCTTTATAATTATCAGATGACGCTGATGCATGCTTGCGATACTTCGAAGTGCAGTCCGACTCGTCACCGCTTAAGAGTGTGCATTATCTGCGATCGAATTTACGTCATCGATGTTAGATCAAAGAGTTTTCCTTCCAAAATCTCTTGCTGGTTAACACATGCTTCGTATAAAGCTTGAAAGTAACATTCGAAAGATATCCTAATGTAAGCGATACTAGTATCAGTAATTGAAGTTTTACTATGGGACTGCTTAAATCGTAGTGAGAAATTGGATCCATATGGATCCGTACGTCGCAGGGCTAAATTGTCGATAAAGAACTACTTTTTTTGTAGCTGTAAATCATTCTGCCCAATCGTTGTCAATCGTTAACGACTGGATTTAAATTTATAATCTTTTAATCAAGAAATTAATTGTACGAAATAACCTTCAAAACGTCCTCCATAAATTGCGCGCCGCCCGCGCAGCTCACGCCCGGCGCCTCGAGCGTTGTGACCGTACTAAATTATTTAGTAAAACATTCTTCGCTTTTTTTTATTTAGCGTATTCACGTAAAAGGCTTTGATTTATAAAAACGTCACATTACCGGTATCTTAAACGGTTTCGTAATGTTCCCGTTTTTTTATTACGGTATTTATTTTTTTCCTTTTATTTTATCGCCTCAGTAAACCTTTTTCAATAAAGTCCCATGCGCATTCCTTGACTGTACATGCAACAAAATAAAATATACAGCTATTGATATATTCTGTCGTAATAATACGGTTACTATTACACATGTAATGTATATTAATAACCGTATATATAATAATAAGCGTTACTATATATTTTTCATATTTTTACATACATGTAATAACGGTCACTTATATCATTATGTAAAGAAAATCCATTGTTTTCATTATGCATTAAAACGTTATAAATTTTCTGTCTATTACGTTTTGTCAGTTATTTGTGTATTTTTAATGTGTAATAATTGTAAAATAGCTGACACAACAGAGTACATTAACAAAAAATGTAAGAGAAAATGTAACAAACGTAATTATCTATTAGAAATTTACGATTTAACCGCTGAACCGATTATGATAAAATTTACCACAAAGATATGTCAACTTTAGGATGGGATATAAATAGAGCCGCGGGCAAAAGCTAGTTGTTTACGTGCTTTTACCTTATTACACATAAGTGGCCAGGTCCGGGATTGAGGTTTAATCATCTCAATAAATTTATATTGTAGTTTCGGACATCATTCAATAATTGTTCGAAAAATTATGCATCGATAGCTAATGGAAATTTTGTTAACTAAAAAAAAAATAGTTTTATATTGATTTTCGATAGATTTATTTGTTTCACAGAAATGTTTTGTATAAATCATTATATAGGTTTTTTAATTATACCTTTTACCACGGTGCAGTCTGCGGTCTATAAAATTTTCCGTGACGCGGGCTTGTAACACGCCGCGCGCATTATTAATGCTATCGCATGTTTGTCAATGACGTTCGTGTGCATTCTTGGCACAGTTTCGTTCTGCATATGGTACATTGGATGTTGCGAGCTAATCCGGTTGTTTAACCACATTACGTATATTTTTGTTGATATCCTGTTATTCGTCTATTCTATTACGTTTAATAGCTTTGTTTACATCCTGGTCGCGTTTTTAATCGTACTTATCTACGACTATGGGCTATGCGATCAACAGAACGACTCATCGACTCCGGCTCATCAAAAGCGAACGAAACTCACGGGCGTCCGAATCGATTGACTGCCCATCCAACGCGCATTCTTAACATACTTAACGATTTAAAATCCGACGTCCATTAAAGGATCGTTATCGATTTCGTGTAATTTATCGACACACGTTTCCTATTGTTTCAGGTACGTTACATTACACGGCCAAATCGAACTGCCGCTGATGTATCTGCAAACTCGTCATCGTAAGTATACCAGATTATTGTGTCCGCACACTCGCTCCACTCATACGCTACATTCTCGTCAGGACGACCACGATCGCAATGTAAAGATCCGGATGCGACGGCCCTCACGAGGCTTCGCATGAAAACGTATCGTTCGAATATTGAAAACGATAATAGTGTCTCTCGTTCGGACGTCGATCCTCGTCGTATCCCCTCGTCGTCCTCGTGAAAATTAAAACACACTCGCCCGGTTGAGACATCGCGGTTGAAAATAAAGCCTTTGTGTTCCGATTTTCAGGCTGTCGTTTCGCCAAAGCGGCGTACCTTGTACCACTAGCTCGGACTCGCTCCGGGCCGGCGTGTTAGCGTTCGGGCGTTTATCATCCCCGGCGGGCCGCGGACGCGCGGTGCTCGCGTTTCGCAACACGGCTCGTTACACGCTCCGGCCTAGAGCCGTGAGACGAGATCGCTCGTTTCCCACACTCGCTCCCGCCGGCGACTCCCCCTTTCTGCGTCGCTTCATGCCGACTCGATTCCGATTTAAGTTCGTCCGATATTTTCGCCGTGTATAATGTAAAAGCGAGTTCGCCCTGTGGGTGTGAAATGAATTTGAGTGCGCCGCGGTTGATGAAAAAGTTTCGTCAGTCGTCACTTTGCAAATAAAATAAAGATACTGTAAACGTTATTAAGAGTAGCAGTGAAACTACGAATGTACCTCATGCTACGAATTCGTCTAGCTTCACCGGCGACTCCGCCCGCGTGTATTTAGAATGAATTTGCTTTAAATCATAATTGTGATCGCAGCGCTTTTGCGATTTCAATTCCTATCGCGTTGTCTGTTCCGATCTCGATCTCTTTTTGAATTCCAGTCCCAGATCTAGACTTATTCCGATTTCCTCATTCATTTAAGTACTTCTCCCGTAAGATCGCTTTAAATTTTCACATTGTAGATAAAAACATTACATTAAGTAGGGGAAAAAGTTTATTCGTATTTTATAAGTAAGAAGTTGTAGTAAATCTCTTTGGTTGTGCCGTTTATATCTGGCTAGTTTTGATACCATTAAATAGATGACATTTTAAGAAAAGAAAAATTTAAATTAAAAACGGTGTCTCGCTTTTTTGCTATTTTTTTTTTTGTCCATCAAAATGGGTGAATTTAACGTAGAAATTCGATACATTTTGAAGTTTCATTTGAAAAAAGGGAAAAATGCGACACAAGCTGTGAGAAGAATTATGACGTTTATTGAGTTAATGTCATTAAGAGTAGCACAAAACTGGTTCAAGCGTTTTCAGTCCGGTTATTTTGATGTCAAAGATGAATCTCGTTCTAGTCGACCTGTTACGGATAAAGTCGACGCCATTTTGAAAATAGTAGATCAAGGTAGACATATTAATTTCTACGACATAGCTGAAGAGCTGAGGATGGACCACAAGACAGTTTTGACCCATTTGAATAAAGCTGGATATACAAAAAAGCTCGATACTTGGGCCCCATACAAGCTCACTGGAAGGAATTTAATAAACAGTGTACTCGTCTGTGATTTTCTATTGAAATGTAATGAAACCGAACCGTTTTTGAAGAGATTGATCACTGGTGATGAAAAATAGAATATCCACGACAAGAACGTGCGAAATAGATCATCATGGTCGAAAGGCAAGCAAGCTCCACAGACTATAGTGAAACTCGTATTAACTCGCAATCAATTGATGCTGTGTGTATGGTTGGATTGGAAGGGCATTATTCTTTATGAGCTTTTACCGCTGGGCAAAACTATCAATTCGGATCTCTACTGCCAACAGCTGATGAGACTTAAACAAGAAGTAGAGAAAAAACGGCTGGAATTTAACAACATAAAACACATCTTTAGTCCCTCGGCAAATATTAAGAGAGTCTAATTGTGGTGTTAATGCTAGTTTGACTTCGGAACCTCAGATTTTCAACTGTTTCGGTTTCTTCGGAATTCTTTAGTTAGTGTTAGGTGAACGTCGAGAGAGTACTGTCAAAACTGGTTGTCGCAGTTTTTTTCTTGAGAAATTCCAAAATTTTTACAGCGATGGGAATATGTCATAACCTACAAAATGGCATGTATATATTATAATAAAATGTAATTAAAATATGATGATAAATTGTCTTAAATTTGTATATAAAATACGAAAAACCTTTTAACCCCAACCTTATATATTCCTCATACAAATTGCCACCCTAGTTTATATTTTTTCAAAATTGCATTTACAAAAATAGTGGCACACGTTTTGCTTCATTTCTATCCAATAAAATATTTAGTGTTCTTATTTTAACTTAAAAAAATGTTTATTTACAAACTACACTTCTTTACGCCCTTTTCGCGTTGAATTTTAAAAAAAACTTCACATAACATTTCTCCGAAATTTCAAATTTCTAGGTCTATCGTTTAGGCTCTAGGTTCTATTACAGCCGGTAAGTCACGGGATCATTTAATATGTAATTAATTTTAGGTGTTATTATTATTCAAACTTATACAGTGGAATGATCGTCGTGGCCTCTATTTCGATCATAGTGAAATATTGTCGTTTATGTCCTCGCACAACCGACGCAAAACTGTCCCAACTTTGAAAAAAATTAATGCCTGTGTCGGTATAATGGGCGAAAGCCACGTGACAACGACTTTGAGTGGTAAAACTATTTTAATGTATCATTCATTCGTATAGTAGGAAGAAGGATGAAATAATAGTAACAATTTAAAACATTTATTTTATACAAAGAATTATATTTAAAACATTAATTTATACAAAGAATCTCGCAACTGAATTTCATATTAACAAAATTTTATTTTTTACCTTTACACATACATAATGTATTTATATACAAATACCTTCACATTATCACTACACAATCGTTTTACAATTAACTGGCAACGTGTAAACTCGTATGCAGGCGCCTAAGCGAAATAGAAGGCAAGACATGAACCGGTGTGTATGTTTATCTCTCTCACCCTCTCTCTCGCTCTTGGCGGGCTAACTGTGCTCGAGTGGAAGGGACGTGCCTTTCACTTTTTATGTCTGTCTCTTCCTGCTCTTAGGCGGGCTAACCATGCCTGATGAAGGGACGCGCCTCTCACTCGCTCTCATTGAGCGCATAACGTGAGCGGAGCTGCAACGCAGTTTCAGTGTCGCTGGTAAACCACTTATAAGACGTTGTCACGTCAAAAAAAAATTTCAATTTGTATGTACTACTTTTAAGCGCACGTTTGTATTGTCGCGTCGTTCGTTTACCTGCCTAGCCGATAGCGTTTGAGAATCGTGCTTGTCCTGTGCGGTTTTAAATAGATCCGTTTTGCTGACGTACATTTCGGACGAATTTATTAACCACTGGAACGCGCACCCAAAAAATAGTTCCTCCTTCGGCCGCACACCTCCCTTGGAGTTTTAATCGCAAAGCGCCCCCTAATCACAAATTTTGTAAAATAGACTGAAATGTTGATATCTATCATATTAATTTTTTTTTTTTTTTGATTATCAATTAGATTCTAATTACATATTAAATAGTCACATTATCACAGACTTAATATTCTAACGGGAATATAATTGGAAAGTTGCACAACCTGTGCTGTAATTACATCACTCATTTTCAGTGAACATACAATATAATAATATTCACTATTTTATTACGAAAACCACATAACTTTTCGTAGCACTATTCAAGACTTGAAAATAATTATATTCCTGACACTAAACATACTTATTTTTACTAAAACAGATACAAAGCCGAGGCGTCAAAACGCCCCATTTTAGATTTCTTGCACTTTCCGTCAAACATTTACGCCTAGCTGCAAGTACAGTGAGCAAATTTAAATTATCTAAACATATTTTTTTTTATTTTCGTTAGTTTGTGAGGAATTATAATGTAATTATTGTATAATTTTATCATTAAGTTTTGTCATAGTGATTTATTTCGATATTTTACTATATATATATACAAGGTGATATACATAAACATGATTATCACCTTGAAATAAAATAATTATATCACAATATATTGCATATAAATATACACTTACAAAAATATATCTTTTTGCTAAATCCATACAAACATACACTTACTATATATATAGTAAAATGATTATATCAAAATACATTTTGTCTTTGTTAATTTTTTTTCCTAAATAATTGCCATGAATTACAAATGCAATGATTATGAACTATTAATGCAATAAATTATTAGTGAATTTTACTTCATATATATAGTAACTGTATATATGTATATAGCAAAAAAGATATATATATTTGTAAATGTATATTTATATGCAATATATTATGATATAATTATTTTATTATGGATATGCGATATATATATATCGCATATATATACCACTTCGGAGAAGAAATGAAGCAAACATCATGTACAATTTAAAAAAAATTATTTTCATTAAAATAAGGAATAAAAAGTAATAAAATATAAAACAATAAAAAGCTTATTCCTAGGCTTACATTTTTAAACTTATACACTGTATTAATATAATAATAAAATTTATTCCTAAGGATTATATTTGCACTTTACATATAAATTACATTATTTATAATACAATTCTTTAGTAAATTTATAGCTGATATCTCAGTAATTCTATACATATTTTTATGGGCAAAAATATTACAATCATTACTATAAAATTCAAATATGTCATAATATTGTTAAAAATAAAATATTTAAAATTACCCCTTCTTTGTAGGCAGTTTTGAAGAAGGAAAAAGAGCAAGAAATTCGATTATAGATGTTTTGAATTCAATTATTATTCACAATCACATTCCAATATAAAGCTATTACGAGAAATGAAATATGTTTCAGAATACAATTTAAATTATAATGAAGATAAAAAAAAGCGTAAAAATTCATAAATATGTAGAAGCCAGAGAAAAGCCTCAAAATCTGAAATAATTCAAATCGAACAGTCCTAAGCCTCAAAAAACATTAAAAATCTGAAATAATCCACTAAGCCGAACATGACTGATAAAAGTTATAAATATGTAAGAATTTTACAAAGTGTCAACCTAACCACTTTGATACAGGTACAGTTGTACATATAACTGTATTTACATGTTTAGATTTTGCAAAAATAGTTTGCAATTTCAAAGTGAAAATATAAGAAAAACATATCCACCAAACAGGTTGGCAAAATTTCAGGTAAAAGCAATAATATTCATATAGGCATATTCAAACAGCACATATTAGCCTAAAATATCCCAATGTTGATATACCGTCGCTAGTACTGAAGTATATTCCATATGACAAGAAAATTAAAAAATGGTCTTTGGCCTTCGTTTGACAATCTGATACCGAAATTGTCTATTTGTTATAAATTTCATTCACGCGAAGATGTTTTAGTACTTATTTCAAAACATATTTTGAAAAATTCTTAGTCGTCATGGATTTTATGGATTTTCTTTGCAAAATTTATTTTCTGTGGATGTCGTCACACTTTTAGATGACTATTGTCAGGAAGGGAAATATAGCAAATATATCATATATAAATAAACATACATAGAAATAAATAAAGGATATGGATGTGTTCAAAGAAGTCTACCTTGCACAAACGCAAGCTTCGAAAGGGTTTCAAATAAATGAATTATGTGAAAGCTACGCAAACACCTTTAAAATTAGTCTGACATAATAATCGACACTCGTATTCCCTTACAAAGTCTCTCCGAACATGATATTAACATATCCCGCTATCAAAATTCTTTCATTCATTCTATCATAATCTAGTGCAGTTTATCCAAAATTGTTTACTGTAGTTTCGAAGAGTATCATTCCTTAGAAGTCAATGGGGTCGGTTCAGTAAGTTCATTTCGTCAATTTTGTCGACCTAGCCCATGTCCTCGTTTAGGCTTGTCTCGTTTTAGTCTATGTGGAGGTAGAGTTTCTACTGAATGATACTCAAGGAAACAATCGTTTTTCAAGACGCATAATCCGACTTAGCATACAGAACACTGGATTACCGTCCGACTTCTTATGGCATATTTTAGTAAACACATCTGGCAACACAAAGTATCTCCACGAATAGGCATATGGTTTTTAGTCCTGTCCAGTCGTAATTCTGATCGCGATATCAGACTGCGAACCGCTGCGGGAGGCATGTACCGCATCTTCAACGATACTGCAATCTGATATCGAAACTCTCTGTGCGTAATTATGTTCTTTTCGTCATATCTTTTGTTATAAATATACTTGTACAAAATATAAGCGTTATGCACACATGTGTTCAATAACCTTTGAACATCTTTATATACCATTTTAAACCCCTCTTTCTTTCCATTGGGTACATGGAGAGCTTTTGATCTTTAGATCAATGCCCCCATAGTTGTATTACAGTCTTTTACACATATGGGCTTCTCACATTCCTCGCCAGCACTTGTTCCCGTGTAGGTGCTGTTGTCGTGGAAGGTGCTAATCATCGATAAGATTTTGCATCCTGCCAACACCATTACATCGCCGGAGTGGCAAGCAATGATCGTGCCCTTTTCACAGTTTTTCTTCATCTCTTTTACATCTTCTGGTATATTTTTCCGAGTGAGGCGTTCTGTGCCCAGACAGTCAAAGCCTCGACATTTGAGGTATCGTGCCAACGCTGGACTATTATAATAATTGTCCATCGTGACACAATGTCCTTTATGTTCAAGACCTTCTAGTAAATTTAAAACTATTTTTGTAGTTTTCCCGGTCAGGGCCTTTGTCATAATGTTAGGATTAGGGGCAGTGTCAGAAATAGCAGGAGGGTTAGACATTAGTTTTTTACTTTTGTGTCTATGCTTTAATCCCCTACTTTTGACCCTGCCCCTCCCGGCCTCAGCTCTTTCATCACAATCGTCGACATTTTCTTCGTTGTTATTTTTTTTTCCTCACCTGAGGTGGTAGCTCCTCATCGTCTGATAAATTCTGCTGAATCTCCTTTTTGGCGGAAGTGACAAGATATTCGGCATCATCGTCATCCGAAAATTCTGAATCATCATAACTACTTCCACTTTCAGGATCCAAAAGCGCTTCTGTTGGTGATGAGACACGGAAAGTCCTAGAAGAACTCGGCATGTCTTCATCAGCAGAAACGTGGACATCAGGAAAAGTTATCACTTGATGAGTACTCGCTGGTTGAATCGTAGAAGCCGGAAATGGCGCAACGAGGTTTGATACCTGTGACATAATGTCATGCTCGGTATCTTCTATTTCAATGACGTAAAGAATTTCTCTGGCTTCCCAAGTTTATTTATACCCAGCTCCATCAGCAATTTCTTGGTGCCCGACGTGCATTCTTCCACATCCGTCGACACCCCATTCGGAATCAGCCTGCGCCTGATTCTTCGGCTGATTGAAGTCCGGCACACTAAAACAATACATATTAAGATGATTCATTTTAAGCGATGATTTTTTCACTCCCGCAGTAAAATTTCATTTTATATGCTAAAAAACCTGTTAAAGAAGGAACTCTTAATTTTAGTTTTAAGTACTTTTCCAATTTCTAAAACTTCCCATTTTAAATACACGTAAACTTGTATTTTTATCTTTTAAATTTATATAGTTCAGTGGCATTTCATGGTATGACCTCGCCCACAGTCAGGATTTTATTTTTAGAAAAGTGCATATTGCGGCATAATCGTAAATTGACGAGGTAGTATGGGTTACTAAACTTAAGTCTTTTATAAAATTTTAGTTTTTCTGTAATTATTTTATAAATAACGAGGCCTACGAAAAAATGTTAATGACAAAATTGTAGAAAATTTAATTTTCTAAAAAAACGTCCTCTACTTCAACGCGATGTAATTGATAGCTTAAAAGATATTCAGCATTTAAAAGAATAATTTGCTAAATTTTGATAAAATAGCTAGATTTTTGTCTTATAAATCACAGAAAAGTTATTTAATCGTAAGAAATTAGAATTTTCTATTCAAAAATTATTTCTTCATCGCATCAATTCACCTAAGTATTTTATATAGAAAATATTGATAATTAGTCTACAAATTAAGTTTTAAATGTAAGAACAAGAAATTTCACCAAATGGGTTTATTTCCACATATATATATATATATATATATATATATATATATATATATATATATATATATATATATAATAATACATAGTATTTACGATTGGATAAAACTAAAATTTTAATTAATTATTAGTAAAAGTATAATTACGCGTTTTCGCAAATCGATATCGACATCGGTATTTTGGGTGCCGGCTTCTCAAAATGTCAATACACAGCCGAAGAACAAGCAACAGGCCTCCTGAAACATGTGATTGTAATGTACGCATGGTTAAAATAGATGCAAAACTTCTAAAAACAGTCACAAACACTAGTTTTTTGTACGTACTTAACCGTTTTGGGACGTTTGAATTGTGGTGATGATGTGGAGGATGACGGAGATGGCTGCGCCGACGAACGATCTGGGATCGCTGGCGAAGGGATTCGCGCAGGACCTGGAGATCGCAGTGATTGGTCCGATTCGCTCAGCGCCAAGTCCACAATATGTCGTGAACGCAGGGACGTTGACCATTTTTGTTTTATGGTACTAGTCCGAAATTTATAAAAATTGTATTATATATTTGAAAAACAATATTTGTAATGTGACCTAAAAAATAGAACAAAATAAAATTCATTAAACATAGTATGTAAATATTTATATTAAAAAAAAAGATTTGCAATGTGATAGAGTTTGAAAAAAAAATCCTCATAAATACTTTCCCAACATGAAAAAATCTCATATTTTAAAAATTCATAAAACATGGTAAATACTTATATTCAAAATAAAAATAAATTAGCAATAACGTTTAAAAAAAATTCTTCATAAATACTTTCCCAACATAAAAATTCTCATATTTTCAAAATTAATAAAACTTGGTAAATATTTTATTCAAAATAAAAACAAATTAGCGATATGATAGTTTAGAAAAAATTCCTCGTAAATACTTTACCTACAAAAAATTTCATATTTTCCAAGTTTATAAAACATGGTAAATATTTATATACAAAATAAAAATAAATTTGCAATATAAATGAATTTGACAGAAATGCAATATAAACATTTTCCTTTTTTTATCCTATTTGCATAGTTTGTAATAATATTCAATTAATCCTGAAATTTAATAATTCAAGTAATTCAATAATTCGAACAAAATCGTAAATTTTATATTTTTCACTTTTTGCTTGACTGTACTACGGTTGAAATTTGGAAAACATGTCTCCCTCACCGCTTACAACAGACGATTGCCGTTAGCAAATGTAACGGTTTTTTTGTACATATATGTAAATTCTCTACAAATTTTGCACCGAGACAAAAGCTAATAGTCTACTTTGTCATTAGAAATCATTGAAATAAAATAATATATTGAAATAATATGTAAAATCAATAACTAAAATTGAACAATGGCGACCATGTTATACAACAAAGAATAAAGGATGAAAGTTTCGGGTTATTTTAGACATAAGTCTTTTCGAAAAACATTGTAATCTATGCTTAATATGATTCTCCAAACGTTTCTACGTATTTTAGTATATTTATCAAAGAGAAATACTTACGGTTTTCTTAGCTTATCCATAATTTCGTAGCAAAATCAGCACACAACAATTCACCGCAAAGTGAGATGACGTAGCGTATGGCATCACGTGGATTTAAAATATCGTTGTAAATTTTTTGACGCAAGTGACGAGAACAGTAAATATTTTTCTGCTCCCTTATTTTTTAAACTATAAGGTTCAATTTCGTATAATATTGTAGTATAACCCAGAAATTTAAACAGTATTTTTCTTTTGTATCGTACCAAAAAAGAGCGAGTTATGCCGTTCTAGTGGGTGGCGCCTCAGTCGCAAATGCCACTATAATGGCATTGCGCGCTTGAGGGGTCAAAAGCTTTAATTTCGAACAATTACATAATTATGACATTCTTAAAAAAAATCTGGAATGGCTTAAAAGCCATACGAATGCCTCACGACGTAAACAACGTGATCGATATCGGGAAGCAACGCAAAGCTCGACGGTGACGTGGTCACGACCTGCATGCGTATTTAAATCAGTTTTTTCCTCACGTCGGTCTCATACGGACTTAGAGTCGGAGTCGGGGAGAGCCCTGGCGTCACCTAGCACCCTCCGCGCCGCTGTGGTCGTAGACGATAAAATTATTTTCCTCACGGACACTCGACGGCGCTCATGATTATTATACAGGTCATTCCGGTCCGAACCTTGTACAACGTATGTGTGTGCGTGCGTGGTACGTGCATTATTAGCACGTTGCTATGACTATTGTTATAATGGACTGTTTTAAACTGGTACGCAACGTTCGTGGTCCATTTTGGCGCCTTTTTTTTGGTATGTTAGGATTGTTTTCCATGCTCGAATTCTAATTTGTGTAACTATTTACTTACCAAATACGTGCTTTGGTATTAAGGTACCTCACACTTACGTTTTGTATCTAGAAAATGGCCAGTAGTACAATAAATACATGATGGTGTATTTAAACACGCGCTTGGCACGGTCATACGTTTTTCACTAGCGTAGGGATTGGCATTTTCTCAAATTTTCTGTGTGCAACAGCGAGTAAAACAATAAAATTTGCCTTTATAGTACAGTGCACCCATCGGGTCAACCGCACTCTGTTCAATACACCGACCGCGGCCGGCGCTCTTCGAGTCGGTGTTTTGATTTCGTGCTCGTCAGACGTTTCAACGTGTGGCCTTGTTTTTAATTCAAAAGTAATACAGATACATCGCTTCAATTTCACGTATATCACGTTTAGTGGGAAATGGTTTTTTTTTTGGTATCGCTATTAAAAAATTTTCATACTCGTGTCCACTATTTGGATTGTAAAATTAAACACAAAAATTTAATAGGTTTTTATAGAGCTAAAGGGCGCGAGATGTTATCATTTTCTCGTCTAATCGCTTCTGTTCCTTCTTACAAACCCTTTGCGGATGTAATGTTTCTTTAAAATAAATTTATTACGTAAATCTTGTTTAATTTAAGAAATTAAAATGCTTACTTTGTTTTATATCAATCTAAATATCGTTGTCACGTAGCTGCGATCACGACATCGATCTTTATGGTAACTAACTCGTTATACGAAATTAGAAAAAAAGATGTAAAAACTGTATTTAAATACATACCTACTAAAATAATTAGCATTCTCCGCACCTAACTGTATTATATATCTCCGTATCTAAGTGTTATAAAAAATAGTGTACTCTATGCTTATCAATTTGAAATTTAAAGTAAGGACTTCAAAATAAATGATTAAAAGTATGTCTTTTTAAATAACTTTTAAAATGGTGAACAATGGAGTGTTGATGTTTATATGATAATGCTTGAACAAGAAAAGCGGATGCGCGACCGGTATTACAAACATGAGTGGAACCGACATCGGGTACGAAATAAATATAAACGAAAACAGAGCATAATTACGAACGGAACGAAACGGACCGAGATTGACTGCAAGAAGAAGAAACCGAAGCGTGACCGGAATCGAACTTATCAACTTTAGAAATCGATAAGGAAATCGTGATTAAAACCACAAATAATATGGGGATCGTAATTAGGAAGGAGTGGTGAAGTTAGAAACGGGACGATATTAAATATGAACGAATTTATATTGTTTTCGCGAACGAACCCGTGAGAAATAGAAATACCAGGAACTCTTTAATTATTTAATAAAACAATAAATTGGGGGAATGGTATATATTTTATGCCTAGACAGACGAAGTCGCGCACGGTCGCCAGTCAAATTGTAAATAGAAACTAATAAGAAACTGCAACAAAGGCTGACATTCTTGTTGTGCCTGACATGCCGGCGGCGGCGCCCGCGCGGTCGTTACACGTATTCTGTAAGAGACCAAGGTCGTCGTCCCGGCGACGTCTTCGCTGCGACCGTTTGTAGAAACCGAAAAAAATGCTAATGCGCGCGGGACTTACGCGGATCCGATTCTCATCCGGATGCCGGAGGGGGTTGACCTGCGCTGGCGCAGGCGCCGTGTCGCGTTCCAGTGTTTTTGTGTTCGAGTATATTTTATACGTTCCGATTTCCAAGAATGATTCCAATCGAAAAATCCATATATCTTTTTACACGACGAACTGGGCTCTTTCAAATTACGTATTTTGGCATCGATATGTTTCATTAAATGGTGTTAACTTTTTTTATGATGTGTGTTAAAAGAAGAATGGTAGCTGCTCATAAGTACTTAATAATTACAGGTTTCAAAACTAAATCGTAGTATAGAAATTAGTTTCAGTGGAAAATAAGAAAAATATTCATATTTGACGAGTCTGTTCTAGATGATTCTGGGGTCAATATGTATTTAGTTGTAGGCGTCATCAGTAATTTGTTTCATTCATTATAAATCCTTTTATATTATAATTATGTGACGAATGATATTATCCCTACACTGCAGAATACTTATGAAATTTCCCTGTTTCAATTCGAAAAGTTGGACCGCTTGTAGTCCGTCCAAAGTCGACTCGAATAAATTCTTTTAATTCGAAGTAATTATGCAGTGACATTGCGCGTACGTCGGACATGACGAAACTATTAAGTCTCGGATCAAAGCCGTTAAGAAAGCTGGCTTGATCCATAGTTAACAGTTTTATTGTTCAATAAAACTCACTTTTAAAGATTTAGAGTTCATCATAAGATTTCACTGTGTACTTATTGTGGCTAAATAGTTTTCTAAGGAGTGGGCAATTAAACTGTTCTCGCGTCCAAATTTATTTCTTCATTACGCTCTTATAATTTTGTTGAAAACAATTTTTAAGGCTTTTAAACTAGCATTACGTCGTTATCTAAAGCAAAATGACCAATTTTGGTGTAGCACGACTGCCACGATGTTGATAAACATCTTTATTTTTTAAAATCTTTTTTACCCGGTATCATAAAAGTGTTAGAGCTTTTAAATTTTTTTCTAAATTCAAGCAACGGATGTAAAAATAAAATTTAGTAAATTAATTTTTCTATTCAACTTTTGGTTGTGATTATAGTCTATGTCAGTTATTGTTATCAAGTTTTAATCGCCCCGATGCTGAGGCATGCATACTTTCCACGATATTTTTATTTTAGTTTGAGGGACTTGGATCTTAAGGCTTCCACGCTGGTGCTGTGCAAGTTAGAGGATGTGAATGTCATCAATACGGTACCGACGTCCGACAGCGACGGGCTGTCTAGCGCACTATCTTAGACAACGGATCGAGTGGTTTAAGTGCACTTACGCTTCATCTATCTAAATACGTCTATGTGACATCCACATCGAGGTGTAAATATTACAATTTGTTGTCAGCGTTACAACAGCTGACAACTTCCGCGGTAGATTCCTTAAAAAAAAATCGATTTTCTTTTTGCTCTTCTTTGATTAAGGTGTATTTAACGTTAACCACTTTTTATTTAATTATTTTAATTATTTTCTTTTTTTCAAAAGTTGAACAGTTGCAAATGCTTACAGCATAAACGTCATTTTAAAACGTGATCAAGATGTAAAATAACACGCAAACAATCGTCGCGAAGTCTATTCTAGAAGGAATGCTATGGAAGAAAGAACCATGTATAAATAAATTACTTTCCATAGACAATGATAAACGATGTGCTTCGTTTTTCACAGCGGTTACGCCGTGGGAAACGGCGGGAAAGTGGAAAGTTATGTTAGTCGTCTCATTGTCAGTGTCGCGGCGCGGGCCCGCTCCTTCTCATTATTGACTTGCAAAGTGCTTCCTCGGCGTGTGAATCCGCCGCGCGACTCCTAAGTCGATGTTCAGATATACATACAATATGCCTTTAATTACTTAAACCGAGTTTATCTGAACGTAGAGCTAATAGCGGTCGATTGTAACATTGCCAGAATACTTTAGGATACTCGACGACACGGTCATCCGCGTGGGGAGGGTGACGACGTATGCACGAAGAGGCCGAATCAGGCCTTCGTCTAAGCTGAAGCTGATCGCATGTACTTAGCGCCTGAGATGAAAAACGAAAAGAGCCCTATAACGAATGGTGATGTGTAGTTACGAATGAAATAAAACTATAACGCATCAATGTACATTGAAATCAAATAAAGACTTCTTATAAATTTGCAAAAATGTAATTTAGTTAAGTCATAGTATATAAATCACTAATAATTGATATAAATAAAAACGTGTACGTGTTTGTGTTTAGCATTCGATTTTGCTCGCAACGCGGTACCACGCTGTGCCGGCGACCGCATTCATCGCAGTGCTCTTAATGTCGTATTACGTAATCTATTTCTATTACTATTATTTAACATTTGAACTGGACTCCCGCAAAACTGACCCGCCGCATGATTCGTTTTATCTGATAGCACTGTTGGAGTTAGTGTAGCTAGTTAGCTATTTGAAGTTAAATAAATAAATCGAATACGTGCATAAGTATTCGATTTATTTATTGAGTCTCCCGCTCCTATTTCGAGTGGGAGACTCAATCCCGGGACAGCCAATCAAAACGAGCTAAGGATCAAGTTCGAGCCTTCAATTATAGTCTAAGAGACATTAGCCAGCAGACAGCAAGTATTGTATCAAAATCTAAATTTAGCTCAGTCTCTTTCTCATACTTTACTACATATGAAATAGGGGCTTCGGTGAACGGAGTCGCTCGTGTGTGTAGTGTGTAATAATAAATCAGACCAACTTCAAAAGTATATTTACAAAGCTACTTTTTTAAAATACGCCATTATTGTTACTGAAAAACAACAATAGTCGACGATCATTGCGGTTGTAAAGTTATGGCATATCTTTCTAAAAGTCTCGAAAAATATGAAATTTCAAATGTTTTTGACGTAATTGAATTTTTGATATGTTGTTTTTTTAGCATTTTAGACGGACGTTTTTTGCGGTCGTAAAGCCCTACAGGACCGCGAAACCTTCGGTCAACAAACGTAAAGAAAGCATATAGTCATCACTATTCTCTCCATGATAAAGTATAAAGTATTGTATTTCTAACCCAATGTTTTTTTTTTTCGTCTGCCTCAGTAGGGGGCCCATTTTCAGTGAATGCGAATTTACTATGGTATTGTGAGCCATATACGTCAAAGTAAATGATATACATGTTGAAGATGTTTATGGACAAAGACTACATAGCGGTAAAAAAAAATTATAAAGCGTGATTACTTTGAAGAAAATCAAAAATAAACGTTAAAAATGCGTATTTTAAACCGCCATAAAACCTATTTAGATATGTCTTTTTTAAATTTAAAGCTTGATAATTTTTGAGGAAATCGCATATAACCATAAAAAAAAAGGGTGTTTTTATGGGGTTTCTAAAGGGCACCTTGGAGCCTATTTAGATAATTTTTTTTTAAGCTTCCAATTTTATATTTAATATTGATTTAATATTTGAAGCATTTATTCATTTTTTTTTAAGTAATTAAACTTTTTGGAATCATGAATTTTGTAAAATAGGCCGTTTCACGACATACAACTTGCATTTCTTGTGAATGGGAGTAGACATTGTTTTGTAATAACTAAAATTGTTAATTATTAAAATTAAAAACAGCTTATGATTTATGTATATATCTCTTTAAATATACTCTGTCTGCCGGTCACTGGCTGTTAGATTGTTATTATTATCTCCACGCTAAATATTTTAAATAGAGTTCCCAGCAGGTAATCGTTTTATGTTACGAGGGTTAAACTAGTTAGTCGCTTAGTGTGCAACCGCAGCCACAATAGACACACAACCCTTGGTGTTGTGTTACATTCTCTTACCACCTGTCCGGCCACATGAATGAAAGTGTCGATCGACCACATACATGTCTTTGGCGTATGTATCTCTACGAATATTGTAAAATATTGTGTTTTTGGTTTTAAAATTTAAAAATGGTTTATAGCCGTGGCGTAGGCTACTTTTTATTCCAGAATTATGTACGTTTTTTGTGGAACGGCTATTATTATTATGATTATTATTATTTTCTAGCATAATCAAGGGGAAAACGAACATGCGAACCATCTGGGTATAGGCAGTCACCGCCGTCTTCGGAGGAGTCACCAGTGCGTTACCGACTTCGTGAGTAGGAATAGGATATTTAGTGGAGGAAGGAGTAGGGTAATGGAGAGAAGGAGCGGCTGATAAAGGGATGTTGCGGGGTGATGGAGGGGAACTGGGCCACCAATACTTTCACTCACTGGACGAAAGTCAACAGCCGAAATTGTTACTTCACGCTTGTATTCTCTGAGAGTTTGGTGTTGCAGCTATCGAGCCAGCCATTTACTTGCAGCCAAGTTGGCCATAACATATCTCCACCACAACAATAACAAATATTATAAACCTGTAATTTGTAAAAAGATCGAAAAAAATTGTTCGTAGTACAGTACGTATTTGCATATTCAGTTTTATATTGAAACATGGTTATATTTCCGCGTCGTGGACGCGTCGTAAGTGCGCTAGTTAAGGTCTCCCCCGAATACGGCTCTGATGCTATTAGAAAAGTCATGCCGTTGAGAACGAACAACCGGTGCGCAGTGGCTCACAACAGAAACGACACACGCTCTACGTTCGCGTGCCGGAAACAATATTTTTCCTTGACAATTCAAATTTTAATTACACGTTTTACGCTCATCTAGCCGTGCGCGTATGTCGTGTTATCGTTATTCTTTGTTTTCGTTGCCGGCTGCCGTTTGTGTGAACGGGTCCGATTGCCGGACAATGAAGTTATAAAAATGGTATTCAAGGGCGATCGGTCACGGCGATGCGGTTTCCGCGCCTTCCTGCTGCTGTAGGTGGTTCGCGGACGATCGTTGCGTACACACACGAAACGCACGAAACTCTGCTGCTGTTAATTTAGTCATGAAAGCGTCGCAATGGCGTAAAATAGGGAAGTGGAGGAGAAGGAAGAAAATTCGGGGAGCGTTGAATCTGCGCAGTGCAGCATTCGCAAGTAATTCAGAGACGGCAGTTTCTGCACGTTTGTACGGTTTAAAACCACCGCTACAACTTATATCGTACAAGTTTGAATTTCGTGAATACGCGTATAAAAATTTAAAGAGAACTCTGCAATTATCCTAAATCTTAGGAGATTTCAAATTTATTGTTTCAAAGCAGGCAATACAGGCAAAATCATGATCTACAAATTGTTAGGTGGTTGTAACAAGTCACTTAATCTATAGTGTGATACGCCTAAACGCGTGGACAACAGTTCTGATGCGCGTGACATCTGTAGCTTTGACATGTATAATCATCACAACATTCTGAATCGTTATATACGGGAAGTATGTGCTTTCAATTTCAGATTATTTGTAATCGATTAGATTTTAGAAAAGCTATTAGAAATTATGGACAAGTTTTGATAAAAAAATATGAAACTTCTTCTACCTCTTACGAGGTTAATAGTGTTACAAAATAACCCTATCGGGGTTTTGATGATTGAGACAGGTTGCAAAGTAAACACTTAGACAGGCAGAAAGAATGTTACTCATTGAGATACAAAAAAGCACTACGGAAATTTTTTTAACACTTCAAATTTATCGTACTTGTGAACGCACTGATTGCCAAAAGGAAACTAACTCACCAATGCTCGAATTCTGATACATATAACCCCTCGGCGAGTGGTCTCGAACATTCTCCGACTGCTGAGACAAAGTTGTAAATCACTTATAATAAAACAAATAGTAAATTTGTTATATCTGACGGAAACTAGCAAGATGTATTGTAATCGAACGAACATTCTAACCAATAAAATACGTTAAATATGGGGTACCGGTCTTCTTAATATTCTGTAATTTAATTATTTCGTTTATGAGCGTAGTTCGTAAAAATACCATGCCTAGAACCCTAAGTAATGATCACTAACATAATCAAAAATATATTAAACGTTTATGTCTCATAATATTAACAGTTTGCCGATTTTATTTAAAATGTTTTTCAATAACATCTATCTTACTTTTATCGGCAGCAATTTCGTCAGTCGGTAGATATGAGCGTTAAGTATTAAAGCCGTGTGTGCTATTGTCTTACCTATGTTACACTACTAGCACATATTATCGATAAATCGCTATTCTTTGTACTGTTAATGTTTGCTAGAGTTATTTTTAAATTTAGTTGTGAACATGCCTTAGAAAATTGAAAGGTCAGGGGAATTCGGTTAAAAATTTATCCTTCGCTTCAGAGTATTGTTGCTTCTATTGGAATAGATTTTAAAAATCAATTTTAATTTTATTAAATCCAAATCATAATTATTATCAGCCGACTATAGATTTTGTTTGGATTAAATTTGTCCCTCACTATTTTTAACGGGTGACACCGACTCAGTGCAAGTAAACGTATGTAAATCCCAGTAAGTCCGTTGCGACACAAGTTGAAATTTTGAAGTGTAGACTTATCTAGGTGCGCTGAATTTTGAGTGGAGATTTTAATGTTGATTTCGCAAAAGACACATCAAAGTCGTTAGTGGATGCTTTGTAATCAATATTAGATTTGAATATGTCAAATGATCCAAATGAAATCACAATTAGATATGGAACAACGATTGACGGAGTTTTTTTAAAAGATATTTAGCAATTTATTAATCAAAAGTATTATTTTCATATTTTAGTTACTACAAACTTATTGTTTTGTTTTCACAGTACGATACAAATGACGGTTAGTCAAAGAAAAAATTATCAGAGTAATTTATACACGATTATAATTATATAAATATTGTAAATGTTACTGCTACTTTATGAATATGGAACAAAAAAAATTGTATTTCGCATTATTAATCTCGCTTTAATGGTTTTCACTTCTCTCATGTGGTTTTAAACACATACCGATTTTTTTTAGTCGCTTGCTGATTATCAAAATTGTGTTTTCTGATTCTTAATATAATATTCGTAGTAATTCTTGCTGCAGCATATGGAAAACATCGCTTGCAACTTTTGTCCACTGAAACAAACAGTAATTTGTTTGTGTCGTTGATGGCCGTCATTAAAACAAAATGTGAATATTTGAATTAGAATCAAAACACTTCTGTATATTTTCGTCACGTTCGAATGTTCTTTACTTATTTATCTCGGAATATTCTTGAAAATCTCTTATTTAAATCTATTTTATATGTATGTCGGGCTTTTTGCTGATTTAACAAAAGGTCAAATGTTATTTTTTTTTTGATACGAAATTAATTTATAGCCAATCATCTTTGCATTGACCCAAGATATTCGCTCGTGGCTCGTTATTAAATCATGTCATAATCGAAGGCTTCATGGTGTTTTTATGCGGCATCGCCATGCGGCGCCGGCGCCGGCGCGGCCCGTCTAGACGCTGTCAATGCCGATTTTGCATATATTTTATAAATTACATTTTCTCAGAAGCCTAAAGATTGTCTTATTTCAATTTTATTTATGACGTTTCAGGTTTTCCTTATGTGCGGTCAGTGTTCTCTTTGCGTGCGTCTTCCCAAGGGTGATATTGAAATGAATTACAATAAATCACGTGCCCGTTGGTCAAGTCACGCTATCTACAAATATTGAGATCTCTGTATTTAAAAACTTTATTATTTAGTAATATTAATACTTAAAATTAATTAAAACAATCAATTTGAAAAATTAAAAATTTAAGAACTTTCTGGTACTTATGGTTTTAACATCGTTATTTAGTTAAGGATCTTTGAAAGACCGTGTTGTTTGAACCGTCATAGTTAATCAGTTAAAATTTCGATAGAATGTTTTACTATGGCTGATATCTTAAGTAATAAAAAAAGCGAAAAGTGCAAAATGAAGGAGGATCGCCGTACTCCCCATACACGATACTTGTTTTTATAAGGTTATTTTTAATTTTTGTTTTATCATTACTATAATATAATAAAAACGTGCAAGCCTCAACTTCGGTGTTACGTAAAGCAAACTAATGTAAAACAACAAATAATGAAAACTGTCAAATATATGTCGAACTCGCTCTGAGCATCGGGAACTATAAAAATAGAATACATTTCTTTCTTGCAAAACCTAAAGATATATTTTTATGGTAATGTAAAACGCTCATTGCGTGCGCTTAACTCGCTCTCGGTCGGCTTTTAAGTGAATCAAGTCCACAGACACCGATAGCACACATCACCTGCAGTACATGACGTGCATTAGCCGTTTCTATGTGATTTGAATAAGGAGTTTTGGCCACATACACACGATAAGCATGGCGTACGAAATACAAAAGACGGACCTATATCTTCGCCTCGTGTATGGAATAGCTGATGTATTCTGTAGAACACTCACTCCGGGATCTACAAAATGTTGACGCGTTTGAAGCCTTAGCTAAAACATAATAATTGATATGTATCGTATAAACAAACACGAATACCATTGGCTCTTAAACTCCATTCATAATATGGAAATGTCATTTTTCCTCATATTAAACTTTTGAACTTCCCGTGCATTTTTCTAAACAACGACATTCACAATCACGCACCGAATCCTAACGAGAATGAGATGCTGCTCAAAGTTCGTTTTCTCTCAGGTGACGCTCGAACCTAGAGCTGGTGTTTCATTACATTTACCCCTTGGCGGGCGGCGCAGGCGCTGGAATGCGGAGACGATCTCCGTATTCGGCATTTATTGACGCAATTTGCATACGGCCGGCCGATAGAGGCCGTATCGCTCACGGGCTTATCGTTGTTACATTATTGTTGTTTTTTGTTCGCTCGACGTATGTATATTATAGTTTAATGTAGAATTTAACGATACGTCCATATTACATGGGCGGTGCATTGCGATTTTTGCTTATCGGTATTACGCATGTCCGGATCGTACGATGGTTTGTGAATTGTTGGCTTTTTATTATGGTTATTTGTAAATTTAATTTTTGTTTTGGGGCCGAGTTTTCGGAAGGGATACATACTTCCTAGTTTTCGATATTTCAGACAAACAACCTTGCTAGACCTATTGCCCACACGTATATTCACCCCAACTTTTATATAGACTTAAGGAGTCAAAGCAATAGGATCAACGTCACGGAGATGGCATTCCAACTTTGTCCCCTTACATAGTTTCTTTTTTTACGCTCTCAATGCAGCTTTGTCTGATGCACGGTGACGCAATATTAATTATTAATGGACGCTTGCCTGCAACATATGTTAATCACGTCAAGTGACGTACAGTCGTTCAATGACGACTGCACGTCACGGGAGGTGGTTGGGAGCGCATGTGTGGTAGTTTTAACACTCCCGACATCGTGGTAGAAGTGACTGTATACATTTTCTGAGGATGTACTGATCTAACATAAAATCTATCTTGAAATAACATTATAATTATTTACCGGACTAAGATAAATAAAATAATACCACTTGCTTAGGTGTTCGATATCTGTCAAGCCTATCGATTCAATATTCAATTCAGTGGATAGGGGTTCGTAGTAGAAGAACAGATACGAGGGTCAGCGATGGGTTGCATGTTGTACGTTACTGCATGCTGCAAGAAAGCTTCTAATTATAGATATTCGCGAATAAATACAATTAATACCCCACACAATAGAATATAACGATAATCGTTATCAACGCAGCGAAAGCATCTGCGACCGATGCCTTAACATACTTTAAGTGATCGGATGTTTAACGTGATTTCCATTAAAAATTTACTCAATTCGTTTGATGTCAAGAATCGAACTAATTATTTTTTCCTTGCACAGCAGTACATTGACTATTCTCCCGCCACCAATCTCTTACATGTATCGATTTTACATTGGTGCTCTATTCGACAACTAAAGAAACTCTTTAGAAGTTCCGTTTAATTTTTTTACGATAATGGCTTCTCAAACAACACACGCAGACACAAATAGAAACTGAAACTTTCTATTTGAGTCTGTGTGTATCGTTTGTTTGTTGTGATTCGACCAGCTTATTTCAGAATTCTTAAATAATGTTTTAAAGATGTACATAAAAACGCAGCAAACGGTATACTGTACCTGTACAAATACATCTACCGCTTGGGTTTCGAGTGAGAGTATTTGTTTTAGAATACTGGTATAAAACTTTGATTAAACGTGAAACAGACAACAAGTTGGCCTAAGAATCATGATCAATAACTTCCCCAATAACAATTATATAATTGTTAGCATGGAGCAAATAAATATCACGACTAAGAATGTCACAATAGAAAAATTATTATGGGAGACTGGAACCTAAGCTATGTCGAACTTGTGTGACACTCACACCTTTGCAATATAATATGATTGGAAAATTAGTCGAACTTCTAAGTAGCTATCATTCATAAAATGTTAATTTTATCGGAATAAGATATCAAATCGGAAATAAGAGTACGAAGCACATTCACGTGGTTGTGTCGCCTCGCACGTTTCGCTAAAGTACCTAGAACATTTTGCAGGAACTTTTCTCTTAACGAGGGACTCCGACTGCAGTTTCGGCTCGTTTTTCTAAGATTCACTTCGTGACCCTCCTGCGTGCGTGCGCGTGTGCGTGTGTCTGTGTGTACAATGAAAGTGGCAACGACCCAAGTTTGAGGAAATTATTATTGTTATTAATTTGTTAAAAACTGTTTCCATTAATATAATGTGTTATTTTAAAATATCACTGACTACGAAAAGTTGTGGATTTCAAGTATTTATCTCATTACTTGTCCAACGTCCAAGTATTTGTCTTGTTTTTTTTTTGTATATCTTACAGTACAACGCTCCCCGATTCACTCTTCTCGCCCGTCTTCGTATTTTAGGTCATTGCGATGCTTTCGTGACTAGCTTACAGCGGCGTTGTTGTGTAACAAAAAATTGAAAAATTTGATATTCTTTTTGGAATGCGTACTCAGCGATGTAAAACATCTTAAAAATTACCAATACGTTTCGAAAATAAACTATAGATTCCACTATATCTATTCTTTTAATGTTTTTTGGTAGAAAAAAAAATTAAGAAAAATATTTGAGGATTTACATTGCATCTCGCTGAGTCCTGTAGTTAAAATAATCAGTCATGATTTTGTATCGCTCTGATGCAGTATATCGTTCCTCAAACGAGTGTAGCCGCAGTATACATGTATGGCAGACGCCGTGCGGCGCGGCGCACACCGCCCGCGGCTCGTGCACCGCGGCCACTCGCAGTCGGCACGATGCACTCGTCGTGGTCGCGGCGTTGCCGGCGTGAACGGTTAAATTAACGCCACGTAACGTAACGACCGCCCCACGCGGAAGTGGCCGGCTCCCCGTCATTAGCTGCAATGATACACCACAATATGTGCACCTTACTGTTTCATTAGCGTCAATTATTTTTTGATACTTTTTCGCTACAGTTTTCACTTTACGTAATTCGAGTTTCACTTTAAGCGCCACAATTCGGCGGTCGTCGAGCGATATTGATTTACCAATAAGTATACGTCCACGTTGCTTATAAGTTTTCGATTGCAAGAAATCGCCTTCTATATTATTAATTTGTGTTAAACTTTCCTATTTCCTGAATGATACTAAATTAAAGCAGAAAGTTAAAACTTTGTAATAGTGCTTTATACACTTGTATAAATTTTTTAATGATGTTTGTAAATACTGTATTGTTTGTGGCTGTATTTGAAAATTTAAAAATTTTTTTTTATGTCACAAGTAGTGTTGGGCGCGCGCCATTGTCTCATGGGGAAGTGGAATATGTACATAATGATCTATACATATTTATAAATCATTATGTACATATATAATAGTCGAAGATGGTTTTAGCCCATTAATCTATTTATAATATTGTTAAGAAAGGAAACAGGTAGAGCAACAGAAAGTGTATATTTAAAAATACAAAGTCACAATAAATCGCTACGGAACCATTCAATCGCACTTAACTTGTGAACGCTCTAATCGCAGCGTCGTTCGGTCGCAAAACTACTGCACGCAACCCTTCACTATTTATACTTGCCGACTTGCCTTCCAGAAAGGTCCCAATCCTGAACAACAAGTTAAAATGCCACGTCTAACATAAACAATTTATTGTCTTTCCAAAATTACACCTCACAAAATAAATCCATTTAAAAATAAATTGTAAACAAACCTCAAAAGCATTGACGCCGCGTGGCGGGTCGTTTACGGTTACAGTTCTATACTCAGATATATTTTTTATACGGGGATTATTTTGTCGTTCTATTTTTAGTTTGCAAGCGCATTTCCAACAATGTTATAAATGTCAAAGTGTGTTTTTTTGTATATTCGTCCCTCAATTTTGCCTTAATGGCTGGACAGGTTGTAATCAAAATTTTTATAGATGTAGATAACGTCATCTTATATAATATAAAGTACAAATAAAAATGTTAATTTGATATCTCTAACAGCGATGTCCAAAGAAAAATAAAATTGACATTGTATCACACGACGGCGAAACCAGAGAAACATGGAGAACAGGAAGTGATCGTGATCAGAATTGATAGCGAAAACGGCCGCTTAAAAAATATTAAGAAATTCATTTTATATCCACGTATAACTCACTCGTCCGCGGGTTTATTGTAATCACAAAAAAGAAAGATTCATTGTAAAATTTTAATTTACATTCAGCGAAGCGGATGGGTCAGCTAATAAGCCTTTAATAATAATAAAGATATAAATGTTCACAGAATATCGCTTCAATGGTTTTTTTGTATAATTTCCGAGAAAAAAAAAGCGATTACACAACTCGTGATCGAGCGGGTTTTTTTTTAACTACGCTTCATATCGACGGGGAATCCTTGTTTTCGAAGATTATGTGTTTTTTGTGGTTATATGTATACCTTTAATATTTGTATTACACGATTGTAAATGTTTGTGGCTCGGAACGGACTACAGGTTTTTTTTTTGTCAACTCGATATTTTTTATTTTTTTTTTTATATTTCAGTTTTAAGAGGTAAAGGAGTTAATTATAGTACTCCTAAAGCTCACCTTTAATATGGACATGGTTTCGGTGGCTGATGGGATGAAGGGTAACTTAATTATTTTTCAGACATCGCTCCCGTAGGAGATATTTACGGAATCTATTGTGTGAATAGCGTCAAAAATATACAATTGAGTTTATGTAGTTATTGTCAATTTATTTTTCTTCGGCTGCTGAAGTTATGGAAACCGTTTCAGATAGTTACTTTTGTTAAATAAAAGAAAGTGTGGTGTATGTTATAGATAATCTCTCGGCCTGATAGGTACTAGAGATTCAAAGTTCCATGTATTTTTAGCTTTAGTTTAGTATAGCGAAGCACTCGTATAGTCGCGACAACAGTTTTTTATTGTCACATATTAACAAATAAATGATAATTCATCTTTATATGTATTTTTTATAATCCAGTAATTTGCATCATTTAATTATTTTTGTATACGTATTGTATATATATTATGCATTTGTATATATATAATTGTATATATATATTATTTTATTTTTTATGTAAATATCAACTATACATTTTTTATTAAATTGAGATATGCTGTAAATGAAATGATTATACGATAATTTTATTTGCAATATATCCAAACGATATTAATGTTATTTTTGATTTTTCTTAAGACTTTAAATCGAACCTGTTATTTATTGATGACATTTGTACTATCACGAGCACATTTGGCCTGTTTCTGAATATTATTTTACCGGCAAGAAAATTAGAGTAATCTGTACTTCTATGGAGAACGAAACCGTGATTGGAACCGATAGCGGACTAGAATCGATAAAAGAGATATCTATTGTATATTTGCGCGGCCGAAGCCGCGGACAATAACTGTTTTTTTTTTTTAATATATAAAATATTCCATCGGCAATGACATTATTCGAAAATGTGTTTCTCAATTTTCAATCACCCTACAGACACCAAACGCTCAAGTATGTTCGTGCACAATAGGATATTTAGAGCGACAATAAGACGCGATAAATGTCGGGGCCGTCGTCGGGCGCCGGCGGTCGCCTCAATGACGACCGCCCTCCGCCGCGGAAATATCGCCCGGGCGGCGCGCGTCGGCGCTCGGACCGCGGGGCTGCGGCTACACGATACCTGTACGATGCAATTAAGAATGCATTACCCGCGAAATGTTTCACGGCCGTGGACCGCCACGCTTTGTGTGTACAGTGAACGTGAATAGTATGATAGGCGGCGTGATGTTTAATTGCGGTTCAGCTGTGAAGACGATTTCTATCGCCGTCGGTAGTTCCGGCTCAGAAATAATCGAGCGCTTCGTGTCGTGAGCTGTAGGTGCAGAAAGTGTATACGAGACTGTGTCATGATGATGGGAAGTCGGTCCCCGGCGCGCTTCTGCATGTCTGTTTGTGTGCGCTAACCTCGAGGACCGATGAACGGAATCAGATGCAATTTTCATTGTTGTGATCTGTATTCTTAAGTGAAGGTTTGTGTTTTTTTAAAATTATACTATCATTTATATGGGTTGAGCGATAAGGATATTAGGATACAAGTTGGGGTACGATTATATCGCGAACCCACATTTAATAGATAAATAGTACTCGTATTGATTTAAACCGGGGTACTGGCCATTTTGTGCACATTCTATATACTAAATTAATATCTATACATTTTCGTACCACTTAGTGTATTTTGATGCCATACGATTATCTACGTTATTGTTGACATACATGAGCTCCTACTAGTTTGTATGGCAATATTTATGGGATACGTTCTAGCTATGATATGCGTTTTGATATTCCGTCTGCCGCCGTGACGGACCAAGTGACACTCGTTTTTTTTATTTGTGGTCGCGTTGTAATGTTTTGCGGTCACCGATCTGCTCTAAACGATGCACTCCAAAAGTATTTATGAATTCTTTGTTAAATTAGATATGTTTAAAAGAAATAGTGATCGACATAAACTTAACAGCAGAAATAATAATAAGCATGTTAGTCGAGAATGCAGTCACAAATTCAATTAGGGGGCTCTGTGTACGCATGGTCAATAGAGTCTCTGTGCATATACAACATTTATTATCATATAAATTTAAGAGCATGGTTAAACAATCGCTCAACAAAGAAGGATAATATACAATTTTTGAATATTTAGAAGACAAATATCCAGATTAACCGATGAATTTTCAAGTTACTTAAAATTAACAAAATCGCTATGTACCTCTGAGAACACGCTAAGCCGTCGGCCTCAAATGTTGCCACCGTACTGATAACGATAGATGTTGGCAGTTCCCCACCCGCACTGGGTTGTAACGGAGGACCGAGGCACGAGCCCTCGGACCGAAGTAAAAGGATCGTGGAAGGTCTCGCATTATAACAGTGGGGCGATAAAAACTTGGCGCAACGAACGCCTGGCATTTGAAACTACATCGAGCGCTAAGTGTACACTTCGTCGCCGGCGTTGTCTGCGCCATTAAATAATAAAGCGAAAATAGATTAGAATCGTTAACGTACACGAATGTTTGCACCATATTTATCAGTCACCAAATAGTACGCATTACGTAGACCTAGGCTCTGTCACGGTAGCGTAATTAAGAGAACAAACAGCGGTACCGCAAATGTCACGTGCGGTGTGCACCTGACGTGGTAAAGCGAAGCGCCGTTCATTATATGACGGGTGCGGCGTGTCGTTAAAAATTTTCAATGAAATAATGACATTTTTGAAGTGAAGACTTCTATAGATATGTATGTTAGGCGATTTTTGATAGTTGTAAAATGTTATGAATTCGCGTCACCGATACATGTGAAAACTTCTTTATGCGGGGTGAGAAATTCTTGTATGAATCAAATCTTATGTGTAAAACCTCATTTGGATTTGTTTAAATCATATTTTAATTTTTAATTCAAATGCAACATTATTGTTGCTATATTTGAATTAAAAAACTCACAGTTTGTAATTCAAATCTTAATATCTATATTGACTTTTCTTTCAAATTTACTGAGTTTGCGTAGCTCCTCATGTTTTTTGATTAACTACGTAATATATTACAACTTTATTCGAGATTTCGATAGATGTGAAAATTTTAATATACATATTACGATATTTGAATTTTTGATATTACACAATTCATTTAAATATAATAACAAAAAGTACTTTAATTAGTATTATAAAAACACGACTGGACATTTTGTTCGTTATATGTATATCTTTCGGTTCTATTTTTGCATACCTCATATATGGAGCGCTGAGGTAGTGCTCTACTCTCGCCTTTTAAAAATCGAGCTATTTTTTGAACTTAATTTTTTTTCATGTTACTATATAAATGCACGAATGACAAGAAGAAACATTTGTACTAATGTATCTATTTAAAAAAATTGAACGACCGCTATGAAGCGTGCACTTTTGGATTCTCCAAAATTTTTGGAACATTAATGTCGCATGATTTCTCTCCTATCACCTCTCCTATAGCCCTGTGCAAATCGAACTTGGAAGAAACAAGGCGTTCCGTCGAAATTTAATAACGTTTTGAGTAGCAAATTGTGTTTATGCGTAACGATGACCACGATTTATCTATAAATTTGTTCCACGTTTTAAAAGTGAAAATTACAGCTTCATCGACTTCGATTGCGTTACGGGATCGGATGAAGGCAATAGTATAATATTGATATGCCTTCTGCTAACCCATAAAAATTCAACACGTACGAAACACTAAGTTTTTATGCATACGGCGCCGTGTCGAGTAAACAGCGACTGATTCAATCGAATCCTCAAGTGGGTTTTCCTTCGAAACGTGACATAATAACAAAAATATGTGAAATTTTTTCATGAGTCAGCGAGTAAGCGGACGAATGACTTACGGCTTTAGAAGGACTTAAACGGTGACGGCGCGTCGACCTCGACCTTTGGCATTGCGACTTGCTTATTCCGTTATCGAAGCGGACCCCGGGAAGCAGGTTTATGCCGGTGCCGAAAACAACTTCATGTGGATGGGGAAATGCGCGCGCGCAATGCAGTGGCTTGTGATTATGCTTTTAATGTTAATGTTTACTAGGAACCAACACCCGCTATGTAACCGTCTAAAATAAAAATTAAAATTAAAGGAACTTTTTAGTTCATTATGTCATTTAAGATTTTGTTTTAATGGTTTTATTTATCTCTATATTTTTTTATTTTAAAAAATAATTTTATGATAACCCTTAATAATAATAATCTATATTTAATTTTCCATATTTATATATACAAAATAAAAATAAGCAAATGACGTCTAGTATTAAACAAAACTACTCTGAAAACATTATAAATTGACTATCGCCAAAAATCAAATGAAACCATAATATATAATAAGGTACATATTCAAGACTTTTCCGATGATAACAAACTTAACTATAAAAACCCATATCATCATATAAATATGTTGGAGACAAGATATTCTTTATTTTCCTAATTATTTAGATTATGTTGTTACTATTTTTTGATGTATGTGACAAGGAAGGGTTTGTTTTTTGGCATAACTACATACTACTTTTTTTCAATCTAACCTTTTTAGAAATTAATTTCATTAATTGTTCTTTATCAGGTTACTGATGCTCATGTATCCTGTAGAAAGTGATTAACATTACATAGTCATACTGTTATGTATTTGATTTATAAACGAAATGAGAGTACAACGTTACGAATTTAGCTTTTTGTTCTCCTTATTTACAACTACTTTTTAATTTTTGTATCTGGAACTCTAAAGCAGTCCGTACGCACGCAATCTAAGTATTATTTCGAATGAATTAGAATAAAGGCCGTTCAGTGTTACAAGTTTATTTACCTGCGAGTGTATTATTAAACAAGAAATTGTGTAATATACAATAACAAGGAAAGGAAGGAAACAAGGAATATTATATACTTAAACAAGGAGCATAATTGTATTTAACTACTAACAATAGATTTAAGTATAGCTTTGTTGCTATACAGTGTTAGCAACATAGGTAGGTATACAATGAACATGAAGTCTGAAATATATGTTTATTATTATTATAATTATTAGAACTGTTAGAGTATAAATTAATGCGGCCCGTCGAAGTCAGCACTGCATTGGAACTTCTCAACAATGAGCAACGTGGTACCAGTGCGGAGCGCATATCACACTAGTTAGGACTGCATTTGTAGCAGTAGCTTATTGAGCGGCGCCGGCGGAGCCGCCAGCGCGTCATCAGAAGGTGCCGGTTTCACGTCCTGAGCACGGGCAAATTCTTAGCCATTTCCAGTAAATCATTGAGCTGAGACCAAAGGTCTATTCTGTGCCTGAGAGCGTAATCCGAAACTATCATTTTTCATATTATGTTTGTTTTGCGTTCTGCGTAACATCGCCTACATTTGTATTTGAAGAAGATCATTGATTATTTAGCAAATACTAAACCGAAATCTTATCCTATTTATTGCAAGCCCTCATGTATTGTATAATGAATGGTCTCCGACGCACTACGTTAGTACATATACGTAGACAGACGTTGAAACTTAATATGAAGCAGAGTCATCCGCTATTAGTTACCACACGTTCTGGGCTAATAACAGATTAGACTGGTTTCATCGCGTCAGTCGCAGCGCAACGGGCTTATGTAATTGCGCGTGCGCACTTTCTTACAACGCGCTTCGAAATCGTGCGCCGTGAACTTGATCTCTTCGAAGCCGCACACGTTTAAGGTTCGACATTAAACGATTACAGTTCGCGCAATGAATATTCATACGGATTACCGTATTTAACGACGTCCGGCCCGTAAAGGACCTGCGGGCGAATTGATAAATTAATACCGAATTAAAATGAGTTTAAAGCACCCGTATTGTTGTTTTCGTGTTTGTACATTTCGAATAGCAATGGCGGCATGTCGGTAGATCCGTTTTCTCGACCTGTTGATGTCGTCTAACTCGTTTATCAAACGGGTCACTACATTACTATTATTAAGGAAATCTGTTTTAATGTGGAATATGGAATTTGTAAAACGGGTTATTGTGTACTTTTATGACTTGCGCACTGTTAGACAACCGCGTTATGTTTTACATAAAATATTATTCATAATTTATTTTTTTATTAAAACGAAACGCCGAATAGTGACGTCCAAAAACATGTGAATCGTTTCACTTTTTTTTTTTCGGTCTTATTAATTTAGTCTTCCTAGATCTATGAAATAGATGATGATGATTCGCTTGGTGGTGTTCGAGACAAATATAAACGAGTAATTAATTATCTGCACGTAATCGTGTTTGATAGCCGTAAGTAATATTAAGTCAGGGGAAAAAGTTTTTTCTTATTTCATAAATAAACTCTTTGGTTGTGCTGTTTGTATCTGGCTACTTTTGATATCATTGAATAGTTGATATTATAAATAATATAAACGGTGTTTCGACATTTTCTATTGCTTTTCTGTCCACCAAAGTGAATAAATCTAACGTAGAAATTCGATGCATTTTGAAGTTTTATTATAAATAACGGGTAATGTGACAGACACAATTCGCGAAAAAAATTTTTTCGTTTGTAGACCTAATGCAGTATCAGCAAGAGTAGCACAAAACATTATCTTCAAGCTTTATCAGTCCGGATGCCAAAATGAACTTGACCTGTTACGGATAAAGTCGATGTCATTTTGGAAAAGTAGAGCAAAATCGGCATATTAGTTCTGACGACATAACTGAAGAACTGGGGATTGACCACAAAACAGTTTTGACTCTTTTGAAAAAGCTGAATATACAAAAAAGCTCTATATTTGAGTCCCACACTCGCTCACTAAAAGAAATTTAATGTATTCTGTACTCATTTGTGATTCTCTATTGAAACGTAATGAAACCAAACCGTTTTCGAAAAGATGATGATGGAAAATGGATTACTTACGATAAGAACGTACGAAAAAGGTCATAGTTAAAAGGCAAGCAAGCTTCGAAGGCTATAGCGCAACCCAGATTAACTCGCAATAAGTCGAAGCTAGGTGTATGGTGGAATTAATTCGATGGTGGAAGGGAATTATACGTTATTAGCTTTTACCGCTGGGTGAAACCACCACTTCTGATATCTACTGCCAACAGCTGATGAGACTCGAGCAAAAAGCAGAGAAAAACGGCCGAAATTGATCAACAGAAAGAGTGGTTTAACGCCAGACCACAAACATGTTTAACCACTCAGCAAATACTGAGAGTTTGGTTGGGAAGTGTTAATGCATCTACTGTATAGCCCTGGCCTTACACCTTCAGATTTTCACCATTTCGGTCTCATCAGAATTTTTCAGGTAGTGTTAAGTTAACATTAAGGCAGGACTGTCAAAACTATTGGTCGCACTTTAATCTACTAATGTGACAGTCTGTCTGGCTTGGTACATTACGTACATACGTGTTAGTCAGTTTTGATCGTAGCTTTTATTGTTTAGGTTTACGCGACAACGTCGATCAAACATTACCTCGTATACGGCTAACGACTTACACTTTTCTCCAGATAATTGTAATTAGCTAAAGGCGTCTTTAATTATAAATTAGGATTTTTATAATTCTTTTGTGCGTCCACAGTTAAATATAATATCGGTCGTAATGTTATTAATGTGCGAACTTATAACATCCAAACCAGTCGCCGTAGAGCACATTAGCGCATCGCGGACGTGGGCCGGCCGACGGCGCCCTCGCCGCCGTGAACTTGACCGGCGCGAGGTCGCGGACGCTCCGCGCGGCCCGGCCCGGCGCGGCGCGCACGCGGTCCGCTCGAACCGATCGCGTCATAGTGTCATGTAAAAGTTTTAAATTTCGAGTTCTTTTTAATGTTCATTTTTGATATCATATCTACGGTGATCGCAACGTATATACGAGGGCTAATATTTATGTATCCGGAACTGGCCACGTGGGGATCGATATGTAAATAGTAATTACAACATTTACTCTAAATCGGTTGTTACACCACAAAATATCGATGCTGTGCGGGAACTAATAAAGTAAAATCGTCATGTTACATATCGCGAGATAAAGGCGTCCTTGGGCATAAGTATGACGAGCATACATAAGATATTACACGAAAATGTTGCTGTAAAAAATTATTGGATTTCGCACAACTTGAGCAGTGATCAAAAACAGCCTATTATTGATTGGTGCAAAAAAAAAAAATACAATCATGATACGTCAAATGCTGTTTATAATATCTACACAGGTGATGAATCTTGGATCTATGGGTATGACCCCTAAACTAAGGAACAGTCAACGGTGTGGGTGTTCCAAGATGAACCGAACCCAACAAAAGTGATTTGTGCCAAAAGCACTGAAGCAAATGGTTTCCTATCTTTTTTGTATAAATGGACATGTGATTACAATGCCACTAGAGAATTGTAGAACAGTTAAGTCGGAGTGGTACACGACCAGTTGTTTCTAAAAAGTCTTTGAAAAAATAAGAAAGAACAATCTACAACGCACAACCATTCTTCATCATGACAATGTTAGCTGTCACACGTCGGCCGAAACAACTCGGTTTTTGGAAGGTCAAAAGATCGAATTGACGGGTCATCCGCCGTACAGTCTTGATTTGGCACCCAACGATTTCTAATTATTCCCAAGCGTGAAGGATAAATGACCTGGTTCACGTTTTTCGAGCCGCGATGAGGCCGTTGATGCGTTCAAAATACAGGTCTTGGAGATGCCTCAAACAGAATGGAAAAATGCTATAAAAATTGGTTTCAGCGTATGCAAAAGTACATCGATCATCACGGTGAATATTTTGAAAAGAATAAAGCCTTATTAAATGATAGATGTTTGTTTCTTTTTGATATTCCGAACACATAAATAGCAGCCCTCGTAGCATATACACTGTCGTATCGATGATTTTGGTTTTATCGATTCGAGTTTTACGTTTCTAAAATTGTAGTACAAGTATTTACAATTAATGGGGATTCATTGGTACTAAAATTTCATCGGGAGAGCTATATTACATCTTAAAATCCCTGAAATGGCATTTTATAGTAATTTGAAGTTCCATGTAACGATCATAACACGATTAAATGTCTAGTCATACGTATGTATGCATTCCTTCGAAATAAATAGGTCACTGAATATATTACGGAATAATGTATTTTTAAATTGTTTTTTTTACGTGAAATTTTCTAAGGTACTTACGCTTTTTTTCTGGACAGTTACGAAACTGAGTTGTCACGCCCAGATCCATGAGCTAAATCGGGCATTATAACATATTTACGTTTTCATAAATTTATGATTTATTCTTATAATATAATAGCAATAAATAATTTCAAACAGAACAAATTGAATAATTAAAGATCGTAAACTCGTGAGTAAAAATAAAATTATTGTTCTTAAAAATATAACCTGGTTAATTGCAGAATTAAAATCCATGATATGGCATCAATTAAGTTGTTAATATTAATTTTAGAATTGGAAAATCGTACAAATTTTCACTTTTACAATGCGACGATAAACACATACAATTAATTTCGTAAAACCTAACAAAATATGTCGTCTATGTACAAGATATCTCTTCTAGAACCTCTTAATCGCGCACATACGTATTTGTGGGGTGCGCCGTTTAACGACAGATTTCGTCACGGCCGCGGCGTTTAGCGCCGGGCCCTCGCCGGCGTCCCCGACGTCGGCCGGAGCGTGTCACGAAATCGTTACGATTTTTTTTTTCGTAATTATTGGCGTGGGCGGGCGTGCATTGATTTTCAAGTACTGTAAATGTGCCGTTAAGGATGGGTTCGCCACGCGTTCGTGTTTAGTTCGGAATGTCCTCGACGTTGAAATTTATGAACAAAAGTAATATGCAATTGTTTAAAATCGAGTCGATTATGTTTTACGGCTGTACGATTGCTTCGGCCTGGAATAGAAAAATATCCATTATTACGCACGCTTTGATTTCATCAACACATTGACGTCGTCGTCCGCGAAGACCACGCTCCATTGCGTGAAATGACCATAACCAGGTGAGGCAATACCGGAGTTGTACGCTGGATGTGGTATTTCCACTCCACTTAATTCACAGATTTTTTGTCGGATCAGATACAGCCTGTGAACAAATGCACCGACTGTCGTTTTGAAATAGGCCTATTTTTCGGTTCACTAGAAGCTTATGTTTTTATTTCATATCTACACAATACACTATACGATTTTGGACGATTAGAATTGATTCAGAATTAGTTCAACGTGGACTATTCCTTTTGAACTTGTTTTTCTTAATCGATATTGTTGAACTACACATTTAGATTGTTGTTTAATAGGGAAATTCTCTGCTTATTGATATTCTTTTTTAAAATGAACTAAAGATTTGTATCTGAAGACGCAACCCAGTCACAAAAACGATCATGGTGTGATTTTGAAGCGACCGCTTGGCGGTTGCGTTGTGTTCATATAGGACATTCTGGAGACGATCACAGCAAAAAGCGGGACGATATACAGAAATACAAAATCCTTTTAAAAGGTCTTATCATATGAGATATTGTACAAAATTCGACAAGTTAACAGTCTTCTACTGTTCGCTACTACGTTATTTTTCAAATTAGTATCTTGTCCAAAAAATAATTTATACTCATTATAAACATTCTATCAATGTTGCGCTGAGTGATGAATTTAATATTGTCATTCAAATAGAAAAGAAAAAGTGTCTTAAAAATGCCCTCACGCGTTGGTAGCTAAACAATACACAAGCGGGGCCAAGTGAATAGTTATTGATTGAATATAGATTGTTTATGGTTTATTGAGCACTCGTGAATCACTGTTCAATGTTGTTCTAAACGTAATGTTCAAATCCATATTATTTTATATATATGTTTTAAATTTGACTACATAAAAACAATCGAAACTAAAACGATGGCGACCCTATTGACATAGCGTCGGAGCAATAAATCGAGCAGTGCGGCGGGCGTTTGCGAAACTGTAACAGCGCAGGCGCACACGCGCCCATGAATACCTATCAACGCTGTATTGTCTATTGCCCGCTGCATTAACTTGTGGTATTTTATCACAATCAACCCGTCAACAATGGCTAATCAACTCTGCTACGCATGATTCGATTTTGATATATGTCTCTGATTTTACGTGGTGGTAAGTGCTAATAATTCACAGTTTTTATCATTTTCATTATGATCTTAATAGAAATTGAGGTTTTTTTTTGGTTAGCTTTGATTAGTAACAATTTGGTAATTTCATGTTATTTAGATTTTTTGAATGTAATTAGTAAATGACTAGTAGAATATTGATTACGTTCGATATATAGATATTAACTCAGAGTTAACTCTTTGTTTCTCATTCTTATAATATTATAAATTATAATCGTGGGATTTGGGTGCAAAGAAACAAACTTGTGCCATTGCAGAATTGGTTTCTTTGCGTCCATAGGCTCCTTAATTGCCTGTTTATCATAAACAAAATCAGCCAATATTCTTTTAGGAATATAGACGAGTTAGTTTTCAACCCTACATTAATATTGTGACTATAACGATGTTGGTAGTGTAAATTATAATGAAAGTGGAGAATACATAACACAGACACAACAGAATGTGCTTATGGTTTTGTAGTTTTTTTTTAATAATATATTCACATCACCTACTTTTATAACTTATATGTATTTGGGTAAAAGGCTAAGCATAAAAAATGAGAACTACACATTTCTTAATGTCGTACGTAAGAGACATATGTATTTCCCTAATAGACCGTAGAATGTTTCCGTGTAAACATAGCCAAGAATACAACCAGGGCCGGCAGGGCATTAAAACATAATTGTATAGCATTAGAAACGAGCTATACCGGTATAATGTACCATTGGTCAACGCGTACAGATCCAAACCGAAGATAATGCGTAATATGAAATCTGGCATTATGCGAATGGATATTTCGCGGCCATAAATTATTTTATTATCGACCACGGGCTAGGGCGGCTGCGCGTTCCGACAGACTTGAGGCGCGGTCCGGCTACGCCTAGTGCACGAAAAGTTCAGGAGTTCAACTCAATCTTACATTAATATTTATGATCCCTACCATCTTTAACGTTTTAAATATTTAAATCCTATTAGTTGTTTTTACTACACTGTCCTGAGATAAAGATAAACATTCCTTTATTATAGTATATTCATATCACTATTTTCCAATGAGTCAGAATATACATTAATGTATTTGTAGCGCGTTATTTTTTACCGTGGAGTAAAATAATATGCAAAATGAACTTTATGACATATTGCCCAATATGACGCGGAATGTTATGAAGTGATAAATATACATCAGCTAAATAAAACATCCACAGTGGAGTAGCGTTTTTACTAACTATATCGGCAATAACGACAGAAGTGAATTCCACTTAAGCCCAACCCGGACCTAGGGCGGTCAGCCATTAGATGCGGCTAGTCGTGGCAAATATACTGATGATGCGGTCACGAAACCATACTAAATGGAGCTGAGAAGGGGACGGCCGAAGCTGTTAATCCCCTATCGATTATGAAGGTTTTCCTTATTGCAGAAAATACGTTTTTAATTCGAAATGGATTATAAAGCTACTAAACGTTGGCATCCACGACCACGGCTCACATTCGTTTTTTAAGAAAAAGTTTATTTGTCATTGTACAACTCAATACGAAGCATTTGAGGGTGCATTGTGGACGAAAATTTTTTTGTCTCTTGTCAGCAACTATTTCTATAGCAAAATGGGAAAATTTTCATATCATTTTATTCACAAGTATCAAGGAGTTCCATATGAATTATCTTTTAATCGCCCATGCCATACGTACACGTGACAGTGATGGCGTCTTATTCACAAACATTGATTCCATCATTTATAGCGCCTTCACAAGAACAAAAATAACTATTAATGCATCCCGACCTTCGTCTTCGTAATTTAATTACTGTAATGAATAAATAGACTGCTGTATTTTCTTCGCCCATATGTTAGACGCCGTTCATAAACTGCGTCACACTAAATTTTGCCATTTTTCACGCTGTATCACATTCTTTACGACCCCCCCGATAAATATTACATCACGAAAGCTAGACCACTCCCCCCCTTATAAATTGTTAATTTCGACTAATAGTATCATAAATATTGATATTTTAAAATATTTATTACTTCAATGATAAAATTTAAATAAAGCAATAAATATTTAAAATAAATAATTTTGTGACTTTATTAGACCAAGTATGTAACTGTATCGAGTTATTTAACGATATATTTACACATTCAAGACGAATGACTTTCTCGTTACCTTTTCTTAGACCCCCATCGCCCCTTGTCACACTAAGAGATATGTACCAGCTTTGCGAACCTATTTTATGAATGGCCCCTTCTTGCGGATAAATCTATAAGATTATTTCAATGTATCATATTTATTGCAATAATTATTATAGAAAAATTTAATATTACGACCAAAACGTTTGGCAATATAAAGGTATAAAGGATAGTTCGGTCGAGGTATATGCGAGGACAACGTCAAACCTGAACTAAGGTATTCTCACGAGAATGTCACCTTACGTATAATAATCGCCCGTCGCACGACATCTGTAACACCTGGACACACGCACGGCAGTGTTACGCGGCAAAAATTCCATCTGCTAGACTGCTAGACGTGAGCACACATGACTCATGCTTCGGCAATGCCAAAGGAGCAGAAGGTTGTGTTGTTGATGGGGCGAGGCTCGTTCCGCTCGAATTAATAGACTACATGAGCACAGCGGCCGGCCGTGCGCGTGTCGAGTGCTGCAGGACTCTGTAGTTCTTTGCATCTTTGGCGTAGGTACCATATAAATACCTGCAGACTTAGCACGGCGACTTGGACAAGAGTCTGCCTACACGACCGTCCCTTACATTCTTTACTTGGTCGCGAGAAAGATGAGGCTATAAAGATTTTTGTCTAGGGCATCGTGCTAGGACCCCTCTGGGAAAAGTATTGAATGAATATACCTAACAAAAATAAACAAGTTATTGTTTCACTTGTAATTGTTTGTTATCTCTACCGTTAAAATTTCTGAATGAGAATTGAGCACCAGTATTATTATCAATGCGTATCTGGAAGACTAAAAATATTTTGAGCCGGGGATGTTGCGTTAGCCAGCCATCAACGGGCTTAGCAGCGTACCTTTACGGCGGCAGTTCGATTGTATGATAAATAAATGGCGACCTTAGGATAAAATAATGTGCGTACCATATATCCAGATACTTCGGTTTTCGTAGATGCGATACATATTTGTTTCTGCATACTTTCTCTAAGCCCTTTCGTATATTGAATTATATATTTTAAGTATTAACACTTGACAAACAACAAAAATGTACAAGAACAAATTTTCGGTAAGTATACATGTCAACTTTCGAAAAAAATGTATAATTATTTTAATTTTCTATGCGCTGTACTCTATATAGACATTTTCCTTTTTTTTTTTTCGTTTATTTTGGATGTATCGCGCCTTCTTATTTATTACGTCACTCTAGTACCTATCGTTTCTTTATGTTTCTCATAAAGCACACAGAACATCTAAACAAAAGTATCACGACCAAATATAGAGGTATTCCGTTTTGTATCGGCATTGGGTTTTCCTCGTGTCGCACTGTAGTTCTCGCCAGCACCGAGCCGCCTGTCCGCTAATCATTGGACTGCGCTGCGTACCGTTTCCTGGTATTCGTCATCTCGTCACGGTTTTAGATAATGATATTCAGATATATGCCCCATAAATATATTTAATTGTAGCCCAATTGTGGATAAAATGCGTTTGAGCGTACTTTTGTATTAAAGGGTAGAAACCTATAAAATTTGTCTGTTCTGTAGGTGATTTCTTTTAACCCATTATTATATTAGTCATTAAACTATTTACAAAAGATGTATGATAATCATCTGCTCGGCTAGTGAACGAAAAAGTAATTTAAGTTTAAGAGCCTCTTTCACCATCTCCTTTCAAACAGACTTAACAAAAAGTTACTAAAATAAAATATGCGTTCTATGTCCTCCTTTTGAGGGTTATTAGGGCTGAAACCCGGTAAAAGTTGTCGCCGTGTGTCGTTTATAAAGGCGGACGAAACCATTACCACTGTTCTATCAACGATTTTTTAAGCTTGACGGCCCTGCGCGAATACTGAATTCTGATGAAAATTATAAAAAAGTTTTCATATACAGAAATAATAATCTCGACATCGACATTGATAGACTCGCAAATCTGAGTGAAAATTGTTTTTTGGAGTTTACCTTAAGAATCGATTTTCATATAAGGCGCCCGGTATGAGAAAAATTTGAGGAGTAAAATCTACTGATGAATCCGCGTTACGTTTTTGGTGCGCAACTTATTGGCGCACCTTTCACTTTTCAATCACGTGTATGTGTATACTTGTATACTTGTCTGTATGCTTGTGTGTAGCCAACGCAGCGAGGCAGCTGACGCATATATTGTGTGTATACCTATATATATTATAAAAGTTTACTGTTCAAAGTTTACAAACGATATATATATATATATATATATATATATATATATATAGTGTATCAGTTATACAATTCTAATACGGATCGTCACCACTGTTTTGTTTGTGTTTTAAAGTGTTCTTTTACAATGTAAATATTTATTTTAAATACTTCTTGATAATATTTTTATAATTTTAACTAGCTATGATACCCGGCTTCGCTCGGGAGTTGATATGAGATTACGTGGTAGATGAAATAAAAAACATACTATGACGTAAAAAGTAAAAAATATATTTTGCAAACATAAAACTAAAGGCTAATTTAATTGGAAACTGCAATCTTTTAAATTGAAATGGCAATTCAGAAGAGATCAGTGGTATTCTAGGTATAAATACTGTGTGTCCTTTGTTCTTTCCGGAAATAAGTTCAGCTTCAATGACATTATTCGATAGCTGTTTTACGGTCATCCTCGTTCCATTACATAGTTTTGGGGAGTTGAGATTTCTGAGTAGTATGATTGGAGATCCAATTTTCAGACGAAGGCAGTGTAATGGCATTCCTGGTACTTGTAAAGAGTTTAGAAATTCAGTAGGAAAGTTGACACTTTTTTCAATGGATACCATCGTGTCGATCGATTTATATACTTTCTCTTCACCAGGTATTTTCTTTAGAATATTAAAATTGATATCGTCAACAATATTATTTTTAGTGGCCAAAATTGCTCTTTGAAATAACCACTCTACGTTGGTATAGTTTTGAATAATATTTGGATAAATTTTGTCGATTAGTTCGTTTTCAGTAGTCGTTATGTTACAGAAATCACTATTGAGTTCAATAAGGCCGGTCGTTTGATCAGTAGGATATGTACCTTCGCCTATTTGTAAAAGTATTTTAGCAAAATGTGCTGCTGTTTCATCTTTTGATAATTCAACCCTCATGTTTTTTGTTAATTGCAGTATATGTACTTTTGGCCAGAGATGTGACTTTTTTAAGCATGCATTGATCTCGTCTGCTGGTGTTGATTTGGGAATAACTGGAAGTGTTTGTCGAAAATCTCCTGAGAGTATGAGTAGAGCTCCTCCCATTATTTCAGAGTTTTTTCGCAATTCTTGTAATGTTCTGTCCATGGCTTCTAGTGATATTTTATGGGCCATGGTGCATTCATCCCAGATGATAATTTTAGCATGTTTTAGAAGTTGACCCCGTCCAAATGTTCCTGAGATTTTACATACCGGGAGTTGTTGTTCGGCTATATTCAACGGTAGTTGTAAGGCAGAATGGGCAGTTCGTCCTCCTTCCATAAGTGTGGCTGCAATGCCGGATGATGGTAGTGCCAGTGCGATGTGTTTTTCAGCACGTATTTCCGCCAGTATTAGAATTATTAGAAACGTTTTACCGGTGCCTCCTGATGCGTCCAAGTAAATAATTCCACCAGTGTTGTTATTTATTCGGTTCATTATAACGTTGTAAATTTTTTTTTGATTATCATTGAGGAGTGGTTTGTTGTGAGCAATGTATTCAAGTAGTTCATTGACGTTGTAGCTTTTTTCCTTTGTAATTTCGTTTATCTATTTCCAGTTCGTCTCTGCCTTGTAGTCGTATTTTTGCTGTGAAGCCACCGTTTTCAGGTCATCGTCTTCTATATTTGGGATAGCCGTCATCTTCAATTTTTGTATCGTCCAAGTATGGTTTTGGATATTTTTTTGTACATTTTCCATCACTCATGCATGGCGCATTGAGGTTTAATGGTCCACATGGTCCGTGAATCATGTTTTTCACTACTATGTTGTATAGTTCCGGATCATTTTGTGGATTGGGAAATTCAGCTTGGATGATTTTGTCGATATCCGTGGGATAAATTTTATCATGTAGCCATATGAGATTGTGTGAGTGAGGTAATTCTCGTTTTTGCCACTCGATTGTATACATCCAGCATCTAACGGTTCCAAAGATGTGGTATTTTGTGATGACTTCAATAAATCTTATTTGTTTTTGTCGAAAAACTCGGGCTATTATGTCGTGTCGATCCATGGAGGTTTGTCCGTATTTTAGTTGTTCTTTGATTTCTGGCCATGATGAGTTGCATGTAAATGTTATGAAGAGATCAGGTCGTCCATATTTTCTTACGTAGGTCATGGCATCTTGAGTATATTCGTGCATATGTCTTGGACTTCCTATGTATGATGAGGGTAAGATTACCATTGTTCCAATATCGTCAATATTGCCGTCATTTACGATCGCATCTCGAAGGTGGATGTATTCTTCTGTGCGTAGTTTCTTCTGATTCAGTCTTATGTAAAGCATCCGTTCTGCTTCTATTTTTGCGTACATATCTACCAGAAATTGTTGGAATAAACGGCGAGTGTTGAGAATGTGATTGTATACTTCATTGTCTCAGATCATTAAGCGGTAAGCATAGAACTCCTTGAAGTGACTTTTTGTTTGTTTCTATGCCGTTTTAGGATGAATTTGTTTTATATTGAAATGATAACCATCCTCTCCGTGCAGAAATATTAACGGATATTGAAAAGCATCATATGAACGGTGTGTCTTTGCAATGCGTTGTAGTCCTTTTCTTCTTCGTTGTACAATTATGTCACGGCTTGTATTTTCATTGTCCACAATTACGACGGCGACTTCATCTATCTGAGGTGCATTAAATCTACGTTCGTGTTCTCCACGTGGTCTTTTATCGGCTCGAATTACAATTTTATAGTCATCAGAAATCATGCGATCTAGTGTTGTTTTGAATATATAAATCAGTTGATTGTATTTGTGTAAGATCCTCTGTACATCTTGGATTATTTCGCGTTTCAATCCAATAAAATTTGTACATCGTTGATCAATTTCGTTTTTTTCATTTCCGATGAAATATACTTGCAGAAATTTATAGTCATCGTTAGGCATTGGTAGTAACGATCCAATTTTGTGATAAATTTGCCCTTGAATTGAAAATACATATTCAAATTTGTCTCTATTAGTGTCAGTCGAAGTAACACCGAAAGAAGTCATTTGAAAGCAGGAGTTGTATGATCTTATATTTTGAAGAAAGTGTTTAGATTCTGGTGTTTCCCCGGTCATGTAATGTAGAAATTCCTGTGGAGGTGCTTCCAGTGGTGGTAATCGAATTTTTCCATTCATGCAACAGAGACCTGGTGTTTCTTTACTGAATTTCTTCGCGTGGCAAAATTGACAAATGTTATTCATTTTTCCGATCACAACATATTTATGATCGTAATATTTCTTCGTCGGTTCGTAGTGGAATGCTTCCTTTGTTAGATTATCTTTTAAAATTCTCGATTCTTCAATACTTTTATTTTCTTTTCTTTCTTCGCTTTTTCCGCTTCTCAGGGTGCTCATTCTGGTTCGTTGATTTTGTAAACGTGCTTCGCGCTCTTCTTCCGTTTCATTTCTTCGATTTTCTTTTTGTTTTCGCCGTTTCGCTGCAGAACTGGCAAGATCTCCACCTCTTTTACGTCTAGGCATTGTATTCTGTAAAATATAAATTAAATAAACATTTTATAGACAAATATATTGTTACGTAAACGTGGAGCACGTTGAGACAAAGAAAAATTATTTAATCTTCAAGCGGTCGCGGGATATTTTGTTTACGGCCAAAGTATATAGAAGGCATCGATTCAACGCCGCGCGACTACTTGAAAGTTAAGGAAATTACAATTAAAAGAAAATAAAAAAAAACCATTAGAATTAATTAAATACACTATTAAAAATACTCACATTTGATATTTCACAATAAAGGCTCACAGATAACTTTTTTCTTCTTCACTTCGAAATCGAGAATTAATTAAACACACTATTAAAAATACTCACAGGTGATACTTTAAAATAAAGGCTCACACACAGATAACTTCTTTCTTTTTCGTTTCGAAATCGCTTGTTTCGCTGTTCAAATCAAACTAACTTTGGCGGGTGACACCGGGCTCTTATATATTCAGAAAGCTAGGCTCTAGGATATTCGAGAAAGTTGGCGCTAGGATATTCGAGAAAATTCCCTAATCGTTCTTTTAAGTCCATATTGTGTACAATGAATAAAATTCAACTATTCGACAACAGATGGCGCTACTTTGGACAATGAATGAAGTTCAACTACTCGACAACAGATGGCGCAACTACACTTACTTTCCAAGTTGAAGGGTTGAAAAAGCCCTTATATCTTTATAAGATACACACTTTAGGTTAAAACGGGAACTTTCTTGTTCGAGGGGGAATAAAGGGCTGTCACACTATATAAGTCCCTTTATCGTGCTGGGACTCCTTTTTAAGTTTTATCGGCACGCACATTTTATCAACTTAGTTTTATTATATATAATGATTACAATAAATCTTCGTTTTTTTACTTAAAATTAAAAATACAAAATAATTGTAGATAGGTTAAGAAATTTCTTCTCTAATGCTTTTTTTTCAATTATTGGTAAAACCAAAAATTTATTCAAAATACTTTCCATAATATTTTAATAATTGTAGTTATAAGAAATCTTCGTTTTTTTTACTAAAAATGAAAAATGAAATAATTGTAGATTAGCTAAAAAAATTTTATCTTTAATCAGTTTGCTTAAATTTTTAGTCAAAACGAAATTTTTCAGTTAAATAAACTCTTTTTGCGTATGTTTAGACAATCGTACTCAAGGAGTAAACTCCAGTCGTGCGTCGGAGCTGACACAATTTTTTTTTTGATTCATTCAGACATAAGTAATCTACTATTGCATAATGTTCTTCTGTCAGAGCATAATTATAGATTATGAGAATCGATCACGCAAATGTATAATGCGGTCCTTTGATATTGCTTGTTATATAATGAATATATATAATAAAATTAAATCGAGTTACACCTTAATAAAGCAAATTTCGTCAAGTAAGTAACTGTGTAAATTTTAAGTGATTAAAAAGAAATTTCTACCTGCTAAATCTCTCTTACATACTTCCTTACTTAGTATACATAGGCTTCTTAATCTTTAGGTCGAATTAACGAGTCTACGGCCCATGATCTTGTATGCTTTACTTAAAAGCTATGATTCAGCTTGTAATTAATGTTCCGTATCTCTAAAGGAAAAACGCCGTATAAGGTTACTTCGTTGTCCTTTTATCTATCCATCCGTCCATTTGTTACCCTTTTATTCAGGGACGCGTGGAGATATCAAGTTGAAATTAATGCCAAATATGTAGGTTTGAGGTCTCTTTAAGTTGTAAAAAATCAAGGTTTTTAAGTATATCACAACCAAAAAATACTGCGAAAATATAACCATTTATTATTATATTTTATATTGTGAAATTTGCAAGTAAATCTATTCCTATAGGGTTTTTCCTATTAACTTTTAGTTTTATGATAAAGTATAGTTATAAAATTTGGCAAAGTTTAATTATGAAATTTGGCAAGAAGAAACGTTTCACATCACAAGTAAAATAAAAAATCTAAAAGTTGATAATTTGTAAATATACCATATAAACAATTTTTTTTGTGACTAAATACTTAATTCATAATTGGAGTATGGAAAGTAATTTAGACGAATACATGAGATTACATTTTTTTTTAATTTCCCTGTATTAAAACTAAAGATTTTTAAAAGTCGGATTTTTTTGTGTGTGTTGTGTGCGATTCACGCACGGTAGAAGGGATACTTTAGAAAAGTAACCTACGGGAGAATGAAATGAATATATCATATCAGGAATAAGATAATTGTAAGGATTATTATTTTTATTTTTACTGAGTTTAAAAGTTATTTTATATTTTAATGAGGTCATACATGTGATTTATGAACAGTAAGAAATAATAATGAAATTTATTGATAAGGAAATATTAAAGTATAATTTTCTACTAAAAAAAGAATTAGAAATATTAGAAAATATCCAAGTGTAATATAAATATATGTACTATACGATGCCTTCTTCCAAGGCTTCGTAATGTGCAGACTTGTAAGCATGTACTAATACATGACATATATCTCATATGAGATCAAGTGTTAGTGTGCAATGTAGATGCACACCGACGCTTACTTTGTCATTTTAGCTCGGCAATGTACAGGCGCACACAACAGTACTATGCTTAGTAGACGAGAGTGGAGAGGCTATGAATGTATTCTGTCTCATACTTTCACCGACTTAATCCTATATATTTATGTGTTTGTCTTTGTCGTCACGAATTGAAAACGGACAAAATCGTCGACACTCAGGATGAAGGAAGTATCTACATACATTAATTTTGTACGGAATCTTCAAGGTACGAGTCTTATTTGCACTTGTGAGATTTTTTTTATAATACTAAAATAACCTCACAATCATCCTTATCTAGAAATAGAACTGAAGAATAGAAATTTGTAAGGGCGAAATTTTAAACAGCATGCTTGCTTAAAATTAGACCATTGTATTTCTCATAAAAGCATGGATGGATGTTAGTAAAACAAAAGAGGTATGTAAGGATAGTATCAAAGGGATACATCGGCGCCTTCTCGCCCCTTTAGAAAACAGCGTCTTTAACTAGGTAGTAGTATATTGTGTAAGTACAAATACAGATTTAGAAACTGCATGTCAGTAGGTAATGCGATATCAAAATTAATTCATTGTTTTTATCCATCAATACCGTTTACCTGTACAATAAGTTGGTGTACTTGGCGGTTTTGTTTTTAAACGTTACGCCACTCGCCTAAAACCGACAATAACGCCGAGTGAAAGTGGCGAATTCAATAAAGTACGAGTTAACGCGGGGCGCCGACTACGTACGATTTCGTTTTCCGCGTCATTTTAACATTACGCAACTCCGTGAGAACTTTGTCGCTTACAAGATTTCGCGGTAAGCTCATGTAAATATTGAGTTTTAGGTACATTCATTGAGAAAAATGAAGCTGTAAACATGTTAATGTATAATAATGATGATAAATTTATTCGTTTATCTTCACTTACGATCATATTAGGGATCTTACGTGAAATGTAGAAGTTGCGTTGTTGTTAAAGCTAGTGCTTTTTATTATTTTATTTACTGAACTAAATGGAGTAATCATTATAATAAGTATAATATTTTTAAAAATTTTAAATATGGGTTCCGGCCAGTAATAAATAATCATATGTACAGAACGATTTCGAAGTAAAGAAATTATTTAAGTCTGACCATGTGTACGAAGTAATATAAAATAATTTAAAAACACCCATGAAAACTAGACCTATATATGTGCAAATATTAACTATAATATACATACATCATTGCCGTGTCATTTGAAACCGTCTCTGACTGTATTTAGTTTGTGATTTGTTATGTCGACTTACGCAACTCCCATCTCAGCTGAACATACCTTCTGATTGTTTTTCCCAATATCCTAAAAGATATATTTCTTGTTCACCATTTAAGCGCAAGAAGGGCAATTGAAAATTTGTTCAGTAAAGGGTAAAGTGACGTAGTGAATTCGTGTTCAATCAAAGCAAGTAAGATGGTGCTTCGTACGTTAATTAATTCGTACGTAACTAAAACACATCAATTCACACAGATAGGACTGTCCTTAATAGTAAAAAATTAAAAAGTGCCTTCTAGAATATATTATCCCAACCTAATCTCTTCAAAACAAATAGGTAACCAGGAGGTAGGTTTACTTACTCCTAAGGTTTCCACCAAAAACTGCAATACTTCAATTGTGGAATAGATCATTTCGAAAATTATATTTTGTTAAATACATTTTAACGACACCGAAATAGGCAACCATTTTCTGTAGGAAATACTTTAATTTTGAAGTTAATAAAAAAGTGAAAAGTTAAGTTAATGAATTTTTTCACAAGTGATCGTTTTTCACAATCGACTGACGGACAATTTTTTAAACTGTTTTAGATGTGTTTTTCGTTTCTATTATATTTATTCATTTTTTAAATCTGACAGAATTAATCTTCATTAAATTGTTTGTACAAGGGTATGCAAATTTCTCATTTCCATGTACTAATTAGAGTACAGCAATAGTAATAATTGTTGACCATATGCGACCACAAATACTTGATCCTAAAGCACTCTCAAATCTTTCGCATTATGAGTCGTGCAAAACTAGAATCAATTGAGAAATGATGCGATCCCCGCATAGTATGTCGGACAGTGACGTCAGAGAGGGAGTGTACGAACGAAGTAGTGACCACAGTAGAAAACGGCATTTGTGGCGGTTTCGCCAGCCGGGAAGGACGAGTGAAAGTGGACTAGTGGACCAAACTTGTAGAGCGAATGTGTGTGATGGAGAGGTCGCAAGGGTTGCGATAGAAGACCTAATTGCAGACCAAATTGGTGGTGTATTAAAAAGGGGTCAAATGTTAAGCACCCGAAACCGACAAGCTTGCACTAAAGTATTAATGGATATCGGTGAAGCAAGAAATTATCCAAAGTTCGTTCCTTGTCTATCCGTCTGGGGAATAAATGTTAGCTTATAATATTAGTATATTTTATATATGAAACCCCAATCTTATTTTGTACCTTTTATTTTCTATTTTATTTCCGTTAATACTTCCGTCAATGCATAAGTTCTCTCTTCCGTTTCCAATTCAAGCGTAATATATTCTTTTTGAAGGTTAATTAGCGCACTTTCTTTTGTTCAGCATTCGAATTTTCCGAAGCATTTTTTTATTTAGCGTTCGCCTTTCTTTGTTACGCTCAGAAAGCTCATCGACAATTAATAATGAAGGCAGCCTTATTTATATAAATAAAAATGAAAAGTTGTTAGTCGGTAAGCGAATCACTTGAGAACGGTGGGATCGATTTAGCTAATTTATTTTATTCAATATCTGCAATAGTCCGAATAGGGGTTCTTAGAAAAAGGAAAACTGGAATAGTTGCCCGGAAAATTTAAAAATTGGGGAAAAACTTAAAGTGCTTCTAAGGGAGTTTTGTATGTACTCGTGACTGTGACCCATGATTAAAATCGTGAATGTACATTTTTTTTTGTTCGGAATCAAAAACAAGACCAGGAACGAGATTGATATCGATGCATATAAAAAAGGAGAAATTCGTTCTATATCCATGCTGGCGACGAGCATTGACTATGTGGACAGGCAACCCACGAGAGCGGACAGAACAACGTCTGCCGGTCCAGCTAGTAATATTTTGATTTTGATTGAATTTATCCGAAAAACTTGCTCTCTCGTAACCTAAGCACACTACTCGGCTGTAGTTTCATTAAAAGAGTTGTTTTTTTTTTTCTTTCTTATTTTTTGTAGCATTGTTTTTATATAAATCGCGAAGATAGGTATTATACCGTTTTATGTTTAGTTTTCGTCGCCCTACTCAGGGGTGTGTCATTTTACAATGTTACTTTAAATTGAGCGACTTTAGGTCTTTAAGCTTTCCACTCTGGCCCTGAGCAGTAGTTATAAAGTACCAAATACGGTAACAACGTTAAGACGAAAAACGGATAACAAGACGAAAAATGATAATAATGTTTTCCAATCGACAATATTATAATTATTCATAATAATTAAATTCAATGATGCTGCGATTCATCAGCCGCTGGTTCTACAGACCCCCTTTCCACATCTCGCCGGCCGCCTGCTCCGTATCGTCGCGACGGAAAACACGACCACACATTACGCCGCCCGCCCACCCGGCGCGGTCACACGTGCTCTTGTTTTTATTGTCGGTGACAGCGATCTTGCTTAGAAAAAATGTAGATTTTGAAGGTACATATTAAACGACCTAAAATACTGGTCTGTAGATTTGTATGTAACATTCCGACATTATCGCAGGAAGCAGAGTAGAATTGCTTATGAGAATATTGTGGCGCCTCTAAATTGCATTGTCCATATTGTGTTTGTTCGCTTTTTTACGAATTACCTTTAACGAATTACGTTTTTACTTTTAGTGCAACCCGCCGTATGAATTGTCTCGCGAGTCGACGATAAATCTTTTAACGCCCCATTTTGCATTTAAATTGGTTGGTTATTTGAGGAATTATAATTTATCAATACCATTTTGTAATAAATCTGAAAATTATTTACCATTTGCTTCAATTTATATACAGTTCATTTCTAAATTACATACAGCTGTAAACATATATTAAGTATTATTCTAGTACAATATGCTATAAAATATCAATATCAGTTTTTAGAGTAGTCTATGGGAACAACAGTTGATTTTTGAAGTGCAAGGAAAACTAGAAATCACGACAAAGAAATCGCTATTGATTGAAATACGTTGCTTTTGTAGATACGCCGTGCCGCATTACATCGGTGCTCTTGTTATTTTAACGCCGCTCACAATTTTCGGTACTTCACGCCGGCTGCGGTGGAACGGCCATTTAACGTAACAATCAAATTTTGACACGTACAACGTTCGAGACTTGCTAATGATTATAATCGAGTGAAAAATTACAGATCATTTGTAAAAGGTTAGACAAGGCCCCCTCAGCGGACGGCGGCCGTGGGCGGTACCGGCGGGTCTCGTTTAGAGTTGCCAATATTCTCTTAAGGAATTGCCTGCAGACCAATTCTGTAAATCCCAAACGAATTATTCGATCTCCTTATGCCGTCAGAATTACATCAGGTGAGAAGAGGTGCCGCAGCGCGCCTCCGGTAGACTCGATTTTGGCGTCATTACGATATCGACCGAGTCGTTTTAAATTTACAGAATGGGATGCTGGAGTTAAGGAGATTGTATAGCTTTTTTTTTATTAACGAAATATTAATTAATGGTTGAATTTCTATGATGTTTATAGGGTTTGTATATCCCTAGTGTATATGAATTATTTTGGTTTTATTAACAAGTTGCTTTATAAATGATATTCAAATACAAGTGATGATCATAAATTTATACAAGTCTTGTTGATAATTATCTATTAATCATGACAAAACTTCCAAATCAAGTACAATTTATTGATAGTATATTTGTATTTGTTTAATTTCATTATAAATATTTTAAAATTCAAATTACCATATTTGACCGCGTGATACTTAAAATATACTTTAAAAAAATATTAATTCCCTTTTACACTAACTTTTTAAAAAGTATTTTCTTTATGCAAAGAAAGAATATTTTGTTATTGTATAAAAAATAATAATCGTCAGTTTCAAGAGTACGGTTACATTTTTAAAATAATACAACTGCAACCTTAATGTATTCGTCCCCGAGTCTCGCCCGAATAAGCAAACAACAAATCAACAGCGCCGACGCCCCACCGCTTGCGGGTACGCCACTAACGACGCTGGTCGTAAAGCTTGCAGAATAATTGTTTTACTCTTAAAAATTATACTCAACATTCGCATCTCAGCTATATCAAGATAGCGAAAAAATGGACTGCTTTACTTTTTTTAAACGACTTTGTTTTAGTCCGACGCGAAGAGTGATTAATTTACGTTCAGGTAAGATAATATTGGTCGCTTACGAAATATGAAAACCACCTACACAGTGACTGGCGAGAACTTTTAGTGCTTCTCAATAATCCGTTTTAGATTAAGAACACGCAATCTCTATCCTGTGAGTACCGAATGGTAGGCAAAACTCGTACTGCAAAAGCGACCTGCACGTCCGGTCTAGCACCGGCACCGAAAACAATCTGCCGGTTCCCTACGGCACTTTATATACTGCTAATGAACGATTCGGCTCAAAGCTTTAGTGTCTGTAGAATATGTATCGTAGGTATATATAGAAAACAAGAATTGTCACTGTCAAAGCTAATAAAGTAATCGAAAATGGTATCTTATTGTCAAGTACCGATACTTAAAATAAAATAAAAAGTCGCTGTATTAAAAAGAATTATCTGTTATTTATAAACTTCTATTTTATTGTTATTTATATGTATAATAAATTAAGCTCAAAATGATTAATTTAAAGAAAGATCTGTGTTATACAAACGAGATTAAGAAAAGGAATGGTATGTGCGGGTTATTTTTTGCGCTGCAAAGCCTTACGGAGAAATTTGGGATAAGAATCAAAAAGTTTTCTGCATGTTCCTAGGTCTGTCAAACTTATAAAAGAATGATGACGTAAGTTATGGAAAACTTGAACACTGTCTAGGGTGAGTAGCTGACAGATAGGGCATTGCAATCTGTATACGGAGACTGCAATGCTTGTGTCAGAATGATTGGCGCACGTGCTGTCTCGTTTAACATTTGTATACATATATACTGGTCTTGGTGGTTTGAAAGAGTGCGAATATGGGCAACAATCAGAAGCTGACCAGCTAATCTCCGCCACTATCGCTTTCCTCTTCCTCCATATCCTTGTGCTATACTGTCCTAGAATTACAGAACAGTCTGTACCTTAATATATTACCAATACTATCTATAACGTCCGTAATTTTACCCAGTACGTTTCGGTAGTAAACTGTCTACCCGCAACTTCACGACGCATAGGTCGTGCAGTTGCTGCAAACAACCGACATTGCAACAATCTCTCGATATCCGCAACCGACTCGACCGCAACTCGGGCCCGCTGACGACGGTGATCTCGGACTGTGCAACGGTTATCAATTTCTAAAAGATGAAGGTCGCAGAAATCATGAAACGCCGGGACCGATATGAGGTGTTTTTGTACGACCGTTGCGGCCCGGCTGGGGCCCGACCGGTGAACGCTGCGACCCATAGCGCTCACGGCGCCGCCTGTCGCAAGCGGGCCGAGCGAGCGAAGATTTTTTCTGTTGCGGAGAAGACGACGAAATAGGGCGCCACGGACCGTCGATATGTGGTGTTGAAATTTGCTTGAGCACTTTTGAGATTTCGACGTATGTGCTATATATGCGACACAATAAGTCAGTTTTGCGAAGTGCCATTAAAGCTTATATAGTAGTGGTCGGTGACCTCGAGCGATGTGACGGCATAAACTGTTATGCCAGTTTAGTGTTATTTGCCTATATTTTGAATGTTAGTATTCGCTATTTGCGCGATGTTTGTTATGGAATCCTCTATTATTAAACAAACTCACTTGGAGTGAAGTTCCCAATGTAATTATTGTAGTTCAACACAGTGTAGTAACGCAGCTGTCGTAACTTTATAGTTCGCGATTAAAAACTAAATAAAAAAAAATTCTCTCGCAATAATACATTTACGAGCTTAGTATGACACCCTAGAGAAGAATCTCTTCATAGTTCTATCCTTCCAAGTCAACATAATGAAAGGAAGGGATAGAGTTCTATAATTATACTTCTCTAGGTTTTTTATACCAACGCTGATTGAAATTAATTTTAGAACTAGATTGAAAACAAAATTCATATCTTATCCATTAAAAAGCAAGCAAATTATTATTTGTCAGCGTGGGAATAGCTATATTGTGTTGGACTGAAGAAGTACCATAATTGTAATAGAACTTACACCGGGTGAAATCATTAAATAATATAATTATTTTCTTATTTAGTCTAGGGTAACTTGTATATGTTCAGAGTGATAAGATGTAGTTCAAAACAAACGATTTATTGGACCATCCTACTATTCTTAGGATATTGTCAATGGCAAGGCCTTGCCTCTTGGCAGAGAAGGTTAAGGCATGCTTTGTAGAGTAAGGTGTAACTCTATTTGTACCAATATATTTGTTCTCATTATTTATACTAATCGTGTACTAATATTTTGATTTGTAGCTTTTTTTATAAGGGTTTTTTTCATAATATTTTTGAGGAACAAATAAGCAAGCGAGCCGCCAAAGAGTAGGTGATCACTACTGCCTATAGACACTCGCAACATCATAGATGTCACTGGTACGTTGCCGCCCTCTTGGGTGGGAATAGGATGTCTGATGAAGTACCGGTGACCTACTCCCCCAATCTTCACTGCATTCTGAATGCAGTGAAGATTGGGGGAGTAGGTCACCGGTATTCTCGCTCATTCTACAAAAGGTAACAGTGGATGCTGTTAAATCACTTCTGTTATCTTTTAGAGTGTGGCATCTCACCGGTCGAGCCGACCCATTTTCGTGTTACAGTCAAATTGACCACTTAGGTATTTTCATTATTACTAGTAAACTATTCACTGTAAAACTGTATATATATATATATGACAACAATAAGGGTTGAAGTTTCTTCGAATCCCATGCCATGGCGCGAGTACATAAATAATAATATTTACACCTGCATAGGAGAATTTACTACTTCTTAATCTAATCAAGGACAGAATCTGTATTTGATGTCCTGTGGTAAAAGCTAATAGCATAGCTGTTTTCGTAGTTTTTACCTCTGTGTTCATTGATTTCAAGACAATGCTAAGCAATGAGTATGCCTTCTTGTCAAGAGTAAAAATGGGAGAAGTAACGGTAAAACATAAAAAATAAAAACGAAGTTATTGCTGTTTAAAGTAAGTACATCAATGTGCCATACATCTGAGTCCCTATGCTATGATGCATATTTTGTACATTTTTATTGATTCTAGACGCAAAGGTTTATTTCTGGCGGACAAAACTTATCTACAATTGTATTAAAAATAGTAGCTTATGATTCCCACTCTGTGTCAGTTATTATATCAAGATTCTTGGGCAGCATTTATATTTTCTTTTAGTCTGATATAGGAAGCAAAGCTCCCGGATTTTTTCCTCGCACCACTGCTAAATTTTTCTAGATATTCTTTATGTTATTAAATTAGATAAGGAGTTAGGACTCATAGTATAATTTTATTTCCTGTAATAATTATTCTTAGGAAACGTTAGTTAGAAGGATGATATTGTTAGATACATTCAATGCTATATTTACGCAATATAAATAATGCATTTAGTTCCTGCTAAGTAAGCGTCATATAAAGTTTCCGACATGGATAAAGATATCCGACAGCGACCGGTGCCAAGAGGGCCGTCGCCGGCGTTGAGTGGCGTTACAGCTTGCATGTCTAATACGGAGGAACTACACAATTAGAGAACATAACTGTTGTTTTCTAATTTTTTGTGATATGCATGGCATTGATTACTAGATCAAAAGCTTGATCGCTTAAAAGCTACTTGGAGAATTGCAAACGAAAGCGAAAAACCATATCTGTAAAATATTGACTTTTCATTATATACTAAACATAAATGTTTACGAACAATCGGAGGGTCTATAAATGTATTTACGTCGATGGCACCCTCGACCGGTGCTTTAAGGCACAGATTAATATAAGAGGAATTTCATATTACCTAATGATATAGCCAAGTAGAACTTAAGTTATTTATAACTACTAGAATAAAAAACGTTCTAATCGAGGACATCGGCGCAGCATTTGTGGGAGAGTCGTAGCGAAGGAACTAGATCGTTATCGTTTAAGGTCAACGCTCCAATTGTCACTCGCAGACGAAGGCCGGCACGACCGTTATGTAATTATAACGCGGTACTTGTATCTTGACGCTTTTGTAATGTTTCAGTCACGTAGCCTTTTGCCTTTTTCAAGCACTTTCATGCGTTCTGGGCGCATTGGTCAAATCTGAACAGAAGTATTGTGATGGTAATGGTAATGGCTGTTATTAGTTTTTGTGCAGATTAATACTTATTTAATTTTTAATCCATCAAAATACATTTTTTTTTGTAGACCTGTACCGCCGTTTGTGTGGTGGTTCCGAAGCCCATTTTTAATGGGAGATTTCAAATGTGGTACATCACTTTTAATGCTAAACCGTTGGGATTTCTGACAAAGCTTTCAGATAGTACTATTAATACCCGACAGTACTAGTCCCATTATTGTTGGGTCTGTTTTTGATGTTGTTATTTTCCTTTTATTTACATTGCAAATTCGAAGTATAAACGAAGTGAGCCATGAAAAAGTAGATGGTCACGCCGGCCATGGACGCTCGCATCCTGCATCGAGTTGAAAGGGGGAAAGAGGATAGTGGTCACACTAGGCGATAGCTGCTTCTTCACGTTCGCATTCTGTGCGAGTGCGGTATTTCACCGGCCGAGCCGGCCCATTTTGTGCTGCAGCCAAGTTACCTGCGGTATGGCTCTACCACAGTAAGTACGTTACTTACTGTAAGGTACTACAGTATAGAAAAGGATACCACAGTATAGTGTTCTATATATCACTACGAAGTTCTATGAATCACTGCGAAAACGTTCGCAAAACCGTTTAACGATCACTAGAACTGTCAGCAAGAGTACGGATTTTTTTAAATGGTGCGTAATCGGCGCTGCATTAATTCGCCGTAGTAGACCAGCAGGCCAGGCATCGACGACACCTTCTCTCTAGAGACTGGCAGATCGAACGACGCTCGCAGGACTTGGTTACGACCACTTCGTCTCGTTCATTCACGCCTCGTCGTCGCGCCAGCAGTTGCGCACACCTCCCGCAGTATTACCGTTCCGTGCTAATACGAAAATAATTACTCGGAACTTTTACAGAGCACCGCACAACAATAGGGCGGCGGCGCAACATCGTGCGCCTATCCGTCTTCGGGATTTCGCTTCGGATCGTTGCATCGCTAACAGGTTTTAGATGTAACGGGCCGTTAGTTGCGTGCGAACGTAACATGAGACGCGAATAAAGTAACGCACGTAACTTAACGACAGATATATGTGCACGCGCACGGCTTCGCTTGTGCAATTAAGATCGGTCGAGGAGTTAACAATTTTGGCAATCGGGTCACGGAGTGATAACCACGCAACGGAGTTCGCCCGTGGTGGCGTTGAGTATCTTGTCGTTACGGTTAGATATTTTTTATGGGACGCAATATGAAAGCCCCAAGTTATTTATGTGTTGAAAAATAGCAGTCATTCACTTATTAAAAATAAGTAGTTTTACGGCGATTTCTGCTATCGCCGCGTAAGCCCGCACTACGAATTCCTCCTTTACTGACTGCGGAGCATGGATTTCTTGCGGTGTGGTGGGCCTATGCCCACGCCGAAAACGCTGTCCATCATATGACGGACAGCGTTTTCAGGCGATCAAGACTTGTTTATTTCAGCCAAGCTTCATTTATGGCGGTCGGAGTACAACTGTGACGGATGCACAAATCTAGCTGCAATTTATAGATGGCGTATCCACCTGCACATATGAGTTGCATACATTTTATTTGGGGAAGTGTGGTTGCGCACTTTACATTTCTTACGCATTAGCGCCACATGCGCTCGGAACACGGATTCGCAGCCGTATCGTAACGACCGCCGCGGTTCTAGGCTCCTGATCGGTCGTCCCCGCCAAGATACAATTTCGTATGCAACTCATATGTATATCACATTTAATTCGTATTTGGAATACGACATATCAAAATAAAAGACAAAAATACTAAACAAAGAAACTTAATAAATGTACGGAAATAGGTAAAATATACAATTTCTTACTACTAATCCCTACCTGGGTAATAAAATAAAACAAGACAATCAAATATTTTAATAAAACACACAAATATACGATAAATTACAAAACAATTTTTAAGCTAAGTCCGTATAAAACAGAACATTAAATTAAACTTCACAGTTTGAAGGTCGGGAATACGGATGGAAGCTTAGAAAAATTATTGGAGTATTGATCCTGAATCATTTGTTAAGACATTTTTAAAGTAATAACCTAATATCTAACAAACAGTTCGGTTTGTTTATGCAAAGTTTTATACAGGGAAAACAGTTTTTATATAGGACACAGAGCATTCTCCGTGATTCACATTTCTACCTGGTGTAAATACTTGGCTATCAGCTCAAGGCCATGATTGGGCTTAATTCCATAGAAACGACGTTTTTATGAAATTAAGGGTCGGGTACTAAGCCTTCAGAAAGCGTGTCGGAGTAACAGAGTTCACAAGGTGAATGTCAATGTCATGAAATCGTCTGTATCAGTGGTGCACTTTGGGGCAATTATAGTGAACTATCCTTGGCCCGATTCTCGTTTTCCTTAGATTTAAATAATAATAAAATCATATTTAAATTGAAGTAATAATATAAAAATAATAAATACTGTAATTTATTGCAAATAGCTTATTTTTCAATCTGAAATATTTAAAGCTCTCAAATTATTAAATCTAACTTCAGTTTATCTAATCATAACATTTTTGTGTATTGTCGCATTCCATAAAAAAGTATTTAATTAATACGGTATACATTTATATCGCTTTTAAGTTAAGTATTGAATTATTATAAGTTATTATTGTTAAATTAGGTAAATCCCATTAATTTACTTTCAAAGGAGCAATAACAATATATCTTACGACTAAAACGAGAAACGATTTAAGAGTAGTTTTTTCCCATATATGCGACTATGAATCCTATATGCGTAATAAATGTATTAACGTAGTCATTTGACGTAAGTTTAAACGATGACATGAGTTGCACTTTCCATCACGGGGGCGCTTTCAGCTCAGAAGCACTTCGTTTGGGCAAAACCGACTAAGAACGACGCATTCGTCGTGACTATACATCGTACTCAATGTATTTCTATACGTCACTTCATATCATTGCATCGTTTAACGCTGTAAACTGTCAGTGTAACACAAACGTAATTTTCTGTAATATGATCAACTTTGTTTCAAAATAACTTGCTTACGCGTTTGTGACGTACTATTTTTGTCGACACCTGAAATAAGCTTTAAATCATATTTCTTTATTGATTCGTCCTTGGCGATAGATATTCAATTTATATGTCCTATTAGTCTTGTAAAATGATGCTACTTCAGAATATTAAATAATTGAGAAAATTACTAAAATTTCTTTGCTAAGTAAAATTTTTTAACTGTGATAAAAAAAATGACTGTGGTAGAGCCATACTGTGGTTAACTTAGCTTCAACACAAAAATGGGTCGGTTCTAATGAAATATCACACTTTCGTAGAATGCGGACGTGAAGTACCAGTTTCTGCTGTTGGCCTAATCCCCTCTCTACCCTCCATTACACATTTTATTCCCTCCTAAGGAGCCAGCAAAGCACCGGTGACTCCTCTGAGGTTGCAAGTGCTCATGGACGGCGATGACCACCTACACACTCTTTGATGATTCACCTGCTCATTTAACCCTCGAATGTGCTATAAAAAATGTGTTTCGAATTTGTTTGATGTTTTAAAATAAGATTAAATAGTATAATATCCTTTCTACACCTGATGTATTAATAGTCATTTATTTTAGAAACCCGTATGAAAAGTAGTCTCACCGTAATGGAGCATTGAACTAAAAACTTTAAAACGTAAATGAGAATGGAACTAATATCAGGAGTTTTTTTTTAGTGTGCGTATATTGTTCCGTTATATTTTTTCATACGCTTTCTTTTCTAATCTCAGTAGGGGTGATTTCTACTTACATTTTCATGTCTTTACCTTTACAACTAGCTAACGATAAATAATTAGACAACTAATATCAAACACTCCTCGCTTTTTACCTCAATGAAAGTTTTATTAAAAAAATATTTTCTCCTTTTTAGTTTACTGAAACGTATATATTTTTGGTATTAATTTTACTTTAAACCAAAAGATTACTATAAGGGCTTGAACCTCCCTCCACATTGTATAAACTGAGAGGCTTCACTAGCAGCGTGATGAAAACCTAAAAATATCCCAACAAAGTAGTTATAATATAAGGTAGTGCAACCCGTCTGTGATAGATAATAAGGGTGCTATTAAACCCAAACTTTGTGGTGAAGGACAATTATAGTTTTTAGGTCACCGTTTACAAAAGTACACGCAGGTTTCGCCTAGTAAGTAAACTCGTCTAATTATCATCTAATTATTTCTCGGCTGTCTGCAGTATTATTTAATTAAATGCTGTAGATGCTTAGATTTTTTTGACACGAATGTGTATTTATGATTTTTTTCTTCTTTTTATTAGTTTGTTACGTAACCAAAGAGTTATATAAAAGAACAATATTGTTATTGGTCGTTTGTTAATAGTTCGCTAAGAAAAATTGATTTTTTTTTACTGTAAAGAAGAAAAAAAGGATATAGAGCAATTCAAATTCTGTTCTATTAACTTTGTTATTTCCATTGAGATTTTTTTATCTGCGGGAACTAAGCCGCACGCAAAATCTGGTCAGCTACTGAAACTTAAAATGAGGTCAGCGCACCTACTACGATGTCCCAGAGAAAAGTCTTTTTATAGAACTATCCCTTCATTCGTTAGGTAACGCGAGAAAGATTCAAAACCTATAGAGGGACTTTTCTTTAGGGCCGTCGGGCTAGGTCCGCAGCTACGACTAACAGTCACTAGTTTGGGAAGTTTTGTCTGTGGTCGTGGACCCTGTCGACCCATGTGCCGATTACGTCACTCACTATGGAGAACACTGTAGAGATACTCGCTATAGGCGCCTACGTAACAGTCGAATGGCAACATCTTAATGCTCAATGGATCTACAACGTCCGCTTTTCTAAAATCATTTTTTGTAAACTATTCTAACCTCTTATGTTTTGTCGTTAATTGACATTGCAAAGAATTCATCGAAATTCAACTGCATATTACCGGCGTGTTTCACTTTTGCATTGCGCGCTCTCGTCGTGACCGGCCGCAGCCGGCGCGCACCTGCCGCGGCGCTATCGATAGGAAAATACTTAGCGAACTCGTGGATTGTGCGAGATGTTGCGACACCGAGAATTAGTAAGTACACTGATTGCGTTGCCGATACAAAAATCTAGATCTGGTTTTCATCAAACGCCTTTGCATGGTAATAAATCCTCACTGTATTGTATGTCTTAGAATAATAAGGTTGTGCCTAACTGTGGCTTATAAGTCAAAAGACATCCGAAGGATTGTTTTCTAATGTTCCTCCACGACGGACCGTGGAATCGTGCATGCATGCGTGGTCCTGCGTGATCTAGAGGCTTGTTAAAGTTTGCATTCTAAAATTATAGGTTACGTTGCAAAATAATAACTGCGCAAATATACCTGTAATAATATTATCTATCGCGAAATATTTATTATTAATCCGAACGGGTAGCGATTATTGGAGTGACCATATCCGATGGGGAAGCGAAACGTTCGTTTGAATTCCGATGATTATTCTGGCGTGGCTCTCCATGTTTGTGCTGAATTCACTAATTACGTATAACACTTGTCAACAACATTTGTCTAATTATATCTTTAATTATGTTTCATATTCCAAATACAAAGTGAGAAGTCAACCTATATACATACATACATATGTATACTTATACTCGATGTATTAATTAGACAAACGAAATCAAATTAAAAGTCCAAATGGAAGTCGTCATCGTTCGTAGCCGTGCTGCACGCGGCGGCTGCGACGAAAATACCACGACGACGCGAAGGCTTAGAAGCGACCTCAATGCGGATGTGCCGATGCAAAGGTCACGTCTCTACGTATATAAATAACCTGACAAACATCGCGAACGCGGCGTGCCGCTTTTCACTAATAATTAAACATGCTAGAATCTGTAGCGAAAAGGTTTAGCGGGCGATCTTTTGCCAAAGGATTGTTCTTTGTCGGCGATGCGTTATGTGTAGTCTAGGATCCCGCGTGAGACGATTCTTCCCTCATGTAGTAATCGATTGATGTAATGTTCTGAGAGCCTAATATAAAGAATTTGACAATCTACAAGTTTTCAGAAAAATATTGTACCATTTAAGTTTAATTTTTTTTTGACTTAGATTCCTTCACGTTTATATTAAATATTTCCAGAGGCACACGGTAATACTTAGTTTTGTGAACATATTATTGACTGACTGCTACTTCGCCTGTACGACTGCTAAAAGTTATGTAGAAAATTAATTTATATCTCTATATTTCGGTTTTACAGCTACTTTTTTAAATATTCACTTTGGGAAATAACTAAATAAGTGAGTTGAATTAACATTGAATTTAATATCCACCGTATTGAAAAGAGAATTTTTCTGGCAATTCTTATATTCCTTTTTTATGTTAACGAGCTCTTAGTTTATTTTGTTCGATTAACGAACGACGGAGTGTTTCTAATGCCGGGTCTCAGACTATTATATAGGCGTTGTTATTATTTTTTTACAACTAGATTCTGTTGACGACTTTACCCAATGACTGCAAAGCCTAGCAAGAGACCTATATTATAAGACGGGTTGAAGAAATTTTTTTAAAGAAGTTGACAATATGTCAACAATCAATGCAAGTCACGAATAGAGGAAAATTTTTAGTTGTATTCAACTTTCATTATCAATAAATACCTAATATAAATTCTGTGATCTGTGAGAAATTCCTTAGATGGTTTAATCACTGTAATTTATGTGGCGGTAATAAATATTCCAATGAACTTATGTAAACTCTTCATGAAAGAAGTCGCTCGGATAGAAACGTGCCTTAAACATTTTTTATTATTACAAAAGAGGTTTGTTTAAAATTACGGCTTACGTTTAACAGCCGTTTCCAAGAATAAACGTACTCTCGTAACTCGTGATAAATAACGGCTCGCGAATTCCTATAGAATTGCCCCGTTAAAAAATATACGTGTCTCCGCTGAATGCAATATGGCGGCAATCCGTCACCGGCCGAAACGCCTCAGCGCCGCCGACGAGCGCGGCGGGCGACGCGAGAAATCTGCGAGGTTCTTTAAGAAATCGCAGCCTCCGGTGCGGCGCTAAAGCGTGTACTTATCTCTGACAATGAATCGCGGCTAATGGTAGGTCGCCGGCCGTGCGTTTGCGCTGAAGGCGTGTCGCAATCTTTACCGTTTATTGATTTGTGCGATATCCTGGCGTACGTTTTGTTTTATTCGTTATTTGCTTGTTACCTAATTAGTCCGTTTGTAACGAACGTTTTCCAATCATGCTAATATAAATTGAGAGATATGTCTATTGTCGTTCGAGGAAAAGATTTTTTTGACATAGGTAACTGTAAAATTAATCGATATTTCCTTTCGTCAACAATGAAAGAAAATTTCTAATTATTTCCAGATTTCGAAATATGTCATCTTGATATTACAAAATTATAATGCAAAATGAGGTAAAAATTACAATTGCAAATAACCTGTCGTACGGTATTATTGTACGTTTTAGGCTAACCGGTATTTATATTTATTTAAATTTTATTTGATTAACATTCATATTTTTTCATATTTGCCAAAGTGAATACATTCATTCACTATAATTCTCCTTCGTCAGTTTATTTTTTTTAGAACTATTAGGTGTGGAAGTTTCAACACAGGTGAACAACCTGTTCTGTATTTATTTCAACAACCTAGTCTGTATTTAATTAATATGTTCTACATATAACCTATTTTTATTTAGGACTAGCTTGCCCGGCATACATTATTCTGCCCTTTCTTGCAGGTGGTTTGCCCATATATTTTTTGACTGCATCTCCACCAGCATAGACATAGACAGAATGGTTTTCTTCTTATTTTATATCGATGGATGTAAAATTCCATTCCGATCTCGATCACACTTTAGATTCTGTCCCCATCCCCACACCTATTTTCAATCGCATTTCCGTTCTCAATTTCGGTCCCGATCTTGCTTTCGATTCTGCTCCTGGTCCCGTTCTCGATACCGCTTTCCGTCCAGTTTTCGATTCCGATTCCGACCGGTCACAGTTCCCATTTGAATCAAGGCAGGGGCAAATGCTAGTCTCAAAATCACGTATAAATTATATTACTCGAGAATAGTGAATTTTTTATGAATAATTAAAATCAACTTAAGAATATGAATTCATAGATGGAAACAGGGGTAACTGTTGAACCCTAATAACTCAGGAATATTTTAGCTATCTATCATTGAAAGAATTTCTAAAATCGGTTCCGTAGTTCGGTTTATCAATACAAACACGCTAATGAAACCGCGGACAAATGCTAGTTTTTTTTTTCTAAAGCCTTCCCAGGCATGCGTACAACATATCACCAAATTTTCACTGTAATCAATCAATGATTTAGGCAGACATAGGACACAAACTTTCAAACATTCATTTTTATATATTTGAATTACTTCATCTTCTGTATCGATTGATATAGATTTCAATCCCAGTTTCGCTTTTGATTTCTAACAAAAAAATTACGTAAATCTATTGTTAGAATCGTAGGTTATGGTCGTGAATTTATACAAATATGCTTTAGAAAAAGCACTTAAATTATTTCGAATTTTTTAAATTTTACAGACAAATATTTTCCTTTCCTTAATAACCTTATTCGGCCTATTATGGTTATGTAAAAAAAAATCAGCTAAATCGATCCAAACATTTTCAAATGACGTACTTACCAACCAACAGCTTTTCATTTTTATATATGTATAGATTTGCTAGAGTAAGTGTTTAGTTTTCAATAAAAGTTAATGGAAAATACCGCTCTTTATTTTAAGACTAGAAAGTGTATACAGTTTACTTAACGGTTACGGAGAAAGTGTCCAAGTGCCGAGGCACCGGGAGGGATTTTGTACACAAATAAATAACTCTCATGCGCGAGCGCATCGACGGCGTTCGAGCATGCACGGGCACGCGCTGAGCCGCCGGGTTATCCCGGCGCATACGCGCACGCCGCTTTGAATACTTCACGAACAGAAGTGCACGTCAAAACGTTGGGATGACGACGTCAACGGCGAGTCCGTTGTCGGATCGCGGGTGACGTGTTCTGCGTCGGAGCTGTGCGTTATGCTTTTTAAATCGATTATTCCCTTTTAAAGCATAAGCGGACATATCCGATGATTCATTCGTTCCGAAGGTAATGTCATGAGAACTACCACCAGGGTCCGTTCACGAAACGTGTACTCGCTAACGACTAAGTAAATAGTACGCAGTAAATAGTGTACTTAGAAACATGAAAATCGTTTTAGTAACAGGCGGAAGCGGTTTTCCACGAGATTTCATATGAATGATTGAATTTGTCGTTAACGAGTACGGCTTTGTAATTCATCGTATTGGTATTGTGATGCGTCGCATGGGGAGTTTTTTAATCTTTTAGTCCGAATGTGTAGAGAACTGGTTGAAAATACACCGCTCAACTGGATACGAAATCGGTGCAGATCGGGAACGTTAGTTTTCGTCGACAATAAGACTAAATTATGGTGAAATCTTTGAGTTGAATGTTACGTTTGACATAGTTTGTCTATATTTTTTCCGTCTATACATTTTATTCGTACTGTTGAAAAACTGCAATCTAAAATTTATGGAAGAATGAACAGAAGCATAAGAGTGAATTATTACGGGACCGTAAACAAAGTGCTTGCACGCTCGACCGGCGCGTGAATACGCTCGGTTTCGGCCACACCTGACTGCTATTTTATACGGTATTTACGCAGTAATTGCACACGAAAATAACTCGCTGAATATTCAGCAGTTATTGTAATTAAGTACTGTGGTACAGAAAAAAAATAAACAAAAAATTGTGCTAAGAAAAATCGACATCGGCTCTTTTTTTGCATAGAGCACGATTACTATGAAACTAACTGTAGCGGAAATCGAAAGCACGGGTCGATATCTGTGAACGATTTAAGTTAGCTTAATACGAAGCAGTTAAGGTGACGCAGTAATAAGCTGTGAACATGACGGCGTAACGCAACCCGACGCACACCACGTACAGCGGACTTAAACACACGGTACGTTTGTTTATTTTTAAAGATTGTAAGCGACAAAACAGTTTCTTTCATATAAAATAAATACTAGGATTAATAAAAAAAAAAAATCAACTGGCATTTTAAAGTGTTTATTAATCAGTCCCATTTGCAAGTAAAATGTAAATGTCTGTTTTAAAAAAGCTGTTTATGATACTTTCCTCTGTTATAAAAGTTAATAAATGGTGTAATAACAAACTAAAATGAATAACATGACGAATAGGACCACCAATGATTCTTACCATCAATATTCCTATTCGTCACCTTGACTAACGACACAGATGGAGCTCGAGATACGCGTACGCAACTCGACAAGTATAATTTTAACTTTAAAAGGGACGGACGTTCGAAAAGCCAACATAATATCAATCGCCTATTATATGTCCTTTACGTATTGTCGATGAATAAACATCTTTTAACATCGAACAAATAAGTCAGCGAGCTAATTGCACAGTTCCTTATCCATCTTATACGTTCACACGTCGTTTCTAGGTTTAACTCTTCCCACGTCGAGTCGACCGGCCGTGTCTAATTTCCCATTCTTTCCATATTCAGTAGCTATAATTATTGTAATACCTTTTCCGGGACACGGCAGCTCGCCGACTGAGATCATGTTGACGAGACAAGTAGGTACTTAATTCCGGGTTAGCGTACACTGCTTATTTATCGATTGTGACAGGCTTTGTCACCTGTGCTGTGGTCGTTTGCGCACCAATCTTTATCACGAACTAGCTGTGGCCGCCGCTCCGCTCTCGTGGGCTACAGAATTATTGTTTGGTTTTTTTTATAAATAGACTAGTACTCGTATCGTGCCGTCCGCGCTCGTACCAGCCATCTGCGGCGGTCTCCCGTCTTCGACCGCAGGGTTTTATTTCAAAGACCTAAAACGCTTATTGTGGATTAATCTTAGTAGATAGATAATATACTATCACGGATTTTTTTGGATCTCTTTTTAAGGTTTAGAATTACATGCATTTTATGTATATTTTATGGTCTACTCAGCGTAAACCATTTAATCGCTCCAAAAGCGTCTTTTTCCGACTTGCATTCCGAAAGCATGTAAATCATATAAATGGCTATAGCGTTAAAAGGAATTAAACGGACGGACAGTTTGAGTTTTATAATATGCGCAAATGATACATGAACACGAGTAATACGCGACGGAGATTCATGGCCGTGCGTTACTGAATATTACGTGATCGCCATAACGTGTTTCATGACGTTTGCAGTCAACAGTCAAAATTGTGTCACGCTTGCCAAACCTATCTTCGAAAGTTATTAAGTATATTATACAGGATGTCCCAAAACTCGACGTCAACCCGAAACCGGGTGAAAAGGCAAGTCATGCTGGTTGTCAGAAATATAAAAAAATCTAAGTTGCATTATTTTAAAATTGTAGGCATTTTAAGAAAACGCAAAAATTCACACCCTGTGACAGTCTATTCACTCCTGTTGCCACAAATCATAACTTTTCCAACTTTTTTTGCTGTGTAACCCTGAATAATGCTTCTCTAAACTGTAATTAAAATTTTGAAACCAGCTGCTCTAGCTTTCATAACATTACGACTTATTTCTTAGAAAAAAAAATTAAATAAAAATTGCCTAGATTTAACTGACTGTATTGAAATAAAATGTACTACGCGAGTTTGGCAAGTTATGTCAAAAGTTGGCGCAATTAGTAGGGATTCTAAAATGGTATAATACTTGGTGATTTCGTAAAATTTTTTCAGTAAAATCCCAGTTTTTACAAATTTTTCTTACTTGGAATGGCAAAACTTATTACTTTTACACGATTCAATGCACACACTGAATAAATTTAACTCACTTGTACCTGTGTTTGTCTATCATAAACAGACTGAATAAACAGATTATGCACTAAATTTGAGTACTGTTAGTGTGTGCATTGGAATAGGCACTATTTTGTGAATGTTTTAATTTAACTGAAACAAAATTTAATTAAGGTTTATTTATTAAATTTACAATAAAATAGTTTTAATGTGTTCGTTTCCTTCGGCGGCAATACAAACCCGACATCTCTTTAAAGAGATCGAGCTATCTTTCGGGCGAATCGTCCATTTTAATTCGGCTGCCAGCTATTCTTTGCCGTAGTTCAAATTCGCTTTCGATTGCCTTTGAATACACTTTTCTTTGACTGCTCCCCAGTACAATTGATTCAAGTCCGGTGAACGGCCCGGCCACGGGTCTACTTGGACTTTCTACAGAACCATCTACCAAGTTTACTTGACGGTCTGGTCAATCTCGTGCCGGGCCGTTCACCGGACTTGAATCATTGTACTTTTTACCGGGGAGCAGTCAAAGAAAAGTGTATTCAAAGGCAATCAGCGAATTTGAACTACGGCAAAGAATAGCTGAAGCAGCCGAATTGTAATAATGGACGATTCGCCGGAAAGATAGCTCGATCTCTTTTAAAGAGATGTCGGTTTGTATTGCCGCCGAAGGCATTTCGAACATTTGCTGTAGTAAAACTATTTTATTGTAAATTTAATAAATAAACCTTAGTATTAAAAATTTTGTTTCAGTTTAAATTAAAACATTCAAAATGTTCTTCCAATGCACACCTAACAGTACTCTAAATTTAGTGCATAATCTGTTTATTCAGTCTGTTTATGATAGACAAACACAGGTACAAGTGAGTTAAATTTATTCAGTGTGCATTGAATCACCAATGTAAAAAGTAAATGTTTTGCCATTCAACCAAGAATTTGTAAACTGATTTTACTGAAAAAATTTTTGTCCACGATAGCAGCTACAAAATCAAGTATTATACCATTTTAGAATCCCTACTAATTGCGCCAACTTTTGACATAACTTGCCAAACTTAGTACATTTTATTTCAATACAATACAATCTAGGCAATTTTATTTAATTTTTTTTTCTAAGAAATAAGTCGTAATGTTAAAGCTAGAGCAGCTGGTTTCAAAATTTTAATTACAGTTTAGAGAAGCATTATTCAGGGTGCTTACAAAAAGTTGAAAAAGTTATGATTTGTGCAACAGGATGAATAGACTGTCACAGGGTGTGAATTTTTGCGTTTTCTTAAAATGCCTATAATTTTAAAATCGCAACTTAGATTTTTTTTTATATTTTTCTGACAACCAGCATGACTTTCCTTCAGTTTCATTGACGTCGAGTTTTATGTATATAATTTCTTTTTAGAATTTAATTTGTCTTAAGCTTCTGGTATGAATCTGGATGAATGTGTTGTATATAATAATCACTTAAAAAAAAAAGTAAACATCACATCACATTCGTGCGTTCGTTTCAGCCATCGGACGAGACATAGATATTTACGACTTATTGATTTATGGTGTTTTCCGAAAATTGATTGTAACGAATTTTCTGCAACTAATCAATCTGTTTTCGCACCCATACACCCATCAATACAGTTTTTCTTATTTTAAAGTGTAGCGGCCTATCGTATTGATTTGTTTTCTATACTGAATGTATGTATAATGGTAAATTATTTTTGCCCTCATACATATTGATATTTACAACGTCCAACATCAATATGGTATTTATTCTTAAAATCAATTGCGTACTTAAAAAAAATGTGCACGCGTATTTAGTTGGCTTCCGTCTCATGACTCGAGTTCTGAATCAAGCTTCATTTGTTTCTCTAACAATGGCCGTTGTTAATTTTTTCTGTACCAAAACTCGACAAGTCGGCGCGCGGCGCGGTCCGTCACCGGCCGACGCCGTAATCGATTTTTCGTCCTCCACGGTACGTAACTATATCTCATTTGGAGTTCTCGGTACTGACGCCGTCTGGTTCGATTGAGTGGCGTGTGTCACTCGCGGATCGTAAGGGTGACCTCCTACGTGTCGACTCGGCTGACATCAGTTCCGTACGGTTTTGCGGTTGTGAGTTTAGTGACATCTTAGACGACGTACGGCCAATCGACGAGGCCTATGTTTATGACGTCATAACATAGGACACGATCACAAAGCGATGAACTCATGGATGATGATTCTGTGCGCGCATTGTCATGACATGTCGTGTCCACTTGATGACGTCGTCGAAAAATGAGAAGTGCCCATTTGTACTGTATATCTATTACATCACAATTTGTCGTAATGTTTAATGGTTAATAATTCATTTTTTTTTTCAATTTTTGAGTCAGTATTTTCCGAATTATGGATCAAAGTGACTTCAGGATTGTAAAGATTCGCTATGAAAAGTTTAAATCAAGCTAATTTTCTTCTTTTACGAAAATGATTTCGTTGTAGACTAGTAGGTATCACCTGTACAGACAATTTTGCTGGATCTGAGGCTCTTTGATCGTGAAGTATCACTCTTCCTCCTTGAAGTTACATCATCCATATACAACGGCGACAACAAAATACCACCACGCTTTTAGATTTTATCCACGACCTTGACAACAATAGCTTAACTATAGCTCGCACACCCATCGCCAAGCAATGACTTATTGCCGTCTTCCTTTGCACCGAAGCAAAGGTTATATCTTTTGTGTTGTCGAAGCGCGGAGGCGGAGCTCCTACGCTGATCGCTGAGGTCATACTTATACAGAAGTTTATTTTAATCTTTATAATATTTATTTAAAGACTCGACCCGTAATTTGTGTTAAAAAAAAAAATGTAAAGCCGATTCATGAGCACGACCGCGACGGGAACGCGTCGATCTGTAATGCGGTTTGAGGTCATTCTTTTATCTGGAAAAAAAATTAAATTAAAAATAGTGTTTGGTCTGCTATTCGATTCGCACATCGTAGTTATTCGATAGAAGTTTTAAAAGCGATGATAAATTATTAAAATTATACAATTTTTTATTAATGTATATTACATATTTTATCTAATATGCGTGCAATGTCTCTGAAAGATGGAATGGTGATGTCAGTGAGCGGTGTGGTTTGAAAAAAGATCTAGTGGTTAGAGTAGACAAAAATATGTTGCGGTTGTTTGGCCGTCTGAAAAGTGCAATTGAAACTAGACTGGCAAAATAAATCTTTGGAGCGAATGTGTGTGATAGAAAAGTCGGCAAGTATTGTTTTAGAAAATGCATTACCAGATTGTTAGCACATTAAAAAAAGGCCAAAGTTTAAACTGCTGAAACTGACGAGTTTACATAAAAAGATGGACATCAGCGAAGCCAGAGAGATATTCAAAGATCGTATCATTTAAAAAACCTGTAGCCTCTGCCTACCTTTCTGGGAAATAGGCGTGAATTTTATGTACATTTTATGGGTTTACTTATTTTGGTATGAGAAACTGAAGAACCGTTTAAGTTTATTGATCCAAAGCAATAATAACTAATCGGCATTTTAGCATAAACACGTCGTACACACCACACGCGGCCCCAGTACGCCTCCTCGACGTTATGTCATCGTAATTCTTCACTATCTGTTTATAGTAATTCTCGGACGACGCGATGACGCCTATATCCGTGTCGGTGGTACCGGTCCGCCACTCGTTTTGGCATCGTGCACGGGTGCGCGTGCGCCTCGCCGCGGCCGGTAGCGCTCGACACGTTCAGGAATCGAGTGGGTTTTTCTCGGTAGCCGAACTCGGCGAGTCACGCTCGTGAGTAGCCCGACACCGGCCGACTGCTAATTCTCGGTCTGCCGGATATCTGACATGAGACGTGCGCATGCCTAGGCCGTTCGATGACACGGATTTGTGTAGAAGTACCGATTCGCGCGCATCGAAGGATATGGTTTTATTATGGAATCGTGATTTTTTTTTTTTGAAAAAGTGCTTCGTTTGCTCGTATATTTGTTTAAAACCTAATATGTATTGTAAATCACTTTACAATATGTTAAATTGAAACATTTAAAGCATGTTTCAATGGCGATGGGAAACCTCTTGATAAGACCTGGATATTGGTGAATGTCCAGTGCAGAATCTTTGAATGGTACGTAAAGTTCCCAACATAAATTACGCTGGAACTACGTTAAATCGCTTTCCTTCGAGTAATCACGTACCCTACAGTGCCACGTTATCGCATGTGACTGCATATGCGTAAAATAGTCAATGGTGGTGCACTTATGGTACACATGCACGTTCCGTAACCAATTGAATTCAATACAATAGAGAATTAGCATTAATAAATTTGTTAATGCTGATCCGTCTAAATCATTGGCTGTGATATACATCATGAGCGATATGCATATGTGATGATTGTACTAAAATTTGCTTAACTCCATTAGGTAACAATGCATTAATGAGCACCTAAATTATTGCCATAAATTCTGATTTTAGAAATACACTATCAATATGTTTGTCAGAAATCAGTATCAGAAAAGGTGTTCTGCTGGTGTGTGGCATGGACGCAGTAAATTGATCGGGGCGCAGGTAATTTGTCGGCCGGCCGCCCTTCGCGACTCTCGTAACCGCCGTAAGGCCACTGCTTCGCCCGCCCTACATTCCGTAACGTCTAACGTAACAATTAAACGAAAGAAATACAACGTACGGCGGAGGATATTGCGCCATTTACGGTCTCGTTATGTCCACTCGCCGGCCTTATCGTGAATCTGTGCAGGTCTACCGTAAACGGGCGGCGGCGCAATGCGGAAGAACGTACAGACGGGCCGGCGCATGCCTAGCTTTAGACTTTTTGTTTGAACGAACGCCGCGCCGCACAAAAGGAATGATCTAGTGGCAATGAACTTCATACTCGTTACCTGAATAAGGTGAATAAATCAAATTGTGTTGTTATTTTTCAAAGTCCCGTAACGGATTCCGAATGCTATAACTGCCTACATAATTTGTTTTATCTCACTATGGACATGTATTAATCGTCGATTCCGTTAAAGCCGTTGCGTTTCTATAAAAAAAACTACTGCTACCAGAGACTTAGACTTTTACGTTGAAGTAGGTCTGCTACCCCATCAATTTCGAGAGTGCTCACTATTCATCTCCACCTTTACCGCAGCTGGCCTCCGGCTCGTGTACGAGCAGGTGGGACATTCCATTATCTCTCGAAGATTAGATCACAAACGTTAGCTTCCTTTGAACGTTAAGCAATGACTAATACTATTCATAGATTTATCGATATGTCACACGCTATTGTCGATTTCGCAATCCCCTATTCGGCGTTTCATAATGTGGTTGAGTAAAATAGTGAAAATAAAACTTGTAATTATACGAAAGAAAGATCAAGAAAATGTGCATGTATATAAAAGTTACAAATAAAAATCCTATACGTGCATCATGAAACTACTTGAAATACTTACTCTTCAGTTACTCATAATTCCAAATTGGAATTTAAACACCGATTCTCACTTTCGCTTTTGCATTTATCTTACTTTTAGTTTCGTTGAGATATCAACAGATATATTATCTATTTCGAGCAAAACCATAAAACTCCATCACCGGGTGGGTTAAATCTCTTTAAAGCTATCCTGAGGAATATCACCACTACATGTGCGCCAGCTCGGGGCTGGCCCACATTCCGGGTGGACGGTCAAAGCGGACCGCGAACGCCTTTTCGAGCGTGTCGTTTCCACGATACGATCTGAGAAACAATAAGGAAGCGTAATAGCTGGTGTATGCGCTGATACAAATACAGTTTTAATGGTGTGCATTATGAAATATCCGCGCATTTGAAATATAGATATTTACTAAAGTTTAATATTTGACCGCCGAAAAATATTTCTAGGTAGGTATAACAAAAATATCGTCCAATTGACGTTACTACCATTTATATTAGATTCGTTTTAAAAAAGCAAATGCTTTTTAAAACGAATCTAATCTCGAATTTTTATTTGCCCGCTGAATAAACTAACAGTAAAATGCAAAGCGAGCGGTGATGAAAAATGTATGGAAAAAGATAGCGCAGGCTGGCTGTGTATTTAAATATATTATGTTGTCACATTAAAAGCTACATTGTGAGGCAAATTTCAATAGAACTGATCAATTTTCGGGGAGAATTTCTAAAGCTATCTGAACGTGATAATTCCCTTTAATCACTTTTAGGTCTAAAAATAAATTTGAGTAATTTAGGACTGATTTGCATAGGATTCTGACAGTAAAGAAAGATAGAATAATTACTAGAAAGTTCAGATAAGTGAAGTGCATAATATCGACTAAAGTGCTTGGCGTAACCCTGAAATAATTATAATAGGTATAGCACGTCTTTGAACTGACAGACGTAGAGCAAGCAAGGCCTAACGTGTGTACTGAATTTAAAAAAACCGGCCAAGAGCATGTCGGACCATGATATGTGTAGGGTTCCGTAGCTGTTTCTACAGAGAAATGCGGTAAAGATGAAAAAACGTTGTTACACTTTTTTTCATGTTTCCCGCACCGACTAGGTATAAGCACTTTAATCGCCTATAACTAGAGATACAAGTAGGTATATCGACAATTACTCTTAAATTAACAGTGCTGACTTAGCTATGACTTAAAACACTTACTACAGTCTCAAATGTAAAAATACGAAGTGAAAAGTGCACCGGCAAAAGAGCGAATCTTCATGGCACTTACGTTCTTTTGTTGAAAAGCGTAGTTTTTCGGCAATAACTCAAAGCAGTACATTCGATCATGTTGTTGAGTATAATGTCTGTGACATACAGACGAACGGACGGACATGACGAAATTATAAGGGTTCCGTTTTTGCCCATTTGACTGGAACCCTAAAAAATATTGTTAAAGGGCTACTTGAAAAATATCCTTCCTCAGATACTATAACTATAAAATCATTTAGAAAAATATTTTATTTCGAATATAATTCAATATTATGAAATATTATCCGCTTGAATATCTTAAAAAATTTACCAAAATCTTACTTTTTCACATAGACGTGTAGGTGTGTGTTTATAATTTTGATTGTAGTATTTTAATATATTTGATGCTGCATAAGCGTCAGTCCGCACGTATTATTTCTCCTCTCTCGTAGTAGGGAGAAATACATTTAAAAAAACTACACTTTACTGATATTTTTGACGAATAATTTCATGTGTAAATTTGTAGAATATTCGGCTGCGTGAATGTTGGGCTGACCTAAAAATGGTATACTGTATCCTCTTATGATTTTCAACAGTATTTTTGGTGTTGCCTCTCTCCAAAATTGAAGACAGTTTCGTGATTGACCTGCCGTTAAGGGCTGCTTGATTAATCGAACAAAATTGTAATTTTTTCCTTTTCGGAACTACGTGCTCCTCTCTGAACAGGAATGGCATCCGGTGACTATCTGGCGGTAGATTCTCTTCACGAAAAAAATCTTTTTTTCAGATCCACTCGTCTACGCTTGTTGATGTACAATTACTCAATAATGAAAAACAAACTCGGTTTCTCTCGGAAGGTTAAGGATTCCTTTCATTTGTAAATGGGATTGTATTTCATTGCGCTTGAGCTCGTCTCACAGTCGAACCTTGCCTGAATGGTCGACTTATTTACGAAAAAGATTATTTTGCACTTTTACCGAAAAGATCAGTTTTAAATAAATTTTCATTAGGGAATTTTCTTCGACAGACTAAAATATAATCCCGTTTTTGTTGGATTATGTTTGTTCGATTATCGTAACCATTTGCAAAATATCGTGTAATCTCAAGTAAATTATCATATAATATTTCTGTGAAATCGTTGAAACTACCCTATAAACTTGTGGTCATCGTCGTACCAGCTAAACAGATCTTATGAGCTAGCAACGTTTGTTAACCACACAACCGAGCGTATCGATCGAACAAAAAACAAAATGAAAATAATCCATTTCTTTTTATAAACATCTATATACATACATATATCTGTAATAAAAGTGCATAAAAACACACTCATCGTATACAGATTAGTATTCGGCGGGCGGCGGTGTATAGAGGCTGCGCGTACCCGTTTTAGCCGTCGGCGCGACCTCCAGACTCTCTCCCACTGTTTAGATCACTGTCGCTTTTCTGTCGCTCTTTGTATCTCTACGGGCGGAGACTTCTAAGCGGCTCATTATGATGTTCTTTTGCGCACTTGTCGACTTTCCATTTTAGACTTGGCCATTGACGTGTGACATCGTGACTCCGTTTGACCCGGCACTACTTTCTCGACATATTTACATGACGGCTAGCGAGCGCTCGTTATGAATTTAATATTTAACAGTCTGTGAGCGTAACGAAAATATTTGCCTTCGAGACTGTCCTCTGGCCATTGTCTGATTCGGAACGCTTGAATGATTCATAAACGTATTGTTAGTGCATGAGGCGTGTATGAAGGAATATCATTGTTATCTTTTGAAACGCTTTTTCACGCTTCTATTAGCTTCACTTGTATGTTTGTGAGTTTGTGAGCTTGTTTGTTTGTAACCGTTTCTTTAGACTTGATTTTGTCTCACTTTGAACGGACAGATGCAAACTTCGCACACTTATCAAGAATCGATGACAAACAAATAATTTGATAAGTTTATCCTCTTATCCTGATCAGGATCGCCAGGATCGAATAATTTCGTCAAGTCTGCGTGAGAGCAAGTATCTGATGATGCTCGAAACTGTTTACACATCAGTAAATATTAATGACTTGGGAGATTACTAAAATTAAAGATAGTACCCATGGAAAAACGATGATAGAGCAACTATTGAGGAAAGACAATATTAACAATCAATCGATCTAAAAAGTGAAAATTAAATATAGTTTAAAAAAACTTAAAAAGACGCTTTTAAAGCACATCAAACTAAAAAGTGAAAAATTATGAACAATGACGAAAAATACTAGTATTGTGGAAAAAAGCGTGGGGCGCTTTGTGCCACATTTTTGGTATATAACCCACGCTTTTTCCACAATAATACTAGTATTTTTCCTCATTCTTTATTATTTTTTTCAGCTTATATTAAGAATTATTTTTCACTTTTTAGTTTGATGTGCTTTAAAAACGTGTTTTTTAGTTTTTGTAAACCATATTTTTAGACAATTCGAAACGAAATTGTTTTTAACACGCTTTTATTAGCTCGGGATGTATCTATATGTATGTATGTATGTATGTATGTATGTATGTATGTATGAATGTAACAAAATCTTTGAGCACGATTTTCAACGTGTTCTAAACACTTAATAAACTTGAAACTTCGCTACGTCTCAGGACCGATGACAATACAATAATTTGATAAGTTTATCCTCTTATCCTGATCAGGATCGCCAGGATCGAATAATTTCGTCACGTATCGTCTGCGTGAAAACAAGTGGCTTATTACTGTTACTAAATTCTATTACTGTTTTGTAATAGAATTTAGTAACAATAATAAGTATTAATAATTGAATTATTGTTGTTTTGTTAAAATTACTAATTTTACCAATCAACCGAACTAAAAGTGAAAAATAAACATAGTTTAAAAACTAAAAACACGCTATTAAAGCACATTAAACTAAAAGTAAAAAATAATCCTTAATATGAACTCAAAAATAATAATGACAAATATACTAGTGTTATTGTGGAAAAAGCGTGGGCGCTTTGTCCCATTTTTCATTATAGAGCAACCCACGCTTTCCACAATAATCTAGTATATTTCGTCATTGTTCATTATTTTTTGAATTCATCACCTATCTGGACCTAGAATATGTTCAATCAATAATTCTATATTTACAATTTTAAATTATAATGGTAACACATTATCCTTACAAATCTGCATAAATGTTTTAATTCGCAACGTGTTTGATCCAATGCTTTGAAAAATTTTTCTTATTGTGTTTGGAAAAAACGTTACTCCATTTTATTTCTTTTTTTCTACTGTACGCATAGATTTTCTAATTTTGATGAAAATAATCATAATACCCAAAAGAAACTAACGTAAATAGTATGTCACTAATACCACTTACTTATTTATTTCCCTATTGGCAGGAATGAAATAAAACACTTATTGTAGAATCGTAGAAATCAGAAAAAATAAATTATCATTAATTTAAAGATATCTTCACGTCGTGTGAGAACTGGCGATATTATTTTATTTCGCGTGATCGGATTACACGGCTCGTTGGGTTCCGATGAAAACAGAAAAAATCTGTTGCGAACGAATCGCTAGTTCCTTTCTCTTCTTAATCAATGCAAATATAGACTAAAACTAATTACTCTTTAACTAAACATAAACTAATTAAGCTTCAAAATTGGTGTCGTCGTTGTGTAAGTCTCCGATATCCCGCTCGGGGACTGACGGCTCAATCACGCCGCCGACGCCGTTGCCAATTCGTTAGTCGAAGACGCGCCGATCACCGAACGCCATGCCGGACGATTTTACGTTGAGAGGGTCGTCGATTTGTGTTGCGTTTGTCGTTGTCGGGTCGATTGTCGCCTGATCACTTTTAATTGTATTTAGATATGTTGGTTTAGCTGAAGCTATTTTATCGCGTGTGTCAGTCCTTTCTAGATGGTCCGTGCGACGGTTTTATTTATTTTGCTTTAGAATATAACCACAACGTAGTTTTTCGATGAAGTTTATTTGACAGCGGGTCAACGTACATACATACCCTCCAGATTTCTGCCTGCGCGCTGTGCGAACAGACAACTGCATCGATATTCGATCCGTGTCCCGTGTCTCGAGGGAGTTTAATATATTCGTGTATAGACATAGAAATACATACCTATCGTCGTTTTCTTTCGAATTATTTTAATCGATGATGCCATTAATACGCTCTCGTCCTTCTAATTTTTCCTATGCTTGATGTTTTTAAAGACTAATATCAGTGAGCTTAAACTCACTTTAAAATCCATAATACCATAAATAGTAACGAGTGCAAATTTAAAGAATCCAATAATTTCTGAAAGGTACGCGTTGAGCTGTGTACGAGTTATACTGAAATGAGGCTGCTCTTAAAAATTCTTTACAATGCTTTTTCTTATAAGCCTTTCCCTAAGTTATTCTCTCACTGTAATGTCATACGAGTTGCAATGACTGTCGTTAGGTACCATAATGTTTATTATTAATATAAATACTTGTACAACCGAGATTTGCTCGTTTTTTTTTAGTTTACCGTAGTAAAATGATAACTACCCACAGTAAAAGTTGGTTATATTCAGTATCACCGGGCTGTCATTCCTAATGATTCCGTATTTGTTTTGGTTATGTATGTGCAAATTAGAAAAGAGCTACCCTTAAGTTTCTTGCTCGTTCTTCTTGAGGGAAAACTGCCTTCCGAACGAGCAGTAAAGTGTAAATTCACAAAAAATGATGACGTATTTCAAGTGTTATTTTGTAACCTATGAAATAAAGATATTTTGAATTTGAATTTATCCAACAACAAATATTTAGCTACATAATAACACTTATAGTGCCATCGATAGTTTGTGATGTAGTGCAATTTGTTACTGAGAACCAATAGCGTAGCAACAATATAATTACCTCCAAATTTGGATGACTAACGCTAAATATAGAATTTTTAAGTCCGTTGAAAATTCCTTGCGTAGTGCGGACGGCGGTTGGCACCACGGCGCAGGCGCAATGCACGATTGAAACAAGTCGACCTCGAGCTCGGGTCGCGCACAGCTTAATGTGGCGCGCTGTTTCCGCCTGTGCCTACACCTTCTAGATAATGAACAGCTTTGTGTTCATTTAAATAAAATATTATTGACACCAGTTATTATGCGGAGGAAAACGACCGCAGGAAATTGTTAGTATATTAAAAATAATTGTCTTAATGTAATTGTTTTTATTCACATTGTTTAGTTTATTTAATTAATTTTGAAAGGTTTAATTTATTGCAAAAATATCTACTATACAACTATAAGTCGGCATATTATGGACATACATTCCATTTTTGATAGTCTATAATTTTAATTGCTTAATTCGTTTATAATTTTACTAAAGATAGAAAAATCCCCTACAGAGTTGAATGACCTATGTAGGCAGTTCTCAAGTGTAAAATCCTGATTAAAAATCTAAATATAAATTAAGTTTTAAATTTTATTCCTCCTCGAAAAGACTAAATGTTTCATATTGGTACTAAGTCTGTAATGCACATGAATTGTTAAATTGATACCCTATCCAGACATTCAAGTCACACTCCACGATTGCCATTGACGCCATCGGATGCGGTAGATCGGTTGACGCAGTTGGGGAGTGATTTGGCGCCTAACGAAAAGGATACCGCGAATGATTGGCCGATGTCCAAAATAAGGAAAGGAGATGTGATTACTATTAGGATTATTTATGGTCAAAAGAATTGTCAGTTCTTTAGAGAGACGAACATAATTGCATAGGAAAAGCAAAAGAATTGGTTCGGTACTTTGTAGTTTTTCTTCGTAATCCATTTCGGAAACTTCTCATATTTATAAAATTAAGAATCATATATTAGGCGTTCATCGTAACTGACAGCAACCTATCCGTTAACATTTAACTTTAAACAAGTTATTTTTCAAGCAATAAAATTTTACAGTTTTGCTAAATGTTAAAGTAAATATTATGTTTAATAGTTAAAATTTATAGTTAAATGATTTTGAAACACTCCGCCGTAAGACTCTAAGCATTAAGCACTAAGCCAAATCCAATTTGGCTTAGTGCGTCAAACCGCCATAACAATTTTCTATCCTTTTTTAATAGCTTTGATAAAGCCTGTACTTCTGAACAACACGCCATATATTATAACTTATTTCATTGCACGTACATTTTTCACAATGGTTAGCGTTGAATCATCCTTATAAACCCATATTCTATTTTCTTGACATAAAATTCTTAAAAGGGAATGTATGTTTCATGACCTGTTATAATTTTGGATATTATACGGTGACCGCCTTTATTCAATAACTGTAATGTCTGTCGGTTGATCCTTACACGCTCGGATTTTTGCTGTTGTGTAAGATTGTGTGGAACTCCATAAAACAATCCTTTTCATTTTAAATTCATCATGCAAGATCTTATACTCTGTTCCGGATCAAATCCCAAGAGTATTCTTGATGATGTGGTAGGTGCATCGGTTGTCATCTTTTATCATTTTACGAACACGAGCGACATTATCTGGAGTGATTGTTGAAACAGGCCTTCCGTGTGTTCCCATCTTCAAGTGAGTTGCTTCCTTTAATTATCGAAACGCTGTGCCTCAAGATGACACTTCATTAATAAACGCTGACTGTAACCGCTGCACACACATTACTCCTCGGATAGACCAACATTAAAATCATAGTATATCGCAACCAGCCAGTGCTCACGTTTCAATACTTGTTTCACAGAAACACACTTTACGACACCTACGTTTAAAACGCAGAAAGTGACTACTGCGCGTGCTTTGTAGCGAAGCGGACTTGCATGCATGCGCAATCATAATCCTGGAAAACCGGCGTTTGGCAGTAACTCAGTAAGTCCAGAATGGCCCTCGTATAACCAGAATGACCGTCTGTACTACGATCTGACCGCCGACGCTGTCGCGAATGCTGATGTCGATACGTTGATTGCAGACTTACCGCTTTCGAACGCAGTATACATGATGTTTTTTTCGCTAATATAGATTATTTGAGCTTATTTTCATCTCTTTACTTTTGTTTTGTATTTTTCTTCGTTTTATTTAGTTAATCTGTTATATACATCTTAATTTTAAGCATACTATGTACACGTACGTAAGGATTACGGTCGAGATAAAATCATATGTGTCATATCTTTCTATACAATTTTGTAATGCTTGTAATCAGTTTTGTATATTTTGACATAAATAAATTAATATACATCGTTCGGTGGTATATGGAACATAACAACGTTTTAAGAAAACATGAAAATTGTCCTCTGTTTCTTCGTTGTCTTTGATTACCCATAGAAAATCTTAGACGTCATGAGGTCTTGTTCAAAGCATAGCGAGATGTCTTCGTTTTCATGAACATTATTGATTTGAAACAATAAGAAAGTTTTAGATAGTTGGACACAATTTTTTTTCTGTGTTACTCGCATTGTCAAAAAATGTAACGGTAGATAGGTACCATTTGTCAAAATCTATTCAGTAGGCACTTTAAAATAAAAAGAGAAAAAAATTGAATTTTCTGTTTAGTGCCTAGGTAATGTGATGTGGTAAATTGTGTCTTAAATTAAGTAATAACTTACTGCTAACAAAAGTTTTGTTCAAGTCAGTCCTTTAGTTTTTAAGTGATAGTTGATCAAACAAATTTACATACCAACATACAAAAATTTTAAAGCAGCTGTTTTGGAGTCTGTTTTATGTATATAGTACACACAGCTTACTTTTTTTAAAAATGTTTAAATTTACAGATTTGCCTGGCTTACGATTTAATTTTATATACGTGGGTCAAAATCAAAGTCCCTAAAAAGTCTAAAATTGAGCAAAATATTAAGATATTTTTTTTGTTTTTCAAAATAGTGTTTTGAGATTAATACATCGCTGCATTCGATGGAACCACTGAGAGGAACACTGCCCACTCGCTTTTAGGGATCGCTTTGATGACCTTTTGTTATCAACCACTGCTTCCTTAGCGTCCATAAACCACTTTCCTCAAAGTTTTTTTTTTATTTAAGGAAATAAATGGAAATCATATACTGCAAGTCCGGATTGTAAGACGGGTTAGCCAGTATTTCTATACCATAATCCCCAATAAGTCCCCAAATAGTTAGTTCTTTGTCTGGCGGTATGTGGTGACACGTTGTCATGATGAAAGAAAATCTTACTACAGGGTCCTTTTTCCCGAACTTTTCCAAAACAAGAGGCAAACAATTGTTAGTGTACCAATCTGCAGTTACTGTTTTTATCTTCTAAACATTTGGTGCATAATAACCTGTCATTCCGAAGAAAGCCACCATCTTTTCCGACGTTTCGACTTCGTTTTACCTTAGTAGGCAACTCCTTGAAAGGAAACACCCACTGGTAGATTGTCTTTTCATTTTGGCATCGTAATAGTAAATCTTGCTTTCGTCACATATAACTACGTAGTATACAGCATTTGAGTCAGCACCTGCAAATCTTTGCATCATTCCGCGGTACCAATTAACACAATAGAGCTTTTGAGATTCGGTTAAATTATTAGATATCCATGGAGTAAAACTTCCTGACCGCTAAATGTTCATGAAGCGTTTTGTCCATTAGACTCATACCGATGCCTAAGCTTGTCCGAATGTGCTGGTAGGTTACTCTTTTGTCTGTGTCTATCATGTGCCGCATAGCACTGTTTTTTTCGGTCGTCGCCATAGAAGGACGTTCCTCACGCAGATTGTCAGTTAGATTATGCAACCACGTTTGAACTAGTTAAACCAGTTATAAACAGTGGCAAGGAATGGGCATCATCGTGAAAGGCAAACCAAAGTCTGTTATAACTTTTTGTTAAATGAGGAGCTAAATTTCAAAAGGTATCGTTTTATTCTTTAATTTTATTTTAATATAAATAAAAAACTGTTTACTTTAAGCTATATTTTTTTTATTTATATCCATAGTGCTTGTAGTGATGAAGCCGTGATTCAATGTTTATTGAAAAAAAATTATAATTCTTTGTGTAATTAATATTTAACATTAAAAAAAGTGCTCTTTTGATCGAAAGTGATAAAAAAATACACTTTAAAGTGATAACTTTTCAAAGAAAAAGTGTTTTACTGATAGTTATTCTTTTTGCACTTACAGACAAAACTGTATAAAAGAATTTTTTGCAAACGCTTACTAGACGTTTATTTTTAAAAATAATATTAATAAAAAAATAATATTAATGGAAAAAGATTAACATTAATTTTAATAATAATTTTAAATTTTAAATTAATATTAAGATATAAATAACATTATAATAATAAAAAATATATTAATAATATTTATATCATTTAATAATAATGATAAATATTGAATTATTTATTTAATTTTACAAAAAGATCTCCTTTTGATCCCAAGCACAAATTTAATTTTTTTTTATACTGAAAAAAATTTTAATTGAATTAAAAAATATCAATAGAGTTTAAGATTTTCTACCAGATTCTAATATAAAATAATTTTTTTTTAATTTATCAAAAGATACCCTTTTGAAATTCAGCTCTTGAAATGGCAACAACAGTCATAAAAAATCATTGTACAAAAAATTTCTTACCCTAAATTCGTGTTGATTTTTACGGAATGGTTATTTTAAAGAACGATTGTGGCGATTGTACAGCCCTACATGAACTTACATCAATGATAGAATACGAGGGGCAGCTGATAAGTCCGCGGCCTAAGGCATTAAATGAAAGAAAAGTACGAGTATTTTATTTTTATTTTTCAATATAGTCTCCCTCAAGCGAAATACATTTTTCACATCTGGTGTATAACGCCTTCAAACCGCCAAAAATATTCCTTCAAAATGGCTTTCTACAGCCATCTTCATTTGATTGTCATCAACAAATCTACGACCAACTCCTTTTTAATGGAAAAAGGTAGTCGCTAGGGAGATAGATCTGGGCTGGGGTGGGTGGTCAATTTCCGAGAAGCCCGTGTCCTTCAGGGCCTGCCTCGAAACCCGCGCCGTGTGGACAGATGCATTGTCTTGTAAAACAGCACTCCGCGCGATAACTTCCACGTCTTCTGTACGACTGCCTCTCGTGCCTGAGCCAATGAAATTCGCGTAATATTGGCCATTCGTAGTAGTCCCTTTGGCAAGTAATCAATTAGTAAAACACCTTCACTATACCAAAAAGTGTCGCCGCTGCTTGTCAAACGGCGTTAGCATTTTGTTTTAGCATACTGATTTTCTCATATTCATATGCTCGTGTATAATTTCTCCAACTCGTTCTTTACTAATCTGCAACTCCTCAGCTATCTGCCATAATTTTATTCTTCGGTCGGCCAGTACTAATTTTTCGATTTTTCGAACATTCCTCCGTCACTACCGTTACAGGACGCCCTGGGCGAAGATCATCTTCACAGCTCTCGTCCTTGTTGAAATAAGCGAGCCCATTTTTGACCATCGTATACAGGCGCAGATTCCTGAAGAACTGATACCATGTCTTCAAACATTTCTTTGGGCGTTTCCTTTCTTTACAAGTACTATTACGGCGCGATGTTCAATATTACTGAGATTTGACGATTCGGCTGACATGATGACGTTTGTGCTTCGACAGATAATTTGTTAATGACTTTAATAACGAAAGGAAGCATATTTATACTAACAAAGTGTCGCAATTAGTGGTAATAGTTGTGAAATAATGAGTCATCGCTAAGTACCTTGGGCCGCGGACTTATCAGCCGCCCCTCGTAATGTTGCCTGACAGTCGTATCTCTGCCCTTCCATCATTGCTTAGTTGTCATTAAATATTGTAATTAGCATAATTCCGTAACAGCTCCTATTCTAAATTGTCGATTTCGCTATAACTTCCATTATTTTCTTTTAACTCATGAAGGACCGCTCATATTGTTCATTGTGATTTAAAAATATAAAGTTTGGAGAAAAAGTTTTTTTTCGTATTTTATATGCAGATTCGAAATAATTTTTCATTATATTTTATTAAATGTAGTTACTATATATGTATGTATGTGTGTGCGTGCGGGCGTGCGTGCGTGCGTGCGCGAGTGTGTGTGTAATTTTGTTCAAGACCTTGTTGCCTTTTTGCTACAATATCCCTGATCATAATTCTGATCAAAAAACTACAACGAGTAGTTTTGACACTCCTCTCTTGATGTTAACCTAACACTATTTAAGGAATTCTGAAGAGACCGAAACAGGTAAAAATTTGAGGGCACAAGGATGCATTAACACTTCCCGACCAAACCCACAATATTTGCTGAGTGGCTAAAGTAATTTGGTCTGACGTTATCATGGTGAAAAACCCACCTTTTTGTTGATCAATTTCGGCCCTTTTCTATTTCTTGCTTGATTCTCATCGGCGGTAGAGATCCAAATTGACGGTTTTGTCCGTCGGCAAAAACTCGTAATGAATAAAACCCTTCCAATCCCACCATACACATAGCATCAACTTGTTGCGAGTTAATACGGGTTTCCCTATAGTCTGTGGAGGTTTTGCCTTTTCACCATAATTTTTTTCGCACGTTCTTTTCGTAGATAATCCCTTTTTCAGCAGTAGTGATCAATCTTTTTGAAAATGGTTCTGTTTCATTACATAGACAATCGCAAATGAGCACATGATTCATTAGATTTATTATCAATGAGCCCTTGTGAGCTTATGTATTAAGCTTTTTTATATATCAAGTTTTTCAAGTGGATCAAAACTGACCTGTCGTTAATCCCCAGCTCTTTAGCTATGTCGTAAGAACTAATTGCCGATCTTTCTCTACTTTTTCTCTACATTTACGATGCGGCGTAATATGTATTAATACATAGTAAGTGGTTCTCTTTATTCGGGATGCTTTTATTATGTATTTATAAATTATTCTAAAGTACGTAGTTGCACTATTTATATTTTAAGAAATTAAGATCGTGCTCCTTGCTGCAATTTTTATTATGCAAGCTAATTGAAACTTTTCCGTTAAACTATTTCTCAACACGATAAGAGGAAAACCCAATACCGTAAATTCAAACGCTATCAATCGTTCCAACCTATTTACAAATATATTGTATTCATATTGGTATTGTAATGTATAACCGTATCTAAATCCCAAAATACAATTAAAGTTCAGCCCTTACACAATTGTATCAGTCGCTAACCGGCGGCGCGCTGGCGGTGGACTTGCACAACGTCGCTGCGCGGGCGCAGGTGCGCCATTATTGGTCTCGTCTATGTATTTATATCTATACTGTAAAAATCGAAACTATAGTGATGTGATACTCTGTATTTCATTTCTTGGTTTTTTACTTTTTAATGCAATGTAATACAAGTAGAAATTTGTTAATTTTTCTTAATCTAACAAGTTCTTCGCAGAGATTACAAACTGTATAACACGGACAATCTAATCTTACGTAGTTTTGAAATTTCAGTTCATGACGTATGAACGTGAGAGAGTTTTTATCAAAATCCGAAGTTGGCATGCAAAATTCAAAGGCAAAGCTCCACGTTCAATATCCTCTGATACTAACTCATTCTTTCCGGTATCCATTCGTTACGTCACGACATGTGGGGCGCTGCGAGACTTATCCCGAAGCGACGTTCGGTATCCGTCAAACGATCGGTCGGCCGACGCGTGCCCGTCCAATCGCTCACTGTCGCTGCGGACGTCGCGTGATCGATCGGAGGTAACGAGATGAGTGATCTGGACCGGTCGATCGTTATAAACAGCTTGTACGTGAGAACGTTAATGGTGATATCTTTAATAACCGGCGCAGTCTCCTTAGAAAGTGGTCGGGTAGCAGCTCGGATGCTCTTAATGATTTTGACAGTTTGTAATATGAAATGCTTTTGTTTATCGAAAACTAGGTGAGTACTGTTTCATCGATTTGGCCAAAAGGTAAAAAGCTGATTGCCTAATTTGTAGACTAGTCAAAAGTATGGAAAAATATGCTTTTACAGTTTATTACGCTTTTCGTTTCACGATGGCATAGATAGGTTGTTGTAACAAGTTCTTTCGTACTTTTTCGTTATATTTATTTTGTGTCACCTAAAATATTACGGTGTAAAATTGTTAACTTCGTAACGCTGATTCAGAATATTCACGCTTATGACTGTGGTGTATTTAACGGGCCCGTCGCTCGTGTAGGGCGGTCCGACGAGACTGTGATACTTGTAAAGCGGTACTCGCTGAACGTTTATGCTATATTACATATATAACGTCTTCACACGACTCGTAGTCGATTGTTTGCGTGCCGGAATTCGTGGGATTCAAATTCGCGAATACGCAAAATTAAATAGCTCACCCGTCAAGCAGTATACGTCGCGCAGCATACGCCGATGCACAAACACAACGACAATGCGATTGTCCGTCGATGTTTATTTCGAGGCGGAGAACTATTCAAAAGTCTTATATTAAATACAGTAGTTCATGAAGCAAATTCAGAATGTTCAAGATCTCACTTTGTATTTCCAACTCGGCTTTCCTCGGCGATACATTTTATACTCGTCGAATAATATAGGTTAATGCGGCTTGCTGTTCTGCTGGAGTTGTTTTAGAATATGTTGATTATATATTTCCAATTACTATTTAAGCGCATGAGAGTGCACAAGTGTTGTACTTGTATATGAGATCGTCTAGTCTACAAATATACACTGGACTTCTTTTAGAAAATGATTGTCGCAGAATGAAGTACTGGCGGATTAAATGTCATGATGACTGCCTACATAGAGATAAACGTACATATAGACGAAAAAAGATTTTTGGCGTGATCAAATAGATCGTAAAATCGAAAAAACTGGAACGGGCTAAAGGATCTATGTTTATCGTAACTAGTCATAATTTAAAGGATCCTTTGGTTTTCATTAAAATTAAATCGGTATAATAGGATCAGTGCTCAGCCACACGTTCGGCCGTTATGGCCTGGTTTTGACGTGACAACGTCTTAAATTAGGTTGCGGCTGGGAGTCACTTATGAAAAATGTAACGCTCGGTAACGTAACGATGAGTCACCGAACCCGCCGAATCTGCGTCTCTCCCACTCAACTATGATCGGTCTGCCGCGCGCGCGCGCCTGGCTAGAGTAGTGCATAGCTTGCAAATGTATTGCAAGTTATTGTATGTATATTTATATAAATACGTATGTATGTGTAAAGGTATAAAATTTTGTTAATATGAAATTCAGTGCGAGATTCTTTGTATAAATTAATGTTTTAAATATAATTCTGTATAAATAAATGTTTTAAATTATTTATATTACCATCCTTCTTCCACTATACGAATGAATATTCACATTAAATGATTTTACCATTCAAAGTCATTTGTCGTAAAACTTTCCTTATTACCGACGTTAGGCAATAACGTAACGATGAGTCACCAGTGTAACGCGGTGGAGAGTCACCGAACGAGAGGACCTTGTCTCTCTCCCACTCAACTATGATCGGTCTGCCGCGCGCTAGAGGGTTAGCACTGCAAATGTATTGCAGTTATTGTATGTATATTGTATATAAATACGTATGTATGTGTAAAGGTAAAAATAAAATTTTGTTAATATGAAATTCAGTGCGAGATTCTTTGTATAAATTAATGTTTTAAATATAATTCTTTGTATAAATAAATGTTTTAAATTGTTACTATTATTTCATCCTTCTTCCTACTATACGAATGAATATTCACATTAAAATGATTTTACCATTCAAAGTCGTTGTCACGTAAACTTTCGCCCGTATACCGACTTTACAGGCAACCAAATTTTCTTTTAGAACGGTATCTGTGTAATAATCTAAATGCAATAAAGTAGAAAAATATAGTCACCGCTTTATAACGCTTAGAACAAAACAACTGAACGACGCATTCATAAAATAGATAACACCTAAGAAACGTCTCATGGTATTAACCTAGCCGATCTGATAGAATCAGAATAACCTAGTTCTCATTGGACGAATTTTGTCATTCTGTTGACCAATTCTTGCCTATGTAATGAAGATATTAGCTGAGAATTTAATTTAATTGTTCTATTTTATTTTTCTTTTTATATTTTTGTGTTTTGTACCTTAGGAAGAACGGGACCCTTATACGATCATTCGAATCGTATAGAACTTTGATTTTTTTGACATGAAGACGGAGGGACAGACATGGCAAACTGTTAGGGTTCCTTTTGAGTACGGAACTCTAAAACCTATTAATATATCTCGTGAGGTATTATTTGAAAATGATACTTCTAACATTCTAATATGATTTGTAATAAATATTTGTCATAAAGATTTTCATAGCTTAAAGTTTTACCACAAATGGCCGATCTCTGTGGATCTCCTAAGTTTCTGAAGATAAAATTTACATTTTAAAAGATTTTGATACATACTTAAATTTTAAATTATCGGATATTATAGGTTTTTTTTTATTGTGAAATATGTATTATGTATATGATTTCATTTTATTTGTATTTATTTACAAAGGCCTTTTGGTCTATGTAGTTTTAATCTCTAACAAATACTGGTGGCACGAAAAAATGAAATTTGCGAAAATATATTGAATGACTATATTAAAAAAAAATGCGTTTATTACACCTTTTTTTATTAATAAATGTATAGACGTAAGCGTCTGTTGCTCGGTTGGTTGAAAATGATAAATAAATCGTTCTTCTCCGTGTAATCTGCAGTGCCTTTAACAATCGTTCTCACCCTTTGTAACTATGAATTTTTAATCTTAAGCTCAATAACGTTTTATAGAGATCGCTTGTGTGAATTTATACAAACGCAGTCCTCGAAGTGCGAACGCGAGGCCCTTTTGAAGTGCACTCGAATGTGAACCAAGAGACTTTCGCGGCTTTGATCTTATCAACACCCGCTGAGGATTTAAACACCTAGTCTCTTCATAGAGTTGTTTCATTATTAACATCGTAAAATAGCAGCCGGTTAAAGTCGGGCGAGAGTTTGTAAGCCAGTACTGCATAATTTATGAAATTTACTCAAGACTTTAAGAAAGCGTCTTAACCAATCGGCTTTAGAAAGTTTTACATTGTGAGCTTACAAAAACATTTAATGGGCTCTAAAATGTGTTACTTAATTATTCGTTAGGTTTTAAACATGTAATTAATTCGATGACTTGTATAGCGCGTATATTTAGTGTTGCCTGCTATTATCGTACAGAGCGAATGTTCAGTTTATAGAAATCTATACAGGTATTGTATATGAAGATCTAATAAAATTAGTATGTTGCATGGAGAGCTATTGACCGTCTTTAGGTGCCCTTAATGCATTTCTCGTTTCTGAAGATTACAGAAAAGCGACATCCTGCGATAGCATTTTCTACAGCTCTATTGATTTAAGGAAAACTGTTTGTTTTTAAAAGTTCGCTAAATCTTATAGTATTTGTATCAATGATTAAAAATGACCGTTTGTTAATGTACTTTCTGTAGGAAGACATATTATTTCTACAGTAGAAAACAATGTCATTATATATTTATATCCTTCGATAAACAATAACAATCAACAATGTCGACAATATTGTGATTGCATATATATATATTGTTGTATTTAGTGATGTATCCAAAATGAAATTTATAAGTGACAACTTATAGCGAGTGCGCGACTTCTTTTAATTTTGATGCTGTAACTTGAATACACAAATGCCTCTACATGTAATAAAACTGCAGAACTGTCGTGACAGTACATTGAAAATAATTGCCAAAAACTGGGTGCTGGTGATGTACCTAGTACACAAAATATAATAATACTATTTTTCAAAATTCTGTCTGTCTGCTATCTGTTTGAATACACTGATCTCCAAAACTACTGGATGAATTTGCATTGGATTTTCACAGGTAACATGAGCGTAGCTTGAAGCAATATCTAGGATTTATTTCATCAAAATCGGTTCACGAAAAACTTATTCATTCCTAAAAATAAAATTCATGCGCCCAAAGTCGCAAGTAGAGCTAGTAAAAATAAAGCAACTACGTTTTCATATATAATTTTTATATCATAAAATGAAATGAAAGTAACTTGGATTTGTAATAAAGCAGTGATCTCCATATAACATAAATCTAAGTGTTTGGTTAATGACGCAACCGTCACAGAAGTAGAGCGGTGCGCTGCGCGCATTTAAGCCGGCAGGGCGCGCTGGCGCAACCCGCATGCACAAATTATTTACATAGCTGACCACCGACTTGCTGCACTTGGACGAAAATAGGTCCTGCATTTTCATTTAAATTGCTTATCAAATTCATTTATGGCTATTGCTCGGGGAACGTCATTTGTTATATTGAGCCACATTTGCGTCTCTTACTTTGACTTACATTTAGCGTAAAACGTTACTCCTGATTAAATGTTATATCTGAGAAAGGGAACATGGATTTTTAACAGTGCTACATTTACTATTACCGCGACAAAGCGGAAGTCCAGAGAAGCAAATTGTAAACATAATCCACGAAATTGATAAAAGGTCTGTCAAGTTCCTGTACATCAAGAGTAAGTAAATACAAAAAGTTTTCAATTGAACATTTTAAATATAATTTTATATTATTATTAAAAATATTTAATTATTTTTTTTTCAAAATTTATTGAGAAATGAAATTTTTGTTTTAACCATTTTTATTAATAATGCTTATATTTAACGGTTTATACTTTTTCTTAAATATCTTCTTTAATTTGATATTTAACATGGCATTTTTCAAGCTATTTTTTTTATTCTTATGGAGCAGAAAAAACTTTTATGACCTACTTGTGGGTAATATGTAAATCCGTATATTTCTCCCGGATTCTTCAAAATAACACTGGAAAAAAGCGAACAACAATATGAAGAATTCATTGAATCAGTTTTTCATTTGTTGGAGCGCTCGGAAGGTCGTCTCGTATTTGAGGAACTTTTCTTCCACATTCTTGATCTCGTGAACTATTTAAGAAGTTCTGCGAAGGCCGACAAAAAAACAGTAACCTTAAAAAATATGATAGACAAAGGTAATGCCAGATATCCGGGTCGATTAATCTCGCGGTGCACAGCGCCGGCGGCGCACGGGCCGCGCGAGCGCCAGCACAGACAGCGCGCCGGAGTTTAATATCGAGATAGGCCACACCTCTAAGGTCGTGAGAAAAAAGTGTATGCTACTTACATAGTCTAAACGTATTGGGAAAAATCATGTCTAGAGCTGCACATTCTCATTAGATGTCATTTTAAATATTGCATTTGTGTGTGTACGTCACAAATAACTGCGTTTCTTGATGCGAAATTACAGCAATGCTGATACTATACAGGTCAAAAAATTGATCTTTTATAGAGTGTTTTGCGTTTGGCTGTATCTATTTTGATCCGTAGACAGGTGCAATAGATAGGAAATTAAAATCCGTTGGTCTGTTGGTAGCACAGCACTGTAGAGCATAAGAATGATTTTTGAATAGGTTTTCAATTTTATGTAGAAACTAAGCAGGGTATACTTACATGTTAATCACGTCGACAAAGTGCTAGAATACAATCTTTAAAAAAATTATGGTAACTTCTACACGTAAAGCGGGGATGAATTTATTTTCATTTGTCTCACAGTATAAGGTATCTTTAGATAACTCATTAAAAACATTGCTGGTTTGTAAAAACATTTTAGACTTGAGGACCTGTTTGCAAAATGTTAAGCTATAAAGCGCAAATTTTATTAGTCGTGTCCCTCCTTTCGGGTAAATGGTTATTCTTAGATATCATCATCATCATCATCATCGCTCAACCTTCAGCCAGTCGCAATGACTGAGAGGGACAGATCCCGATACACCGAAGGAGCGTAAATATCGGGGAGTGTAGGTTCTAGCTTGGATTAGGAGTGACGGGAGTGTCGAGCCAGCCGGTATTCGTGCAACCTTTAGCCAGAAACTGGATAAGGGTCAATGGTTATTCTTAGATATGTAAAAAATCATAGTAGTAGTATATAGAGTTGAAAAGAAAACTTAATAGTTTTCCTTTCAACTTTGACTCCTGTGATCAGCTAAATAGTATTTATAAGTTAACGAGAATAATCAACCAACTTATAAAATGTACTTGGAGATGTAAAAAGCAAAAATTCGTACAAATTTAATTGAAAATTACTCAGACGATCTTGTAGTGTGTAAGATGGATAGTTTATGGATCATGTGAAATTATGGATATGTAATATAGTAAATAATGTGTGTAGCACCTGTCTGTAGGCCGATTTTTAGACGTTATTAGCCGTTGAACCATGATCTCAATGATTATGAGTTCATGGTTCAATGGCTAAATCTATTAAGACTTGGTCAAACGCTTCGACCAAGTTTTAATAGAGGCGACGCGAAATTTTCTTACCTTTTATTTTATTCTTTATCTTTTCCATTATCGAACAATTTGTTGCTCCTAACCTCGTCTTGAACCCGTACTCGTCTAGATAACTTAATTTTAGTATTTCAATACAAGTCACGTAAATCGCCCCAGCCGGTCCGTTTGTACTCGGCGGGCGGTGCGGCGTCGGCGCGAGCGTCCCAGATAAGCTATCGACTAGCATTATTAATGGTGCGCAATATACGACTGCTAACGCGACGCGGATTTACGCCGCCGGTAACGGGTGCATTTAGCTACGATAATCGACGTGTTTAATGACTTGTCCCGTGCCTCGACTTACTAGGTACTTACTTGTTGAAACTGGCTAACCGTCGATTGCGCCGAAGACACTTTAGAAATTCGAACAACGTAAAAAAAAAAAGTTACCTCCCATTTGACTTGACAGATTCGTGCTGCGTGACGTCGTGTCACAAGGAATTTCTTGTGATTAAATACACAACGTACGCGACGGACAAATATATTTTGAAGACACGTACTCTAAGTTATTCGTTACTTTCTTAGTTACATATTGCGAATTCCTAGTATTAAGTTTTTGCTGCAATCCGCCGGAAGACTGTTTTGTTGTAGAGATCTGGAAGTTTCCGACTGCTATCAAATATATTACTATTGTGAATTTGTCATTGTCATCAATGAGCGATTTAATATTTGAAGGTGATATTCCTAAAATAAATTTTGATAAAAACAAGAAATAATGTTCATTTAAATTTTGTGAAGAAACGAAAAAATCACGTAGCATGAAGATTATACAACCAAACTCTTAATAAATTTCAATACTTGCAAGACGAATGTATATCCTCACAACGTATCCTGACGCTCAACGTTCCGTGAACTACATAACATTGTAAGATCTTAGGCACAATTTAAAACATAGCGATTTGCAAAGATATAAATCAAACTAAATATAGAATTATTTGGGTCATGAGTCGTGGCGGCCGCGCCACCCGGCGCGTGTCGCGCCGCGCTTTCCGCGGCAACCTTCGACGTGCGGCCGCCGCCCGCGCCGCCGATTGTCGACGACTTCATTGAACTATGTTACCCCACCTAACGATAGTTGATAAGTGTTTATGGAACCTGTAGCTTTGTTATTTTGTTCCGGTATTTATAACACAATAATTATAACTTGCTCGTTTTGAACTACTACTCGTCTAAACATATATTATATCTTTATGCACAGTCCTATCTAGTGCGTAAATAAAAATAATTCACGAAGGTCATCGCATGTGTTAAACTTCAGAGTTGTACTTTTTCTTTATACAGAAATATCTCCATATAACGATGTGATTTTGATACATCAGGCTTGGTGAGTAGAATTGGAAGTAGGCGCGATATTGAAATAGGCAGTCACAACGTGGTGATTTAATACTACAATAAAGAGTTTGTGCAGATGTTGTTTTTTATGATCCTGTTTCATTTATACCCATGACGTTTGGCATGCGAGGCTGTATTACTATTGAAACGTACTACACATTTTATATTGTCATATCCGACCAACACGGATCAATGACTTAATTTATGTATTTAATATTATAATTTATCATCAACAATTGCTATTTATTAATAATCATGCTTTCTATATACTTAACTGTGCTTTTCTGAAAGCTGCCTTTTGATGTTCAGTCTCGAAATTTTATTTTCCTGTATTAAACCAAGCTTTGTTTTGTTTCAGAAAACCTAGCACCGTCAGAATTAAAGAAATTAAGAAACAAACAGAGCGAAACGCAAAGCGGAGCAGGAGAGCTCGCGGCGCAGGTGCAGGTGCGTGCGCGCCCGGACAGCGGACGCATTTCATCTGATGAAATAGTTTCGATGCACATCCGGCTGCACTTCGAAACTACTCGATGTAGACACTTGCAATTCTGCACAGAAATAGCAATCGGTGATCCAAATGTAGCAACATTGTTTACAGAGTTAAGAGCGACGAGCAAATAGCCCCGTTACCATAGCACTTCTTAACCATTTATTGCCTTAGAATACCAGAGTCTCCAATTCCATACAATAGTTTAGTTTCTATTTTTTTTAGATTGTTCGACCACTACTGCCATTTAATTTAATGTAGTTAGTTTATTTGATATTTATGACTATGAATTACATAGATATGTAAATCCAAGTCATTATCATATGCGTCTTTACCAATATGTAATTTTCTAAAATAATGCATATAATAACAAACTACAAACTAAAGGTCATAGTATCATGAGTTAACTGTTTATGATACAATCACTGTATATTAACAGAATACACTCCGTTTAAATAATTTACTTTTTTAAAATCAACTAATTTCTAGAACTAATCAAAAAAATACAAATCGAACATGATGATATCATATCCTGTTCAAGACATATTTACCTATTATAAATAATTTCACCAATATTGCGGCATTTATTAGTAAATTTCTAAAATCTCTATACTACCTGTATTGAGACATTTTATAATACTAGTATAATTGATCACTATGAAACGTGGCTCATACTGATGCCAAATCCACCATTAGTCTAACTGATAGGGAGATATCTTTAGATGTTTTAGATGCTGAGTCGGTAACATTCTCGATGCCTATAACATGATCGTGATGAAACCAAAACTATTACCTCACGAATTAATTGCTAATAAATATTATTGTTTAAAATGTTGAGTTTATTTGTGAGATCAACAAAAGGAAATCACGTCTGACATTTGTATGTTGTAATTGACAACAGTCACTGTTTATGGATTTAATTATCGTCCTCTTTGGACACTAAAGTATGTTACACTCGAAGACATTGCATATTTTCTCGAACATTCTCCAACCGAGTTACTATTATATGAAAAAAAACCGTAGAAACTAAACTACTTGAAAAAAATCTGAAACATTCCTCATAAGTTGTGGAATGACCGAAAATTATATCGAACACGCTTACATATATGATTTTTTAATTAAGACTGTTTAAAGTGAATATGATGTCGTTTCAGGTCAAACGAGAGCAGCACCACAAGGCGCGGCAGCAGCAGGAGCAGGGCGACCCGAGGCGCCGCAGCTCGACGAGCTCGTGCCGGACAAACTCGCCAGGGTGGTACGACACCTGCGTCGACTTAATATTCTGAATATGTGGACGACGTATAGATTTAGAAAGACCGAAGGGCACAGTTCACGTCCGCGCGTAGGTTTTTTCGTGAAAACCTCGATAAAGTAGCTCTTTGTTATGTTTTCAACGCTGCCGTAATTTTCGTATTTGCTCGGCGCTGTAGTTTTAACCTTCGACGCTAGCTTTACTTGCATTTGCGTTTTCTACAATTCCGAGCATATTTAGTGTGGAACGGAATCTTTTAATATTATGATTTTCGATCTAGTACAGTTTTTCTCTCATATTCCAGCTAATATTTTTATTTTAATACTTTAAATCTTGCGTTCCTTGAGCTCTTCACAATGATAGATAACGGTATCGACACCCTAACTGCTCGTTTCGACGCTAACCGAATTCAAAGCTTTTCGTGAAGCTGATTCGCAACAATCGCGCGCATGCGCCTACAGCAATGCATAGACTTAACAAGCAAAACATACCGCGCAACAAACACTTACAAACATGATCTGTCCATTGTGGGATCGGCCGTCGTTTACGCTTATTAATAGTCGCATAGCAATTGGCGATTTAAATCTAATGGCATTTTGTCACACAATAAAATAAAGTCGACTATCGCTAACGAGCGCAAAGACGTGTTCGTATCACAATCCGTACCCGAATGCCAGACAAGTCGCGAGCTGACGTGCCTTATCGTAGTTTGTTTAAATTCTGATTATCTTTTTCTGTTTCCTTCACATTTCGTAAATTAAATTGAGGATGTTTTTCATAAAGACCTATTGTATGTTTAGATAAATGTCTAAATAGAAAGGGCATTAAATGATAATGAAGCAGTCTTAGAATCGGACTTCAATTAATATGCCGTGTTCAAATCTATAATTGCGTGTGCGTTTTAGTACAACACAATTGTTTGCAATAAAGAATCTGGACTATATAGGATGCACTGGAGACGGGTATCAGTTTCTTTTAAATGTAATATTTGCTTCCCCTTTGAATGGTACGAAAGTGTGCGTGTCGGATAAGATACGTATGCAATCTATGTGGTTAATAATATTGTTTTTTATTATGTAAAAATAACATAATAGCAAATCTGTTATTCACCTTTATTTTATCAATTGCGTTAGATGTATTAAGACACTTTATGAAAAAACAAAACTTTGAAGGTCATCGACGAAATACTGCATGCCTCTATAGGGCATATGTGGGCAACAACCGTCTCGCGAGACATTTTGAAAACCCAATAAAAAATATTACACGACTTACTCATACTCACAAAATCAAGTGAGCGAGCGAGCCGAGTGGAGGTGATCATCAACGAGTTAGGCGGCAAACATCAAAGCCTTTAATTTTTGCTGCTTCTACTGGCGGCGCAACAAAAGATTATTGCTTTTAATTATTCTACATTAGACGATTCTAGACCATTCCTTCATTTTGCCTATATAAGTGGGTGGATGGCCCGAAGTTTGGTTCAGTTCTATTTGAGCTACCGAGGTGACTGATAACTTCGACAAGCGATATCCTAGCGAACTTCTTGTACCGTCAATTTGCTTTGTGACTTTGTTTGCATCTTTAGTGCTTATTAATTATATTTTGTTATTAAGTTTATCGAAAAGTAAACGAAAATGATGTCTGGTGGAAAGAAACGAAAAGTAGATGCAGAGGTTCGCCAGTTTCAATAAAATGGACTGAAGAATTCTTTTTATCTTGTCCAATGGTAAGCCTATATGTTTGCTGTGTAATGAACCCATTTCAGTGATGAAAGACATAAATATAAAGAGGCATTACTCAACTAAGCATCTTATGCTGGACTCACTGACAGGACAAATAAGAAAGACAAAATCCAGAATCTTATCGCAAATTTGGAAAACAGCAGCAAATATTTTATAAACAAACAACACAATTTGATAATGTTGTGAAAGCTAGTTTTATAATTAGTTCTAAATTGGCAAAGTCATTAAAACCATTTGCCGAAGGAGAATTTATCAAGAATTGTACCTATGTTAAAAGTGCAATGTTTTGTGACTTGAAAAAATGAATTTGAAAAATTTATTTGTCAAGACGAACTGTTGTCCGACCTATAGAATTGTTGGCAAATGATATAAAAAACATTGACTGACTGTATGCTTGGTTTTAATAATTTTCCATAGACGAGAGCACCGATTTGTCGGACACAGCTCAACTGGCTATATTTATTAGAGGTGTTGATAAAGAGTTCACTGTTACTGAGGAGTTGCTTGTTTTACAACCGCTAAAATGAACCACTACAGGAGAGAACATTTTTAATGAAGTTCAAAGGTATTCACAAGTTTTGGCTTGTCACGGTCAAAATTGGAATATGCACAAATGGTGTACCTTCTATGGTCGTCTTACGTAAAGGTTTCATTGGAATTTTGAATGAAAAAGCAACTGCATTAAATGTGTAAAAGATAATTTGATAGTCCTTCATTGCATTATCCACCAGTAGAGCTTGTGTTCTAACTGCCGCACTCAAAGAGCTCCTTTAAATTTAGGTTAATCTCTTTAGGTAAAGTTCATTAAAAATACTAAGCAACATTAAATCTGGATGCGACCCGAGTCACCCTTTAACGGCTACTTAGTTAACGACTACTTAAGTATGATCAGTGCTGAAGCAATCAATCGATCGATGAAAGTCTATTCAATTGGCATAAATACTCTTAATTTTTGTCAAAATTGTAAGTATATTTTACAATTCTATACATATGTATTAGCATAAATCTATAATGGATTTAATAAAAATATTAACAAATAAAAAAAAATCAATCATCTCAAGTGTCAAAAAATATTACTGTTAAGATCCCAAAATAACATATATTTTGTGAGCTGCATATTAGTACACACTGTTATAAACTAGGCAGTTTCGGCTATTTTCATACTTATTCGTAATATTGAGTTATTCTACAGAGGTATACATGGTACAATTATATTAACGTTACTTGTTTATTTCAATGCTAACACGTTAACTACTACATTTTTAATTGTAAATCAAAGTTAAGGGATCATTAACGAAGTTAAGTGACCGATATTGTCTATTTAAAGTTAATGGTCCTTAAGGTGCTTTAAGGGACACTTCACTGACTCTGGGAGTGACAGTTTGTTCAGCCATTACTAAGGAACCACTAAAGGAGGATTAAAATTTAAATAATATCTCTGAGTGCGGCAGTAAGTCCATTTGACCCCAGAATGTTATGAATGTGGTAGTAAAAAACGCATCAATTTTATTCGATCCCGACGGCTTTAACCATCGTCAGTTCAGAGGGTTTTTGTATGAAATATAAGCTGAATATGACGACGTAACATATTGTGAAATCAAATAGCTAAGCAAAAGGAAAATAATGAAACGATTTTACGAGCTTAGAAATGAGATAGCAGATTTTATGCAAATAAAGAATAAACCACTATCTGAATTGAATGACCCAAAATGGATATGTGACTTAGCATTTCTGGTTGACCTTACAGGCTATTTAAATGATTTCAATTTGAACCTTCAGAAACAAGGACAGTTAGTAAATGATTTTTACAGCCATTTGAAAGCGTTTCAGAACAAAATCCGCTTGTGAGAGGCACAGATGCTGTTTGGTAACAGTTACCATTTCACCACGCTCTCCGAGTATGAAAATATTGCTTATGTTCAATACGCTGAAGAACTCAAGTTACTGTCGGAACAATTTTCGAACAATTTTAGCGATTTCAAAAACATGGAAGATTGTTTCAATTTATTTGCTACTCCAACAAAAAGTAATGTACAAAATGCTCCAATACACTTGCAAATGGAGTTGATCGAAATTCATGAAAACGTATTACTAAAATCTAAATTTGAAGACATGGATTTGTCCGATTTCTACAAGAAATACCTCGAAGAAGACCATTTCCCGCAGCTTAGAAAATTTACAAGAAGATTAATTTGTGCGTTTGGTTTGGCAGTATTTACAAATGCGAACAGTTCCTTTCAATAATGAAAGTTAATAAATCAAAACATCGTACAAGGCTGACTGGCGATAATTTGGAAAATTCTTTACGTCTTTGTATTAATGGAATTAATCCAAACGTCGATGGATAAGTTTCCCAAATTCAAGCTCAAGTGTCTCATTGATTTTGGTGTCGCCATTTAACTTTCGTAGTTTGTAGTAATTCCAAATTTCACGATTTAATTATAATGTTGTACCTATTTTTTTCATTTCATGTTGTTTTATTAAATCGTATTATAATAACATTGTCGTATTATTTCATGTTTGATATCTATCGCTAAAAATTATGAACACTGCTTTGGAACGCGGCCCGCGAACGTATTTGCACACTAAAGTTTGGCCCACAACATGTCAAAGATTGCCCATACCCGCTATAGGGGGTTCAATAGTACAGACAAGATGAAAAGTAAGAACGTAGAATAGAAAACAAAAACTCACATACACGGATACAATATTTGACTCTGGAAACAAATACTTTCTGTGTTTGTGCACTGATCGTAAAATAAACTGCTACCACTGCTTAAACTTCGATGTATTTATGTATCACTCAAATAGCCGGTAGTTAAATATACATCATATGAGCGCAGTGCGTATACTAGAGAACTTCCAGTTTCTGGTTTAATCTGATATTCTTATACGATACTGGAAATTTGGGCTAGTTACAAAACTTAGAAAATTCAGCTTTCTCATATTCATTTTCGTTTTTTCGTTGCTAGTAAAAATCATAGCCGGTAGATGTGTGATTAAAATTTCAAGAATCGAGCACATAATATTGGAATATCAAAACTTAACATATTTCGTAATATCTAGAAATTGCAATTTTATGACATAAAATTGTCCTTTTCTACATCCCAATCATAATGCCTAACTCCATGAACTGCTTCGCCGTAAAGGTCAAACAGTCACATGTGCGAGTGGGCGCATACGCAACGTTTATTGATACTCGAAATGATAATAGGTATAATAAATTATAGTATATAAAAGACAGTGAGTCACTATTTGACACATTTTATTTAAGATTTAATTTTAAAAAGCTAACGAGATATCTTTGGAATATCCGGTTGGAATGAAGTTCTTTTCGCTGTGTAAATACGTTTTGTGAATTGAATAATAACAATGAATTTAATTAAAACATTTGAAATTAATTATAATAACATAATTTGTACTTAGCTAGCTACAATACTGCTACAGAAATAATGTTGTCTGTTTGTTCTATAATTGAATATGAAACAGTAGATGGCGTTTCTCAAAATTAATCAAAATACAGTTCATGATTTTTTTTTACTATTTTAGTAATAAACAAAAAGTAGTATAATTCGCATGTATAAAAAACATAGAACATTCAAACATTAATTCTTGCTAAAAAAATTATTGCTGAGAGAGAGTAATATTAAATTATAAAAACATTGTCGTTACAAAAAATTTGAAATAGGAAATCATATCTTTTCCTTTTTGTATAGGTATTTCTTTATTTGTGTTTACAAATAAAATGTTCCAGCAAATAATATTTTTTGAAGTTTTTCAAATATATTCCAATCTTTTTGAAGTATTAAAATTATTAGACAATAATTGCAGTTAATATAAAAGTATTACCAATTCTATAAAAATAACAATGGAATTAATTAAAACGTTTTAAAGTAATTAAATAAAATAAAAAATAAAAATAACTACTTGGACAGATTCGAACTCGGGCATCCCGTGCGCGCCACGCAATGTACTATAAACGGCTGAGTTAAATCGTACAACTGATTCTCGGACGAGAATAGTTATGCTATACTTCAAACAAATATAAAGCGATCAGTATTTTTGATTGCGGTTACATTTTTTTTTTCGTGTAGCTTCTATCCGTCGAACTCGTAACGTGCGATAAGGAACTTCGTTTCAAAAATGTTGAATAGTGAAAAGAAATTTAATCAAACTATACTCACAATACATGCCGCAGTTTTTATTAATATAGACTATACGTCTACCCAATCCTCCGAATTATTTACCAGCAGACCAATGCTGTAAAAATTTAAAAGTAGTCAGTCAATATCGTTATGACGTTAAAATTACGTCAAGGTAGAAAAGGTTGCCACAACGCGCCTTTGGTTTACCTAACTTTAATGTCGTAACAATATCGACTACAAATCTTTTACAATTTACAGAATTAGTAAACTGGTTTTAATCAGTCCATTGCTGGGGCGTACCCTTCTATAATCTCTTTATTTCATATTGGGTGGCTTGAACCATACCCGTCTCCACGTCTGCCCACTGCGGGTTGGATTATCCACGAATAATATAACAGAGCTTAGATCCTTTTATTTACGTTCTCATTTTGTTAATCATCATTTAAATCATATATGGGCAACTGCCGCCTCGACTTGATCCGGCCCGCGAGACATTTTGAAAAATTTCGTGTCTGATACCTATCGCTAAAAATTATGAACACTACTTTAAAATGCACCTACTTTTGAACGCAACCAGCGAACGTATTTGCACACTAAAGTTTGGCCCACAACATGTCAAAGGTTGCCCATATGTTATTTAAATACCGCTAATTTCTAGCTATATATGTATATATACACACATGCGTCCAAAAATTACAATGTGTTTACGCACCTATAAGCTTTAAAAAGTAATCTAATACGAATGAACGTTGATTATGAAACGAACGTGCAAGCAAACGCAAGATCTAGATTATCGCAACCTGTCCGATGGAGTCGGCCATGCGCAGGCGCAGACGCGCCGACGCACAGGCCTGCTGACGAAAGCGGCCGACTGGCGGCGGCGGGCGCCGGGATGTGTCGCGGCCGACGTAGAAACGTAGAAAATATACTTCAAAATACTATTCATAGATAGATATGAATAGTATTTATATATATATATATGAAATATGATATGATATGATATGAGAAAAACAACTATTTATTAAATGTAGTCACACGTAATTTTTTTTTATAAATAAGTATTTTGTACAAAATTGCAATGTTATTTCTTATCTCTGATATGTATGCATAATAGGGTAATACGAAACAAAATAAAATGAAGAACAAATCTATAGAGAAAATGTGTGTGATAGAAAGGTCGGTAAGGGTCGTCCTAAAAAATCCTGTGCAGATCAAATTGGTGGCACATTAAAAAAGGGCCAAATTTTGAGCACCCGAAACAAGCGAGCTTGTGTCAAAAGTTTGATGAATTTTAATGAAGCAAGAGAGATATGTAAAGATCGTACCATGTGGGCATCTGTATTCTCTGCCTACCCCTCTGGGAAATAGCGCGAATTTATGTTATTATATCGAAATCTTTAAATAAAATTGTTTTTACGTATTTTATTTTATTGAAGTATGACATCGTAAATGTGCTTAGATAACTAATTAAAATCGTGATTCTCCATCCGTGTGTCACGAGACGCAGAACACAAGTCCCGGGGCGTTTGCATCACTTTTAAGTGGTCGACTAATTTTGTTGTCAAAGCCGTTTCGCTACGTTCGGTGTAATTTACATGCGGCTTCGCGAAACAACTGACGGGACGTTTTGGCGTATGAGCTAAAACTAAATAAAGCCAATGCAAAAAAATATATCTAAATTATTATATTAGAGATTTCGTATGCCGTCCTTGTATACTTCGATCGCGTACGACAATTTTCCTATTAAATCCTATTTCGTTCCATCAACACGTAAGAGTGTATGGTCGACGCTAACGATTGGAATTTTCGCGTGTTCAGTATGCTTATTGCAGTCACAGTTACATGGCGGACCCATTGTAACGCAATTTTTTAATAGAGCATGAAATTCAACCTTTAATAATTATTATGCTTTGTTGAACAGCGTCTGAGCGGTAACTCGGTTAACGGCGATTGAATTAAAAATGAATAATGACTATGTTATATAAAAATAAAAAAAAGCTGTAATCGACTCAAGACCGAAGAAAAAATCTGCTTTTTTAAACTCTTAGACCGACGTGCTCACGCGCATTCGCTGTTGTGTGCGGCGGGATGCGAACAATCTGTATGGCAACTAACAATCTGTATGACAACTGTTTTACTCTTTTAGTTAACATGCACGAACTATTTTTTATTCACTTTTTTTGTGTCGCGTTTTATGTTGACGATTTTTTTTTTGTTCTGACGGTCATTACCCGAAGCTTCATTATCATGTAATATGAGTATAATAAAAGATAGCTTAAGTAAACAGCGGATTAGCAAACTGCAAGAAAAAATTGCAAGTTATAAAATATGTCTAAAATATATATATACTGGAAGAAGTCAGTTGGCAAACGTAAGAGTGCATGACGCCGTACCGGGCACACACTTGAGAGATATCTCATACAATTTTTATTTACGAATTTCTCAAATACAAAATCAAGAGACTTGACTATATATTAATAATATATTTTATACAGTTATCATTTTATTTTTCCATTCTTCACAAAAGAATGATAATTATTGATTTATCAGTTCAGAATTCCACTTTTCAATGAATATTAAGTATTGAATTATATTTGTCTAAAGAGATTATATTTATTAGAATGAGCTTCAGTTATAAACTGTTCGGATATAAAATCTCAAAGCAAGTCATTTTTTTATACATGTAGTGTTGTCCTTATAACTAACATTTTACGTAACTGTGTGTCGATAGTTATATAACTCGTTGCAGATAATCACTGCTTAGTCTATTTGCGCATTAGCATAATCGATTACGAAGAGCCGATTAATCAGCGAAAAGAACTAATTTGTATCGATTTCTCTCACATGCAAAGATGAGCGATTATCGTCGATGTATTGCGTAACGTATGATCCATTATCAACTATGAATTGTGTTTGTTGATTAAGCAAGCCAAGTATTTCGAAGAGATTTTAACATTTGGTCTGTGTATATTGACAGAATATTGACGGAGCCGTGTGGAGAAATTGATAATTGTTGATTCTATCTTTTTTGCTGTCGACAGTCGACACACTCTGTTGGCAAATTATTTTAAATGAAAGTTCAAGATATGTAGCAAAAGTATAAAATTTTCATTAGTGTTTATTAAAGTTCACGATAGGTTCTAAAGCTTAAAACGGCTCGCCTATAGATTATGGTGGAAAACGAGAACGCGCATTCTTTTTAGATTTATCTTTCGTTGCTTCAATGAAAAATAAAACAAAAGAAAAAAAGTTTGTTTATTTTCAATAAGAATAGATGGCAGTTATTTCAAAATTTCACGAGTCGTATTTTAAAAAACTATTGTATTAAATGTACAGGACATCAGTTTATGTTGAAATGTAATAGAGCAATCACAGTTAAAATTTATAAAAATATTACAGTACGTGCAACGAGAGTGTACACTAACGCTATTTGCACTTCTGTGATATATAAGTGGTTTTTTTTTTGATAGATTTTTCTCGGAATTATTCACTAATTCGCAGAATTATTCTCATGGTCAGCATGCTTTAGTTATATCTATATTATAGGTAATACTTTTCCATCTGGACATATTTCTTGTATTATTAGTTAATTAAATAAATACCATGTAAATTAACTTAAATGATACATTTCTTCTCTCTCATGTAACGTGCCGTGCGAAAAATCATTCTCGGTTCTCTTCTAATTGCTGATAATTGAAGCTCCACCTGAGAAGTTTCACTTCGAAATCACGTAAACTCTTGTCGACCCGTTATCGCTGCGACGATGAGTGTACGAAAACAAAAGACAAAGGCGATTACGCTGTTCGTTTCGCAATAACGTTGCCAGGCCGACTTATACGGGAATAGTAACAAATGCAAACGCAGGTATGTGTTGTTCACTGCGACTCCCGTTTTGACTACAACAGCGATGGTGCGATGATGAACCCCAGAAGATAAAAACACAAACGGTTCATTCAAATAAAGTATTTGATCAGGTATACTGATCAGAATACTGCATTGCAAATATCAGGCTTAACTGAATATGGACCGATTAAGCGAGATGATCATCCGCACACCATTTTTACATTTCATCTCACATCTAAATCCTGGGCTCTATTCTGTTACACCGATAGATTACGTAATGGCCGGTATTACCTTTTTGCATATTAGACGGCTGCAAAACCACGTGAAGAAATTAATATGATATTAAATGTTTGTGATGAACATTAATTATGTTTGTATTTATCACATTTCAGGCAGAAGACCCCTTAGAACAAGCAATCAAGTTCCTGACGCCACTGCGGACGCTCGCCGCCGACCGGATAGACACGCACCTCATGGCCTTCGAGATCTACTACAGGAAAGGTACTCGAGTTGTGAGACGCGTCGATATCGAATACCTTTGTCTTCTGCCAGATTTACAGCGAACGTATCAGTTCCCCGACTTACTGGCAAAATATCAATATCAAGGATAAACTCGTTTTTTCGTCACGACGGATAAACGAATGCCAAAATTAAAAAAAAATCGTCTTTTTAAAGGATTGCTCGCCCTTTAGGTCTCAGAATCGTTAGTATATTTACATGTGTAAGCGCATAGAGTACACGCTAGGACATGTTCTCTTAAAGCCGATTGCGGGCGAACTGTGCAATATTTATGGAAAACATTTTAAGCCCTTTTCAACTTGTACGTGTCCGAAATCAAAATTTTCAACTTTCATTGACTTGCAACTCGTTCATTATAAATATAGTTTGATTGGAATTTAAATAGTGTTTAACATAATAATTACGTGCAATTAAATATAAATCTATAGAAATGGGAAAATAATGAAAGATAGTTGTTGAATATGTTTTAGATACTACAGCTAAATAAGATTTGATTTCACAATTATCTGAAGAAAAAAATTATATTAACTAGTGAATAACAGGTAAAAAAAAACAAATTTGCGTCAGGAATATACACTTTTTTATATAAAAAAATATTATGATTTAAAAAAGTCGTCAGAAATTTGACCTACACTTTACTAAAAGTTTCTGAAGTGCAGAAAAATATTGTGTTACGTACAGAAATTATATATTTTACATAGAGTTCACATCTATACAAAACACGTGTTCCCATGTGAAGTAATTTGTCGTTTCCTAGTTTAGTTACAATACTTATACATTCAAAGAAGAGACTTTTGTTTTTAAGTAAACAATATTCAAAATTAATGATTAGTAAAATCACTGTGGTGGAGCTGTAACGTGTTATATCCTTTAAGTGTAAACAGGTTTTGTCGGCAAAGTGGTATTACGTGTGAACGTATAAAAGGGACAATTCACGACATATGGCATCTTGAACATATTCATTATACACACAATCATGTGTGTATAATGAATATGTTCATAGCACGCGCAATCATGAAAGTTAACAAGTGTTACTATATTTTCCCACAATCTGGTTTTGTTTATAGCTGTTAAAGTATTTGAGTTAAATAATGGCAACATTCTGATATCATTGTAGTAAATAAAAGGGTTATCTCAAGTTATAATATTAGAAATAAATTGTGGGCAAGTAGATGAACGGAGAAGGATTATTGTCCTACATCGTACTGGCATTTACCAAGTATGTTCTTTATAAATAGTGAAAACTTGTTATATTAATGAATGAAATTTGGTTTATTTTTTAGAAAAGATTCCATTTTTTGTTATTTTTAATCTTATGAATCTATGAATTAAACATCATACCAGACTGCATTTGACAAATTTTTGATAAATAGCCAAGTAATATTGAGATTCTTTAAACCTTAAAATCCTAATCAAGAATTTGTTTCAGAAAGTTTCATTTATGTAAATTTTTTTAATTCAAATCTTGCGAATCACCACTGACAGTTTACTTGTATCACGAGCTTCTATTTAAGTATATTTGTTTAATTCAAATCTTGTGAATCGCCACTAACAGTTTACTTGTATCACGATCTTTCATTCAAGTATATTTGTTTAAATTAAATCTTACCTATCCTTGCTGTCATAGTTTACTGGTATCACAAGCTTTTATTTAAGTATATTTGTTTAAATCAAATCTTATTAATCCACTCTTTCATTTAAATATATTTATTTAATTCAAATCTTGTGAATCTTGCGAATGGCTACTGACACAGTTTACTTGTAACACAGCCTTGAAATTTTACACATGTACACATACGAATCTGACGACAATACAATAATCTTATGATACTGATCTGATACCGTAACCCGCAAGTTCAGCATATTGTGGAGCTACTCATAGACTCAGTAAACATGTCGTTTGGGCTCATTTGGCTTATAGTTTTATGGGTTATAAAACTCCTGAATAGTTAATGGCAGTTATCTCGTGATAGTCAGACAAGGAACTATCTGTCAAAATAAACTATTTGAAATACGTCTATCTGTAATAATATGAGTAAAAGTCATAATTAGTTTATAATAGACATATTATGGTAACATCTTGACTTCATATATCGTACTATATTATCGACAAAATTGGGCACCATTAATAGATCAGAACATTGCAAGTGTATCATAGCTTACAATAAAAATCATAAATTTATTTTGCAATAACGTTAAAACACAACTCGACATATTGACTTCGATAAGTAATATTTCGTTATTAATTGGTATTATTGCGCGCGAGTGATTCGTAAAAAAACACGGGAAAGCAATCAAACGAGAAACAGTTATCAGTTACTTCTCCGGTTTACTGTTATTGTGGCTCATATTGATTATAAAAATCCTTTAATCTCCCTGGTTGTTTTGTTGTTTGTTTAATGTATTTAATGCAGTGCGTTATTACATGGGACAGACAAGCCGCTGCTGATGCTACAGAGCGTGAAGCGAGCGCACCGTCTGCAGCCGGATCACCCGCAGCTGCGCGACTGCCTGCTGCGCTTCCTGGAGCGCCTGGACGAGCTGCGGCCCGCGCTGCATCAGCACGTCGCCACCGTGCTCGACGCCGAGACCCAGCCGGTCGGTCTGATTTAATTGACGATAGCTCAAACTGAGTAGTGTGCGATTGTAGTGAATTCATTGTTTCTGTCTTCATCTCGTATCTCCAATTAGTAAGTTCAACTAACCGAGATAAACATAAGCCTCTTGTTTAGTTTTTAAGATAATTATCATCGATGGTAGTGAATTTATTAAAGTAAGGTGTTATTGTAAAGAAAAACTGACGTAGAGCCGGTTATTGTATAAAGCACGGAAAACGTGATACTAATGAGGAAGTTACTTCGCCTCAAGTAGATTAAGCAAAAAAGTACATATAAATGGAATAATAAAAAAATACTAAAAGCAACGATGCACTGCGGAACAAGGTCCGCTTCAAGAATCGAAAGTAAAAACTTTACATATATGTGTGTGTATGTCAATACCTTTTAGTTCGAGATCGATACGTTTTTAGCATTTTAATCAGTTTTCAATTTTTAGACAATCGACTTTGAAGTTCAATATTTAATGGAATATTTCATTTATACACCGCTCTAATGAAATATTTTCTCGTAAACTCAGTTGTTCGGCGAGCGATCGGCGACCGACATGGCCCAGCAGTTCGCGGCGGAGGCGGAGACGCGCGCGCGCGGGCAGGCGGCGGCGCTGTGGGGCGCGCGCGGGCTGACGCGGCGACTGCCCGCGCGCGCCGCCGACGCGCTCAAGCTGGCCACCTCGCTGCACCACGACGACGTCACTATACAGGTACTGCGACCGCCGCGATGTCTGAACTAGACACGTCAACTGCGTACAAGTATAAGGGATGGCAATTGAACGATGATAATATTTCTTTATAATAAAAGAACACCCTGGCACGATATCCTTCCAGTTTACATTGAAGCTTTGAAACCCCAGATAGATCAAAGTGTACAGAGCTACGGAAAAATAATAAAAAATATATTTTAAAATAAATAAATATGCCCTATTTATATACGCTTGCTTACGTAGTCTGGTCCGACAAGGCGTAATGTCCGCTTCTTCGTATTTTGTTATGATCTCTTGCTCGGCTAGGGCACTGATTTTTAATCATTAATGCACATGTAAAATAAAAAGCTATTAAGGGGGTTTGAATTGAATAAATATACACTATAATGTATATGTATCACGATTATATATGTATCAGCCGTGTACACATATAATCGTGAATATAAATATACATTTATTTAATTACGACGCGATATCTGCGTACGACATTATTTATTTTTTACAACACGCAAAATTGACGACTAACTGAAACAGAGTACACGCATGCGCGTCTGGACTCCAAGCTTTCATTTTCATGGTGTTTTACATCGACGCGCTCAACTTCCGTGACTAGTATAATACATTCCGTTTTGTTTCACCCCAATGCCGCTAAAGAAGTATAATGACAATCTTTACCTATGGTTAATTTCAAATAGAACGTTGTTTATTTTATACTGTCTTTCGCGGCTCCGCGCCTGCGGACGCAGACCTGATTCTTTTATCTGTCACCACGATCCTAATCTCGATGCCGTTTTCGATTTTCATCTCGGTTTCGTTCTAATCCTTTTTCTTGTTCCGTCCTCCATTTCATTAAAAAGGAAGAAGGAGTACCAGAGAAATGCATACTCACACCGGTAATACGTACTGTCACTAAATTATCGCATTGGTCTCGCTGCCAATCCCGAGCTCGACCGATGTTGATTTCGTACCTCCTTTGACATTACTGTTCCCGATAATCATTTGATGCAAAAAAAAATAAGCATTTAGTTCTATATTCTTGCGAGCGTTACAGCGAGCATAGCTAATGTGTATGTAAAACCTGCTCAGATAACATATTTCTATATATATATATTTCTATATATATATATATAAAATGTATGTAGGATCAGCGGTTCTCGATTTTGGATTGATAGAGACATAGAGTTGTTGCATCTAATTATATGTAAGAAGATATGCAAAGTAGTGTATGAAGTTATCCATACGCGACGTAGGCGGGCGACGTGCAGCTGCACATAGCAGCTATTAACCATTCTAACTTCACCTTAATGTTAATTGTGTCGTTTTTTATTCTGTTGGGTACCATGCCCATATGCTATACGTCATTATAGCATATGAATATTATAGCATATTCTATTTCTATATTCTATAGAAATAGAATGAATTCCTACATCGTTTACATCGATCGCCTTGCTAGTAATGTCGATCCTGGCCTCAGTTTCGTTTTCGATTCTAATACTGATTCCGTTTTCTATTCCGATTCTGGTAAAGGTCGCACTTCTTATCAAGTCTTATTATCAAAACCACACCACAATTGGTGTGCCACACCACACCACACCACAATTAATGTGCCTAAACCACATTACTCTGCAATGATGTTGTTTTTCTATACGTGAAAGTATTTTTAGAATCGGCTTAACTGGTACAAATACTTTGCTTCGTCCCGCATAGACCAAACTTCTCGCAATTATTCTATTTATTGCGTTAGCGTGGTATTTATTTTCTTAAACATCTTTATCTTCAGATATCATATTCTGCAAAAAATTTAATAAATCCCCATCTTCAGAATGCAAGGTTTTCTCTGGCAAATTTCATTAACTTGGTCAGTGATGTACTCATGGCTACATCCTTTGCCTTGGATTAAGCGATCTCCTTGCCAAATTTCATTAAAATCGGTCAAATTATAATACATAGTATATATTAATGGCACAGAACACAATCATATAACCATAAGCCACTCTGAACACTCACTATGTTATAAATAAAAAAATGTACAAATTTCAAAGAAATCAATCAAACTATAAATAAGGGTGTTTCATAATTGTCATGGAACCCTAGAATATCGATCGTGTAATTTTACTGGTTTTCAGCTATTTCAGCTATATTTTATTGAAAGGGTTAAACTATAAGAGACTTTATTGATTCTCACAGAACCCCAAAAGTGTGTTGTATGTACTTTTATTGGCTTCCAACAATCTCATACAAAATTTTCTTGAAATCACTTAAACCATAACGATTCTTAGTGATTCTCATGGAACTCTAATAAAATCATATATTTTTTAACTATTTTCATATTAAATTTTATTGAAATCGGTTAAAATATAAGGGTTTTCAGTAATTTCTGGGAATATTTAAAAAGAATGAAAGACTTAATACTTTTATTGCAAATAACTTTCGCTTACGGCTTCGCCCGTACGGGTATAGAATGAATAGCTACATCCTTTATACCGTCTGATGACGCTGTGATCATCATGATCTCGATCAGCGCGGTCGATTTCGTCTTACCTGGTTTTGGCTCTACTTCGGATATCAATCTTGATTCAATTCCGGTACATTATCCCATTTTCAAAGTTTTTCAGTTTACACGCAGGAACCCTAAATATTTCTGGAATAAAATTTACTTTACATATAGCCCCGTAAGCTCTTCTACTTTCCTCTGAAAGTCGCATCGTCATCAGTTCAGCTGTTCCAAAGATACTCCAGACAAACAAACTCATAAAAAACTCATATAAATCTTGCCCTGATAATTACGAACACAGCAGAAAAGGAATTAGTCAAATCAAGCATATCATTTTGGTGTTTTAGCGAGATTAGTGAACAGCAATTGATTTTTATATCTATAGATATATAAAATAAAGTCCACTCATCATTTATGCCCTAAACAGTTACAATGTGTTAAAATTCTTAAAATACTTTTTATAATAATTGTTATTAATATGGTTTTTTTCATTTTTTGCATATGTCTATTTTAATCATATGTGAAATTAAAAGTCACCATAGTAACAGCAAGGTAAGAATAATTTGTACAAATATAATTAGTGTTATTATTCAAATTACAGGGTTGTGTTGAAGTGCTAGAAGCGTTACGGGAAGGCGAATTCGGGTCGTGTGAGCGAGCCGTGGAAGACTACGTGGCCGAGTGCACCAAAAAGTTCCCGTACGCCATTGCGTTCAAGCCGCCCGCGCCGGCCGCGCCACCCGCGCCCGCCAAAGTCGGTGCGTATTCCGACCGTCGTGTTGACCGCACAACACGCTTTGATAGCAAATTATAATATAGACCTAAAAATTTAGGTAATCACAAGATAATATTATATGGCAGGAGTTCCTAACTTGCGTCAGGACAAAACTGATTACGTACATAATCATAATAATGAAAGTCTTTGATTTATTTAATAATATCATGCTGGGCCAATACATACTGGAACCTCCTCTCTATTAAAATACATCAGATAGTTATCATGTCAAAAGCGTTGTCTGTTATTTAATGTGTCACACATTGTGATACCTAATAACTTAGTTATTATGCCTCTTCCCGGGGCACCGTTGTCACCTATGACGTTATTACGTTGTTTCGCGCCGTTGGCACCCACTGTGCCTTGTGACCGCTTTAGATGAAGCTGTTAAAGCCTACGGGCTATCTGCAGGCGCCGTTATGTTTCAGGGGGTTTTTAGTCCGTGCGAGTCGGACACATCCCGAGCCCCCGGGCGCACGAACTGCCCATAACGGGTTTTTCCCCTCTTTCGCCTTCGCACGGGAAGAAATACAAAAAAGATATACCAGAGGACGATCAAGTTCCTAAGATAGTAACTTAGGAATCGAGTCTGGGGAACTGAAAAGGCCAATTAATTTCTCGAAAAATCATGATTCAGTGAGAGGTCTGATTGCGCTGGATCGGAATGATTTAATTTTTTTTCCTATGTTCTAGTCATAATTTGAAAGTGATTATCAAGTTCGGTACTAATAAGAATTGATAGAACAAAATTAATGTAAATTTACTTTCGAGTAAAAATTAAGTTGTCCTTTGCTTTTTTTTTTTTATATACAGGATTAGAACAATGATGCGGTGCGCACCCCCGCACATCAGCGTCGGCGAGGGCGCGCCAGCGCGCGCCTCTCCACGACAAATCTGAACAATCGAACTGTATAGAAGGAATTCTCCCTACTCTGTCGCTACAGCCGAAACGGATCATCGCCAACAATTTCAAATTGAAAAAAACATGAAGCTCTCAGTTCCTAAAATAGATTACGGTCCAACATTTCTTGTGGATATTTTTTTTAGTGTTTATAATGCAATTGTCTGCTATAAATTTTAGACTATAATATATAATGTCCAAAATCTATCAGACAATTCATCAGTCATGATTATAGATCAAACCTTTTTGGACCGTAACCTCGGCGGCTCGGTCCGTGAGTGATCTCAATCACAATACTATTTGACACGCAGAAAGCTTGTCAGAAGGTTGATTTTGCGTCTTTTGTTTTCCAAATGTCACCTGTTCTGAGCCACCGGATCAAAGTAATGTATAAGTACTTGAGCATTTCAGTTATAACAGAATGCAGTTCAGTTTTTCTGAATACTATTGTACAAAAAATCGTTTATATAACTGGAACTGTTTGTATAAGTTGTCTGTATTTTTTGTGGAACCGCGATGAATAATATATCATTTTTTTTTTAAATAAATTTTAATTCACAGGTCGTCTTGTTGACACAACAGAATTTAAGACGCTAGTCCTCTGCATATATGAAATTGTATACATTTTAATTTTTTTTAGGTGCGTTTGTGTATGATGAAAATTATTACGCTCTTATAAATATTGTGATTATAAAAAAATGTAGAATAGATAATGCAAATAATTGAGCCTAATAAATGATATTCATTCATATCATTTTCATTATCTTCTTGAGCTTTGTTTATATTGAAATGGATATACTAATGTTATTTAGAGAACTGTTTTGGAATTGAATCCATCCAAAGGATTTCTATGTCGCATTAGTTAGCGTATGTTCAGAAAAATGTAGGCGTGGATCGAATTTTCAACAATGGGGTTTGCGAAAGTAATCGGATAATGTAATGTTTAGGAATTAATCTGTAAGACGGAATCGAATATTGCGCATACTTGAATACAAGATTTCATAATAAATTAATACTTTTGTACAACTGTATTTCATAAAATTATACTTCGGTCGTATTGGAATTTCGAGTGAAATTCATAGGTTTAAAATCCACTTTCATTAAAGTTATGCTGTGACTAAATTAATAATCACATCTCATGTTGGTTTGAGAGCAATTTAATAAGAACAAAGGATAGAACAATAGCCCTGTTTCTATTTAAGTACCTTTTGTGTTCTCAAAGAAGCAAATAGAAGTTATCATACTAGACTTGGTATAGGAACCATCACAGAATTTTAAGACATCATTAGGGTCGAATGGATCCGCTTATGAACTGATATACATATTAACTTCAAATGACGTTCTAGTGATTTTCCCTAAAACACGAGAACCTCTAGGCCAATATTTCGGACACATGTATTTCTAGTCCCGCAATACAGAGGGCGTGTCATGTGATGGCTCGCTCGCATCAGCGAATTGTACAATAAAACTTCTGCTAAGTTAGGCTTAAAATTCTCAGTGTAATTAAATTCAATTTTAATATAATGTATTCAAGTTTTCTGCCGGAGAAACTCGCGGTGGTCGCGCGCGCCTCGACCCAGATGGTGTAGATTGTTTGTGAATGGAATTTATCTTCTGCAATATTAATAACTGGACTGAAATGTGCTTTGTAAATAATTATTCTTAAGTTTTTATTGTACGATATAGTTACAATATGGGGTCTTATTGACATGGAACGTGGAGTGAAGAGGTTTCTTAACATTTTGTTTTCTTTAATAAACTTATATATATATGTATGAGAATGTTCTTCAGACAATAATTTCCCTATAAGAATTCTCAAGGAACACTAATTCATTTATTATCCATTGTTTGGACTTTAATGTTTGGGGTTTTGATTGTTCCAGGACTAATAGGTTTGTTTTTAATGATAGATAACAAAGTTTGACAAGCAATTAAGAAATCATACATTTGTTTACAATATCAATTATATATTAAATTGTTTGTGGTTCTTGTTTATAGTTTACTTGTATCTTCTATCTACCTTAAAATGGCAGTTTATAGCAATCACACTTTCCAATATTTCAACACTATGATAAGTTTTGAGTTTGTCACAAGAGTATGGCCATGTTCATATATATATATTTTTCTTTTGTATTAAAAGTTGTATGATGGAGTATTTGTACCCCGATCATCTGTACATAAAAGCTAATAAAATAGTATTTTACAAATTTACCTTATTTTTCTTTTATTTATTATGGTCTACTTCCTATCCTGCGGTGCGCGCATGCTTAAAGGTTTGGGAAAAGGATTTATGTGTCATACTAGAAACAATGTTTTTTTGTACGTTCGAGGTCCTATTGTACAACGCTGGGCATGTCCTTGGTCAGGTACTGTCTTGTCAGTTCATTCAAAAGTATAATGCGGTTGTTTCAATGCGCTTTAAACGAGTGTAATTTGTTCGCGAGAAACACGGAACTATAGAACAAGGTGCACCATATTATCGATACTATAAGTCGTACATTGGAATAAAAAAAGTTTTGCTCCTGTTTCTGGATATTAGCCAAGCTTTTGACCGAATGTGGCATGAAGGATTTCAAGGACAAGGAATGATGAAATCTCAGAAGTACCACAAGGTGGTAGTTTACTGGTGGTCTTGTACTTCATTTGATATTCAATACGGGTTTACTCCTCGCAAACTGATACTATAATCGCCACATATGCAGATGACAGCTCTTCTGTCAGTATGCGAGGATCATGCTATAGCGCAAACTGCAAGCTCACGTCTATCGAGTAGATAAATTAGCTTCACCAATGACGTATCAAGGTAAACTAGAATAAATCTGTTCACGTGACTTTCAACCACAGAAAGCAAACCTATCCCCCATAAAATTAAATAACGAGGAAATACCTATAGACTGAAGATAGGTCGATATAAAACTGAACTTGGAATGTTATACAAAATATTAAAGTTTTAATTATATAAGAAACTAGAAAATACCTTGTGCCATATGAGCAACAGAATCAATATTGCATATTTTATAATTTATTTTTTTGACTAATTTTGACTTGTGAAATTTCGAAAGTTCGGTCATATTATGTAGATACTAGTAGGCAGCGGCGGTAGCTACATCAAAGTGCGCTGCTCGCTCGCTGCGAGTTATCCTGTTCACTAGCGTATCTCTATCTCTTTTTAAAAACTACGTGCGTTACATCCACGCTTGAGCATCGCGGCCGGCGCCGGTTGTGACCTTAAAGTGCCGATTCGCGTTGACGTGTCGGGTGTCGGTTTGCTTCCTAATACTTACATCGTGTACTTTTAATCATAGCGTACCGATATTCATCGGATATGCGAAAATTGTCGGCGACGAAACCTAAAAAAACCTGGAATAGCATGCATAAGAGAAAAACGCATTACGAAAGAAAAGTAGGAAGTTAAACCCAGGCAAACAAGGTAGCATAAAACAAGAGCATCAACTTCGCAAATATTACCCACCAATGGAAGCGCACCCTTTTCCGCGACCGAAATCCATACTGCGATTCAATATTAGGAATATATTTCTTGTTTTTATTTCTATACATTTTGTTTATAATTCATACCATATTTGTAATTTGAAGAATAAAATATAATTATTTGTGGTTTTACTCCTTGGGAATTCCGAGAAGGTAACGTGATATTTGTTACGCTATGATTGGCGTAAAAGGTGGGTATGCGATTGATGCGTAAATAATTAAGATGGCGCTTTTAAAGAAGACACTGACTTACATTTCACGATCTTACAGATGGCACTTTCAAACTTTACATTGACATATTTCTCGATATAACAGATGGCGCTTTTAATCAAAACACTGACTTACATTTCACGATCTAAGAGATGGCGCTTTTAAACTTTACACTGACTTACATTTTACGATCTAACAGATGGCGCTTTTAAGCTTTGCACCGACTTACATTTCACGATCTAACAGATGGCGCTTTTAAACTTTGCACCGACTTGCATTTCACGATCTAACAGATGGCGCTTTTAAAGAAAACAGTGACTTACATTTCTCGATCTTACAGATGGCACTTTCAAACTTTACATTGACATATTTCGCGATATAACAGATGGCGCTTTTAAATAAAACACTGACTTACATGTCACGTGATGATATCGTGACATGTGACATGTTACATGTCACGATATCACGATGGCGCTTTTAATCAAAACACTGACTTACATTTCACGATCTAAGAGATGGCGCTTTTAAACTTTACACTGACTTACATTTTACGATCTAACAGATGGCGCTTTTAAGCTTTGCACCGACTTACATTTCACGATCTAACAGATGGCGCTTTTAAACTTTGCACCGACTTGCATTTCACGATCTAACAGATGGCACTTTCAAACCTTACATTGACATATTTCACGATCTAATAGATGGCGCTTTTGAAGAAGACGCTGACTTACATTTCACGAACAGATGGCGCTCTTAAAGAAAACTGACTTACATTTCACGATCTAACAGATGGCGCTTTTAAACAAAACACTGACTTACATTTCACGATCTAACAGATGGCGCTTTTAAGCTTTGCACCGACTTACATTTCACGATCTAACAGATGGCGCTTTTAAACTTTGCACCGACTTACATTTTACGATCTCAAAGATGGCGCTTTTGAAGAAGACACTGACTTACATTTCACGATATAAGAGATGGCACTTTTAAACTTTGTACCGACTTACATTTCACGATCTAACAGATGGCGCTTTTAAAGAAAACAGTGACATATTTCACGATATAACAGATGGCGCTTTTAATCAAAACACTAACTTGCATTTCACGATCTAACAGATGGCACTTTTAAACTTTACACTGACATTTCACGAACAGATGGCGCTTTTAAAGAAGACACTGACACATTTTAGATTGTTAAGATTGCAATCCTCCCATTAACAAGATGTTGTACATGCATAAAATTATAGTGGGGAAGGCATCCTGGATTAAAATATGAACCGGACCAAAACGCGAAAAATTCATTTTTCCTGTAAGATGGGATACCTTCAGAAGAAACCACACAGAGAAATCTCTACTACTGTCAAGAACGACGTTTCTCTTCCCTGTTGGAGTTCGATGGTCCACGTCCAGCAATACAGTCCACTAAAGGCTCACCCTGGCCGTATGAGGGTCCTCCACAGAAATGGTGCGAACACTTGCAATGTGCAGTGACAATGTTTCTGACAGAATGCGTGTCTATCGTGAACGGTTCGGAAAAAGTGTAAATTGGAACATTAGGAGCGACCCAGCGACTCTGCAATTTTGAACCATTTAGACCTCCGACTTCCGTAGATCTTAGCGTAAATATTATTAATGTTGAACTACAAAAGAACATTTTAAGATTATTTGAGGAAATCCCGAAGCTAGTACTTACCAAGCTACTAGTTTTTGATGGCCGTCAAACAAATGAATAAAAAGTAATTTGCGTAAACGTGGTCTAACACGACGGAAGGCATTTAAAAAGTAGACGCAGTGAAATACTTATTTCTTATTATGAACTTTAGATTACGCAATATTTGGTACGCTTTAATGTATAAAACATCACCTTTTAACTTAGGTAGGTAGGTAGGTATTTTGATAATTAAAATAAGTATTCAAAAATGTTATAATTGGTATAGCTGATAATTATAACTATTAGATAGCTAATGAAAGCGGCTTGCGGGGACGGACACCATTAGCGCGTGGGGTGGGTGACGTCTTTACAAAGGAGTCAACATCATTTATAACGTACGTATACTCGCATTATAAATTTTAATTATTTCATAAAACAATTTAAAAATTAAATTCGTAGTCGGGGTGTTTCGGTTTTATAGTATAATAATAATTACATTATATATACAAGCCTTAAGGAAATAGAGTGTAATGTATTCGTATTTTAATTGTAATGTAATATTAATCACATGAAACATCTTTAACCCATATCTTCCTAGTGATCGATTATTCGATTGTAAAAGATAAGTTAATATATGTAAATAAGACAAAAGATATGATATAATTTGTAAGCTGTAAGATATATATATATATATATATATATATATTCATATGTATAAATGTTTACAATACAATACAATACCCTACTAACCTAAGGCACAAAAGAGATGTATGAATCTGAAAAGTTGACTCTGAGATAGATGCAAACGGCCATAATCGCCATGTTACATTGCCGAAAAAAAAGCACTCAACCAGTGACGTCAAAGAGCGGTATAGTTTGAAGGAAGATATATCTAGTGAATAGATTAAAAAAAGGTATGATGCTGTTGTTTGGTCATCTGATAAGTATGAATGAAAGTGCACTGACAAAACAAATCTATAGAGCGAATGTGTGGTAAAAAGGTCGGCACGGGTCGCCCTAGAAAACCCCGTGTATACTAAATTGGTGGTAAATTAAAAAAGGGACAAACTTAAGCACCCAAAATCGACGAGCTTGCACGAAAAGATTGATATCAGTGGAAGAAGATAGATATACAAAGGTCGTACCATATAGAAATCTATAGTCTCTGCCTACCTTTCTCGAAAATAGGCATGAGTTCATATTATCATTATTAAACTACATGCGTAAAATGTACCTAAGGTTTTAATATTTTAAGGAATAAAATACATACTGAACCGACATAAACCAAATAGTACATTAAAGTGTGTACAAAACGGTTAAGATGACTATCTTGTTTTAAATTAAAACCTTGGAAATAAAATTGATATTTAGACTAATGGCTATAAATTAGAAGCAAAACATGAATAACCATAGTCTAATAAAGCAGCTTCAACATTTTCGTTTTGTGGAAAATAAACTTTTATAAGAATAATGACATTTTGAACCAATAAAATAAAGGATTTTGCATAGAAATTCTGTGATAGCGTTAGAGATTTAAAAAATAACAGGCCCGCCAGTTAAATACCAGATAATTCAGTATCTATTGGAGATTGAAAAAGGATTTTTTTAACAGATTTTCTATTTATATTATAGCAGTTTTTAATTTACTAAGATATTTAATTTTATAGTATCCTACCATCCTCCTATGTGGCGTAAACATCATTTCATCTTTTTCATCAATTCAATTTAGTCTAGTTGCCGTTTTTGCTGTCAAACTTGATCTCAATCCAAGATTTCATGATGTTACATGTTGCAAATTAATACGATCGAATCTGATATAGGAACCAGAATCAAGAATAGCAGTAGGATTAGTCATATCCAAATCCAGGATAGTATTCATGGATTAATAATTTTAATTATTAAATTAAGTTCGTATGGGAAAAATTAGGACATATTTAATAATATTAAAAGTGCTAGTTAATATCTTTATGAAAAAAATACCAGTCAAGTAATTCCTATTTGAAAAATGTTTGAACTTGTTCAAAATGTCTCTCGGTATTGCAAGTTGTCATCTTTATTCTTCTTAACTTGCATTATAGTAACTGTATCGTCTTTAATACTATTTAGGTTTGCCAATCATATTCGAAAATATAGTATTGTACTCTACAATCTATAACACTAATAATGAATGCCAAAATATTCTTAGTGGAAACGAACTCTCCTGACACAGTTCACTAGAACTACATGTTTAACTCCTAAAAGTGCAATAAATAATGGTTTAAATGTTAAAAATATGATTTTCTATCTACAGTAAAATAAACAATAAATTGTTTTATTTAGTGATATAATACTTTTCAATGTTAAAGGGTATATAAAACAAACTTAATTTCTATGAACATGGTGATGTAAAAACCATATTAATATAAATCTTTTTTTTTTAATCTGAACCCTCTCTATCCTTTTTTTCTGAAGACGGATATGCTTTATTACTTCTAAAGAAAGTTGGCAACCCTAGTCTTATGAATTTATTGTCTATTGGGAATTAGGACAGTGAAATTTGAGGAATTCAATAATAACTTCAATAATCATATTTCAAACTTTTCAAGCAAGCAATAAAGCAAAACAACAATTTAAAAAATATATATATTTCACAATATAAAATAAACCCTTATAACAATTGTCAAAACCAAATTATGTATCGAATATCACATTACAAAACGTATTTAAAACTTCGTCACTTTCTAGGACTAACATTATTCCAGTCAATATCTGAAAAGTTTATTATGATTTTATCCCGTTTAGGTACATATTGCCTGAAAAAAAAAACAAGATAATGAATAACTTATTCTTCATCTTTTATTTAACTTACAAAATCACATTTATAAGTGATCATTAAATTATTTAAACAGCTTTTAGTTCTTATAATTCTAGATTGTAAGATTATAATTAACCTTGCATTCGTAATCATGTAGGTTTTTTTTTCAAATTTGTAGGTCTTATAATTTCATTTATAAATTTTGACTATATTGTATCCAAAACTTTTGTTACATTTATGTCAGCTTTTGCCCACAACTTTTTTCTGAAAATGTAGCACACCCAAAACAAGGCAGTGATGTATAATTTATTCCACTTGAAATTGGTTCACTTAATCTAAATAATTTGTTGAAATATCCATAAACAAAATCCTTGACATATAATAAGACACAATGTCTCTGTATGTCTACCAATTTGTGTACTCATAACTCTAAAATCAGTGGTCCGATTTATACTATTCATTTTTTAACACAGAAATACATTAATCTAACCAGATTTCACACGTGACTTTGCTTGTGTGAACATAAAAAAAATCCTTACTGTTTTTATACCTATTGATTAAACATATTGGTGCTAAAATAATTTAGCATCAATAAGTATGCGATTGGTATTGTAGAGTATGCAGCCCCCACTGGGATAATTTCATTAAAAGCAGAACCAGAATTGAAATCTAGTTCAAAATTGTGAGTGGGATCGGGATTTCGGCTGCCGGTGTAACTGGCTACCTGTGCCAACGGAGCCTCAGGTGGAATTTGGTTTGGTTATCCAATAGTGATTAGAGAACGGTCTAATGCGAATAAACTTCAACAAGCAAGAGCAATATACTGTTATAATTTGATTTTTGCCCATAACCATATAGTAACTGTGCAGTTGTTTTGAATGTTCGAGAAGAGAAGGTGCATAAATATGTTAAGTGTATTACATAATTTATTGTTGAGATAAATTTATCCATTACATCAAAATTATTGTACTCGATGCGACTCATTACGGTCATTGACCGATATAAATATAATAAATCTGATGTTACTTTATAATTAATTGATAAATATTTATCATTTTCCTTAACAGATATATTGCATTTTATACATCAAAAGGTTAAATTGAAGTATCAAGCTTACTATCATTTTACTGGACGACACTATCCATAGGAAATGTGTTTATCTCACCTTGTAGGTGATAATACAACAATTTCAAATATTTATCAGTTTAGAGATAAACCTTTTAAAAGGAAACCATGAATAATAGACGAACAACTCACCAATACTTGACGCCGCTAGCATCAAACATTTTCTTGGAAGCTATAGTCCCTATTTTGTGGGCATGTTTGTCAGAAAGATAAATGACTTCCTTAATACCAGACTGAATGATGATTTTCGCGCATTCATTGCAGGGGAATAGGCCCACGTAGATTGTGCAGTCCTTGACGTCTGCTGTGTTCTTATTGATTATCGCATTCATTTCTGCATGACACACTGTAATTTGTACACGATTTAAAGATCGCGAAATTATGCAATACATAGATTTATTAATCACTATAATAAAATATAAGTTTTGATTAAGTTGTGAGTTATGAATATGTCGTAACATGGACAATATGAATCTAATATTTATAATGATAAGTAATTTGCTAACTTAAATAATGAATGATACAACAATTATCCATTCAATTAATTTTTTTTCTGATCATCTATAACTTTACTAATGTAATGAACACATATTGATACCACATTAAAATGTTACATAACAACTCAACAGGCGCTATGAATAATGCTGATGTGGAATGTGGACAGAGAAACATTAAAATTACTGATACGTTAATATCGGAGATTTGTTGTTATAGTACTTGAGTTCATGTCACCAAGACAATGTATAATGAGTCATGACAAGCAAAATAAACCAACAAAATGTTGCACTATTTGAAAATTTAACACATAGTTTTTTGATGTCCAAGCCCAATATTGCCTTATGAGTTTAAATTTAACATGGGCGAGATACATCATTTTAATTAAAATTATATTTGTAGAGTATTCTTCAAGATAGTGAAAGTAGATCTAGGAATAGTTGTCATATGAGAAAATATGTAATTGAAGGAAGATTGTGCCTAGAGACGAAAAAGGTGTTGATTTGGTGGGGTTACCTGGAAAAGATGAATAAATGTATAGTATGTACAAAAGAAATTGATAGAGTAGATATATATGATAGAAGGGACACAGTAGAAAACCTATTAGGAACAAAAGTTACATTAAAATGGGTCAATTTTAAGCATTCAAAATTGATGACAAGCCACGAATATATGATCTCTGTCTACGTCATAGGCTGTGAAGTGATGTGATAACAAGCTATGATTCTATACTCTGATAAGTATACTTATAGATGTGTTGATATAAAAATATGTATTATGTTGAAAGATATGAGACTAATGATCAATCATTATGGATCTCTTCCATTTAACAGTTTTTATACTGAGGGAACAGTATAATTTGGAAGATTTAGTAACATATTAGAATCTATAGATAAATGATTATACACAATTATCCCAAATCTTTATAACAAAATGAAAGTATGTTTTAATGTTAGTAGCAACTGAGTACTTACTCTCTGAATTTGTTAAACACAAATACAAAAGTGAATAAAATGTCATCCACAGCCTATTCTATAAATCGCACATCCATCTATGGTTTGTAGTGTACATGCCATGTTTCATTATGTGTGTTAAGAAGCATACATTGTGTATTCTGTAAAATTTATTTTTCTTTATAAAATAGATAATGGTCACTGATGAAGTTGTGAATTAATGATTTTTTACATTATAATGTTTATAATGCTTAAGTATTTTAATTACATAATAGTAAGGTATTTTAACTGTAATATAGTATTAGTTCTAGTAGACATTATAGTATTAGAAGGTAAAAGCATATATGAAACAGATTAATTTTTATCATAGTCTATGCTGATCTTTAATTTTGACAAGACTTTTTTTGGAATGAAATTTTGTATAAATGGAAAAGGGAAACTGGTAACAGACACCCGTGACCAGTGACATTATATATGAAATGTATAAGCCGTTAACAGTGCTGATCACTTAAATGGAACACATAGAAGATATGTATGTAGATATGCAGTATGGGATGAATGTGTAGGGATTAACATTACCAATGGGTTCTAAAATATAAGTCAATTCTAAAATCCCAATAAATAAAAATAGTCCTTTTTAAATATGCACTTTATGGATCAATAAGAACCATCTTAAATGGAATAAAAAAGTGAAAAAATTTAGGTGTGAAATTAAAAAAAAATAACTAATGTACATTAAAAGACAAAATCATTATAGATAGGTTAAGTATATTTTTGCTTCCAAAAAAATAAAATTTCTTGTTCATAATTGTTTTTTTTTTTTTTATATTAGGAAATTGAAATACTATAAATTTATAGAAGTATCTAGTTCCATTTCATGAATACTTTTATAATTTAAGTAGACTACATACACACCGATAATGTATGCAAATTGAAAATAATAAAAAAAGTGAAGAAAAATCTTATCAATAAAATACAAATGAATATTAGATATCAATACTGAAATTAAATCAATGATATCCTTCATGAAAGCACAATTTTTAATTGTACATCTGCATTGTAATGAACAAAAAATAAACATATTTTAAGAAATAATGTTACTTCATTGAGTTTATTATAAAGATTGATATGTCTACTATTGTAACATTTATAAGAGTATTATGATTAATATTGTATTTTGAGATAAAATGTATAGTTTTTTTAGTTAGTCAATAAAACTTAACTTTTGCTATAAGCATTCCTGATTAACGTTAGATATTTGGCAATGATAATCAGACCCTCAGTTTTTATACATAAATCGGCCTTCTCAAATTGAATAATATAATATGATACTTAAAAATCTTAACCTACTTATGTTTAGAATCAAATACATACCATACAAATATTTGCTGTCTAAAGGCGAAGAAGTGTTTTTCGCCCAAGGAAATATGTCATCGCTGCACCCAAAAGGCATACCATTATAACTAAAATAATGTGAGATATGTTAATGATTAAAAATGACACATTACCCCTTAATTTTTTACTTTCATTTAAATAAATTACGAGTTAGGTATTGTTAATGGAAAGTTTAATAGTGACTTGTTAACAAGACAATAATAAGCGGAAGGATCATATGCTGTGGGAATATAGGGAAGAGGATTATGTGCAGAAGTAGATCTTTAAGAATTAAAAAGAAGTTAATGATGTCTGAAATAACAATAACCGGACTAAAGTCCCCATCATGAGAAGCTGTACATCAACCAATTTACTTATTAGAGTTAGGTGATTATATCCCTATATGAAAATGAAAAATTCTGCAGAAATACATTGTTTTATTCTTAAATTAAAAAATCAATCCCCCCTCACAGTGGGGACTAGATACCTCTCTGAATTTATTATGATGAAAAATTTAAGATCCAGATGTTAAAATTTTTGAACATATAGACATATGAAGTAGTCAGTACATTTATCACTGTCATTATCACAACATTAGAAATTAAATAACAATACTTTTTTAAAAACTATAAAATTATTATTGTTGTTGGAATCTATAAAATTTATTTACACACAAAGACAATGATTTTACATACTACAAAGGGCACACAGTTTTAATTTGCAACGAAAAAAATTGTGAGGGTGTGCCCTTTTATTTTGTAGAAACCACAAATACCAGACCAAGCACAAAAAAATGTGATATTTAAAAAGCTAAAAAACATACCCTAAACCAACTATCCTATTATCTTTGTTCACAATGCATGCACCGACTTGTGAGCTAGGATCTTTGGACCTCTTTGCAGCTAGAACCGCCATTGCCATAAAATATTCGGTCCAGTCAATGTAGTCTTTTCTCTTCGATTGATTTCCACAATTAATACTAAAATTATTTAATATTAATAAATAACTTAATAATCACCAAATTAAGAATAAAAGGAAAACTTAAATACTATTTTGAATGTATTGCGTTCCTTCGAACGTCGGAAAAGGGTTATACAAATAAAATCATAAATAATTTTACTCACGTGTTTAAAGACATGTTCGCAACTACTTCATTTATATCCATATTAATTGGTAAGATTTCGTAACGTAATTATAACAGATAATTAAAAAGGCACAACAAAACAACTATTAATAAAATTATGCACCTATTTACTGGACAAGCTCGACTATTAATGAATACGACAGCGCTCAGAACTACTACGCCTGTGCACCACATTGACTACATGGGGACATAAAAAATTATTATGCGTGAATCAAGATCATTATGACAAGTTTAACTTCTACGAAACCAGTTGTGTATTAACTACAATACGATTTTTATTTCCCTAAACTTGCCAAATTATCTACAACGTCAAATTTTAAATCTTTGAAATTCATGACATATGTCAGTAGATTTATATGAAATGATGGTTCAGTATTGCCAAACTACGAAGGAATTCCCAGTTTTGGTAAAAAAGCGAATTCATTTATTTGGAATTTGTCGAGAACAAGTATTGTTGAACGATGATTTTGAAATAGTATTGTTAAATATTTATATGTACAATAATCATTGAATCACTATTATAAGGAAAAGTACTTATAAATATTTTAGAACACATTAATTTATTGACAGAAAGTAATGAAATCCATAATTCATAAAATCAAGTAAAAAGTCAAAATGGATATTAGTCGGGACTATTATTATTTCCTAAATTCGTCGAGGCTTTGTGAAATAATTTTAGGCTAGGCAATGATAAAAAAATCGATTAAGATCTTTATCTCAACCTTTGTAATATTTATATTTAATAATTCCTGTATAAAAGTTCCCCAATCATTTGGAACGCATTTGAAATTATCTGAAAGAAGAAAGAACTAGAAAATTGTAAAAAGATGTGATAAATTGATTAAAACTTAAAACAACAGCAAAAGCTTGACAAACTGATAATTTTTAATGATGAACTATAGTTCATTTTCTTTTCTATGAAATTCAATTTTTGTGATCCAAATCTGTCACTAATTTTATAGAAAACGATAGTGACTCAGAGAACACATATTTTGAATGAAAACTTGGCTGCCAAAATTTATAAAGAATATTCAACCTGATAAGATCAAATAGACAAGTCAAACACATTTGAACAATATTTAGAGCGGATATTGCCATTATTAAAAAAAAAAATGGCTTATTTCTTGAATACGCTTGAATAGATTGAAAGAGCTGTTACCTATTTACGTTTTTTTGTATAGTTGGCTCTAGCGCAATTTTAAAATTTCAATCTTTTTAAGTGAAGACACTTTTAGGCTTGTAATATAGTTAACCCGGGGCTAATTGTGTCAAGTATTTGTTCCGGCTATGTACATTGTTTCAGATCCCTATTTTTGTAAATATCGTGTGCGTAACGATTATTTATCTTCCAGTACTGCCATGACTGTACATAATCGCGCTCATAATGTACTCCATAAATGCGACCGGCGCTCGTCTACTTATGAACGCTTGTACGTTGAAGTGATCATACTTTTTTATGATAGTGGCGGTGGCATTTATCGCTGCACTTTACATGCGCGGCCGGTTGGTTGTTATCTCCACAGTTGAGCGTGTTATAACTTGTCCACCAGCACGCGCATACTTATGAATTAATCTATAAAGACTTACTAATGTTATATATTCATGAGTATTTGTCTCAGTCTGTCTGTTATATTTTTACAACCAGGGGCGGATCTTGAATTTTTGGGGCTCTGGACTAATAATACTTACGGGCCCACTAATCATTCAGCTAATTTATATTTTGTCAAGAAACTGTTTTCTATATGATGTACTGGTTGTTATAAACTAAAATTCTTGCGGCGTTCCCTAAAAAGCTTCTTTTTGATAAGAAAACACTAAGATTTTTTTATTCAAAACATCACAAGATGATCTAAGTCGAGTTTCAAATCATCACACAATACAGAGAAACTTGATTTATCAGACAACAGTCAAATAGTAATTTCTAAGAAAGCTGAAGTATCTCGCTTAGATATTCCTAAATCATTCAAGTAAGAATTGAAACAGTTTGTTAATGTGCATTCTATCAATTTTCTTTTTTAATTTGATTCAAATATGAGCTGGATGGAAAAAAAAAAACGAAAACTAGTCAGAAGATACTAATCATCAGGACTGTTTGGAAACCATAACTAATTTGTCAGTTGTGAACGATGTTTCAGAGCGAGGCGTGAATTTAGTGCGAGAGTATAATGATTTGTTCAAAAAGATGAAGAACAGAAGCAATTCATTATTCAAACCTTAGATAATTATAGAAGTAAAAGTGTTAAAAATACAAAAGAAAACATAATATGAAAAAACTTTTGAAGTTTTTTTTTTGAGTTTTTATTTATTTTAATTCCAGAATTGCTTATATTTTAGATAGAATAGAATTCGTCAGAAGAAATATAAAATAAAACATGATTTCACCACAAAAATCAACTTAGATCGTCTTAAGGCAATTTGCTTTCTTAACAAAAGGAAGATTCGTAAGCAGCGTCGTAAAAATTTAATTTTTAACGACCAGTCTGTACGATATGTAAAAAAAGGACAATAAAATATTTTGTTTATTTAATATTGCTTCGTATCTGTGTATACAAACAACAACTATAGGACATTATTGAAAGAAATTGGCAGGCAATTTGTAGTTGTGTAAACTGTAAAGCAACCTTTCTACATTTTGCCCATTCCCCGTAATAAACGCACACGTACGATCGAAAATACATCGACCGAAAAAAAAAGCGATTGGGAATTCTCTGTTTTGTTCGAAAGACGCGCATGCGGGTTAATTGATCTCAGGGTTACCAATCTTACGATAGATTTTTTTTTATCAACTTTAGATTTTTTTTACTTCACAACAAGTATCGTCCATTGTTTTCAATGAGGGCTGGGGGCCCTTTGTATCCACGGGGGCCTTGATCTGCAGCCCAAAAAGCCCTTAAGTAGATCCACCCCTGTTTACAACTAAGCTGTTGAAACAAATTTTGATAAATTTCGGTGTAGAGACAAATTGGATTATGAAAAAGGATATATATTTATATATATAGGCTTACCTTCTGTCGGGAATAAAACTTGAAGAAAATCAAATAGGGCATCAAAATTATATGAAACTTTGTTCATTTTACAAGTTAGAAACAAGAAACATTATTGAGGCTTTGAATTAGAAAACAATAAACACATATTCCATTATCTTTAGATGTAAAAAAGGAAATGAAAGTTTTGTAAGTGTGGGGAGTTCTAGTAAAAAAGATGAAACGTTATTATCTATGCGTTTATTTGGAAAAAAAGTCATATTAATAGTAAGAATCAATACATCTTACTCATATTATCAGCCCCAGATCTATATTTTTTTCAAACAAGGGCAACAACTTGGCAACAACCTATAGAGGCGCTCCTTCTTCAGCGCCTGAGATTGTTAAATTGTTAAAAAGGAACTGACAAATATATAATGGTAGGCATGTTTTATGATAGGGACAATAAGAACCCTTTAATAAATCTGTACTCTTTATTACTTTTAATCTAATATTTTTTTCATTATAGGACCATAAAATTATTATTTGTCAAAAAATTGTTATATTCAAAAGAACTTTTTGAAATTCAATTTATTTTCCAGTTTTTTTAAAAAGAGTTTTTGGAAAAAAAATTTTTTCAAAAAATTTTTTAAAGCAATTTTTCTGAAAACTTTTTTGAAAAAGATTTTTGGCAATCACATAGAAGCGGAACTCATATTTTTTTTAATTTGCTCTACTCCGAAGAGTAAAAAAATAAATTTAAGAAAAATAAGTTAATGATTAAAATTGCTTTTGTAAAAATCGAAAAAGTGAGATATTGACTATTTTTTCTCGATTAATTATAATTTTTATGCGTAACATGAAAAAATAATTGTTTAGAGTTAATCATTTATAAACAACTTTAATAAAAATTCCCGCCAATATTAGATGTTGTCCACTCTGCTGCACTGCAGCTGCTTACAATACGTTTCGGAAAGAATGCTTGGGATGTGTTCAAAAACGGTTTGGACGTTTTAAAAGCAAATTGATAATTGATACAACAACGTGCGCTCGATGCCTAACGCTTTGTGAGGCATCACTTTTTTTTCAACCAACTGTAATACAAAAACACAAAGCAGTAATGAGGACTGCCGACAGAAGTGAAAACTTAAAACTATGATATAACAGTAGTTTTTTTATATTAAAATTAATTGTTTGATCATAGATTAAAATTTGTGAATTAAAACTATATACATTAGTTTGGTTCTGACATCTATTGGCACTCCAAGCAACAATTATTTATATTTTCATATGGTTTATTTATTATCAAAATATATGGCTGCACAAGCCTAGTATTAAAAATAAATACAACTTAATAAATATTAATATATTATAGTCACTTCTTAATGCACATTAATCATACACTTGAGCATTTAAAATACATATCAAACAAAAGCACAATTTAAAAAACGCACAGTGTACACACATTATGATAGCATCTACGTTTACTTATAGGAACGGAATTTGTAAATATAATTGAAAATCCTTTGAACAGAGCTAAAGTGTTTAGATCCCTTCAAATTACAAATAGTAGTGCTGATTGGTGCTGATAACAGAATTTATAGTATACAGGGTTAGATGTCACGTGACCATGTCGCTCACGACTTACATTAAATTACTCCCCATCCAAACCTGCCTATAGAAGTTTCACTTCTAATACTGCCGCTCAGAGTGGGTGCCCCGATTCAACCCAGTCTAGATCCGGAGCTGAATGTTATAAATATTGAAAGTTTGCATGTTTTATTACTCAAACACGCTTTAACAACTGAACAGAATAAGCTGACTCGTTAGAGTGCATATTTTATACATCAGAATAACATCTATAAGTTATAACGTATAAAAATACTAACTTATTCTCGCGATTTTGCTTGCGTGATCGCAAAACGAATTCTTTCTTTCTATTATACTCTACACACCTTAGAAATTGTCAAGTTCTTTAGTGTATATTTCAATTGATATTATAATATTGTATTAACTATAATTTCATGTTCTTTTTTTATGCATAAGAAGTGAAAATCTTTCGAACGTAAAATACCCGGCCACGCGATCTAAAGGCCGAATTATGTGGGGTTTTTACCCACTAAAAAATAGGTTAACCCTGTAGGCCAACCCTGAAACTTCCCGCTATTTTCGAATTCAAAACACTCGAAAATATACGGGATTTGACGCGATTTTTTGAGTAAAAAAACGGTTTGTTTCGATTTCTTTCGACAACGATTTCTTGCAAACGAAACAACCGATTTTGACCCGGTTTGCGGCAATCGACGTGTTTTTACAGGGTCAAGAGCAGGTTAGAATTTAAAATCGATCGGTCCAGCCGTTTCGTAGTTATTCCAAAAAAACTGTTTTTTCGATTTCTTTCGACAACGATTTCTCACAAACGAATCAACCGATTTTGACCCGGTTTACGGCAATCGACGTGTTTTTTATAGGTTAAGATCTGATTAGATTTTTGAATTGATCGGTCAAGCCATTTTAAAGTTATTTTGAAAAAAAAATACTTATTAAAAAAAAAAATTCTTAGTTTTTTTAAAAATTTCTCAAAATCTACCGGTCCAAATCGACCCAAACTTTCAGGAATCTAAGTTTGGTGAAACTCTTTGGAACGCCGTTTAGTGGGCTTGATTCGGTCAAGCCGTTTAAAAGTTATAAGAGGTTTACATACATTCACACATGCATACACACACATCCACACAGACATACGGACATCATCTCAGGGATGATCAGGGAAGCTTCCTAGACCCTCAGAACGTCGAGATCTGATGAGAACTCAATTTTTTTCAAAATGGGGTGAAACCAATAACTTCCTAAAAATTTTAAAAAATTTTCCATTTTCTTAGCGGGAAGTTAAAAAACTCCCTTGGGGTGACTCTATTGTTGAAAGTTAATTATCCATACTCCATGGGTTCGTAAGCTTTGTCGGGTGCCAAAACGAAAATCAAACTAAGTGCCAAGTTGGGAACATCAAATTGATTGCGAAGTGTTAGACTTTGAAAATGTGGCTAGACCTCGTGCACGATTAAAAAAAAAAGCAATTACTTATGAGTATGTTGACGAACCAATCCTTGAGCCTCGTCAAAAGTATAAAATTGAAGTATTTTTTAACATTATGGATACAGCCATAAACTCCTTAGTATTAATATTTTCCTAGGTTTCTGGGCACAGTAAACATTTTGTTTTTTTTATATAATACATATGCCTAAAGAGAACTCCCAAAAGATGAATTGTAAGAACATTGTAAGAACCTCGAGGCTATGAAGAGTCATGAGAACTTAAGCGTTATAAATTCATTAGAACTTTGTGAGGAGTTGTCAGTCCTTTGTATGTTTTAAATAGTAATTTATCTCCTCAAGATGTTTTGAAATTTGATTTAGGATTTGATCCAAATATCAGCGTTGCGCTCAGGATCCTTTTAACTTTACCAGTAACAGTTGCAACTGCTAAAAGAAGCTTTTCTAAATTAAAAATAATAAAAAAATATCTAGGATCCACCATGACATAGAATAGATTATCTGAATTGGCTATGATTTCAATAGAACACAAGGTTTGCGACAATATAAATTTGTCAGATATCATTATATATTTTGCGGAAAAAAAAGTGCGAAGAAAATTACTATAATTACGAGGTAGGATTTAATGTTCTCGAAAAAATTGTTTAATTTACACAATTTCATTATTTAAAAAATGACTGATTTGTTTTGTAGTAACATAATTGTTTTTTTACCAGTACATATTAAATTTTAAAACAAACTTTTGTGGAGTCTTTGTTTTACGTACAGTATAAATCTTCACTTAAATAAATATAAACCGATTAACCATAATAAACAATTAAACAGCTTGGTCCTAATCTTTTTTATTTCTCAAACGATTTTGATGAAAAATGTTTATTTATTGTTCCTTTAGTTAAAGGGTCATCATACATAGGCAAGATTAACCCGAGACAGGGAAAAATAGCACAAAGGAAAAGAGGCCCGTACGCAGCAGAGAGTCGCAATAGGTTGATGATGATGATAAATGTTGAAAGATACATAATTATGTCGATAAAAAGACATCAATCCATTCAGTAGTTTATGTGAAATTCTTTAAAAGACATACATTGTAATACTTCTAACATAAAAAATACTCGCCAACTTTCGTATAGGTACTTCTTCAGAAGGCCCAATAGACTGACGTGAATATTATAGGTAAGTATAATTCCAACAATATCACGTATTTTATGTAGGTACTTGTATACTTAACAACCCCCAACATAACTAGCTCATGACATATATGGTTTTGTGTATGTAAAGGGCGGCGAAAATTATCTTTGCCCGGAGCGGTTAAATAGCTAGATCGTGCCCTGCCAATAGAGGAAAATTTGTTGCTAGAAGATACTGCAAAATTAATTTTAAAAAATGTGTTTATTTTACTTATATTGTTAATTAAATTAAATTTTTCTGGAAACAACAAATTAAGAGTTAAGCTAGCGTGTTTGATTTGCTTAAATACCGATCTCCAGATTTTCCATTTCCGGTTTTTATTTTGTTGCTGACTCTGTGCATTCAGCAAAGTTATTTTGTGATCAACAACAAAATTATTTTCTTATTTTTTTCTAAAAAAATTAAAACCTTTGCTAGCGTATTCTGTTTGTCTATATACCGATCTTGCGGGAGTCTAAATGGTGATTCGTTTTTTTTTTTGGGAAAAATAGTAAATTCTCATTCCAACATATAGGTATAGTAATCCTACTTGTTTATGCTCAAAAACAAAAAGGATGTTCAGAGATTTCCTGAAGTAATTGATTATTACTAACTTGCTTACACGCCGCTGTTAAATATGGTTAAGAAAGAAAAAAAACTAAAGTAGGGGAAGTACCGCTCGATAATAAATAAACATCTTTTATATGTCAACTATATAATATTTAAATATGATGTTGATGAGTTTCTTCAATAAATAGTAAATGCACATTCAATTTCTATATCGTTTACAAAACGCTTATTTCATTGTCATAAACTTCTGTCATAGATTTAATTGTCTTAGAATTGTGACTAGGTTCTTGCTCATAAATAACAATACAGAAAGTTGAACAGATTTCGTCAAATATATACCAATGCTTACGTAAGCATGGACAAAGGGGTAAGAGGTTTGCTTGCCTTTACTGATAAGGAAGAAGCGGTGTATAAAATTAACTAAAATTTTGTTTACACAATACTTGAATGACCCCACGGATCGATCAATTGGATTTCTGCAGCATTATTTAAGTGGTCAAATTCAAAGGATCGATTTTAAAGGAGAGAGGTCAACAGGATCTGCAATCAACCATTTCTATTCTCATTTTGTAATAATAATCTACCACATCTTGTCTTTAATCACAATAACAGCGCCATCTTTAATGGGGCTGGGGTTGCCCTGTTTGCTGATGATATCTATTTCATTACCCTTTTGTATTAATAGACAACAACCAAGTTCTGATGAAGTAAACATTAACATCTCTGAAATAGTTGAGTGGTTTATTATTATTTTATAATATTAGATGAAAAATTATCTAGAATTCGTATATGAAATACCAAAAAAAAATATCTCCGACTTTATATTTTTAAATTCTAATTATAAGTACCTGTTATTTTATTGGTACTATATTGATATTTTTTTAATTCACATCATCTAATTTATACGTCATTCTATTTGGTTTCTCAGGAATGCGAGGAAACTTGAAATTATCGTTTAGTACTAAGGCCTACGGTCTATTGCGGTTGTAATAAAATTAAGCTTCTAGAACAATGCGATCAAAAAATACGGCCCTTTTTGCCGCATATTTTGATCGCAAGTAAACCAAAACCTATAGGACACTTTCCATCAAGCTAGAATCATGAAATTTAATTCGAAAGATGGTCTAACAGCCCAAGTATTAAGAGAAATATATCGAAAAATCGTTAATTTGTCTATATATCGCACGCAAAAAAAGGAATAATAAACACACATTTATAATTAAAGTATAAACCGGTCAGGAAGATGTAAGTACCCGAGCACATTTCTTACCTCCCCAGTACAAAAATATAAGATTTTCAATAATTACAATTTTTAACAATTTTATTTTTTTTCATTTTATGAAAAAAAAGAAACAAAATGTTTCGGCATTTCTCACACCGATATCTTACAAATATCGGTATCGAAAACAAGCAAAAGTCGTCGAGGCTTTTGATCAAATCAAATCAAATCAAAGTCAAATGTCTACATATATAATTAAATTTTATTTTTATTAATTCAAATTTGAATTAAAATTTTAGTCGCACGTGAAGGGTTCTTTGTCACCGTACAATATTTACAATACACATTTTCAACCCGCTTTAATTTATTAGTTCCACTTGTATGTATGCATCTATCTATTTAATAGAATCTTGGAGACTGAACCACATACTCTTCTATTTACTGGATCATCATTAAAATAGAAATTGAGTGTAGTTCTGAAGACAATACAATAATACGGAATCATTGGACTGATCTGATGATAGAACCAGAAGGTAGGCATATGAACTCCATAACGGAATAAAATATCCTAATAGTACTTGAGCTAGTTGGAATTGTATTGAGATGTACTTTGACCATAGATAATTTTCAGGGTCTGATGATGAAGCCAGAAGATGGACACTGGCACTCCATAATAGAATAACTTAGCATATACGTGCTTGGGTTTGTTGGAATTGTCTTGAAATGCACAATGGTCAAGACTGGCTTTCAGCGTTTGATGATGGAGCCGGAAGGTTGAAATTAGAGCTCTACAACGGAACAACATATTCTAGCCGTGTTTGGGCTTATTGGAATTGTCTTGAGATGCAATATTTCCATGATTGGATTTCAGCATCTGATAATGAAGTTGGATTCACTGGAAGCACTGGAATTCCATAACAAAAGAACGTATTCTAGCCATATTTGAGCTTCTTGGAATTATCTTACAATATACTCCAGGCATGAATGTTTTTAGACTTTGATGATAGGAGTAGAAGATCGAGATAGGAACTCCATAATGGAATAACGTATTCTAGCCTTGTTTGGACTTATTTTAATTGTTTCGAAAAGAACTCCAGTTATGATAGGTTTTAAAAAAATGATAACAGATCTAGAATGTAGGCACTGGAATTCCATACAAGAAGAACGTATCCTAACCGTGTTTGGACTTTCTGAATTTTGCGCAATCCTTTTGTAAATAGCCTTGCCCTCTATAAGTTCCACTGAGGGTTGTTTGGAGGATTATAACATTCGGATGTTATAATCCTGTGTTGTCATCCAAGTCAAGGTGAGAAACGTGTAAAGGGCTGAATAGTATGCTGAGTGTATATCTTATATCGTAATCTCACCTCAGAGCACCGGGCGCAACCCTATCATCAGTAGTTTGCTTCTCTACAAGCTACTACGGAAGGATTGGTCTAGCACGAAAATTCCAAAGAGTGTGAAAGTGGCTTAATTTTTAAAAAATATTTGAACAAAAACTGAATAATTAATTAAAACAAAAATAGGCTAATTAATAAAAAAATAGGCTATTGAAAATAGATTGGTACTGTATTAAAGCAGAAAATAATTATTGAATCTACTCTCTGTCCACCCTAAAAAAAGTCTGTAAATCGTTTTTTCTTTTTTTATTAAAGTATATTTTTTAATGTAAAACCGGGGGATGCCTAAGAACAAAATCTTTTATACACGTATTTTTGAGAAAAGGCGCCCCACAAAATTTTACATTCAAGTGTTATATTTACTATAAATATGGTTTATAGTCAGGGTCTTTTGGTGTAGACAGAGAGAACAAATAAATCGGTCGTTTCAAAAACCTCATAAGTCACTCAATTATAATTTTTCAGGAATCAATAAAAACTGTTTTGTACACAAATGAGTTTTCAAGAACTTTTTAATGTTTAATTTAGTATTTGAGTGGTATAAAGTTTAAATAGCGAATAATCTTTGCAGTTTATTGATAGAAATAATGGAAAAAACCTGAAAAACAGTTCTTGACTTGTGATGTTTTAGTAAGAAATAGGGTTAGTGGTATACAATTTAATCAAAACAATCATAGTAATCATATATTTTAATGCTTATAATAGAGAATTACATTTAAAATTAATCTTATCAACATTTTAAACGTATTAATTTGTCATGTTTTAATGTATTTATGGTACATAGTTATATTCTCCATCATTCTCTTCTGGATTATCTTCAACATTTTCAGTTGGCCAGCTAAAAAGGTTGTTATAAAATGGCATATGCTCTTCCAGAATGCTATCTTCAACTTGTTTTAAATCGTCTATTTTCTTTTTATTAATGGGCACTTTCAAATCATAGGCTTTGGTTGATGGAAGTGAAACAGAAGTTGTTTTTTTTTATTAATGAGAATGAATGTTTAATCAATCCATCAATATATTACTCGGCTACGATAGTTCCTTTCCGATCTGAATCATACTGAAAACTCACGTATGTCGAAGGTACGAATGTGTCTTTTTCCTAGGAAAGCAGAGGATGTGTTCGTGTATTTTTTGGCATATTTCTAGAAGGTGTCTTCCCTTCATCAAGCAAATCAGAATAGTCTGCGAACTCTGGTTTCAGTAACTCCACATAGGCTGATAAATGCTCTCTTGCAGACTTTAACTTTATCAGTTTGTTTTAAAACATAGAATTGAAAAGCATTTTGCCTCTGTGCAGCATTTTATTTTCGAGGACGCCTCTGTTTTATATTTAACTTATCAATAAGTGTTTGAAGAAATATATCCTGCTCATTCTTTGTTGAAAAAAAGTTAATTTTTGAAATGCAAAAGTCGATATCATCTTGGTCGAAATTCCAAAACATTCCTTCTTACATCTGCAATAAATAAGCGATACATTAGGTTTATATAGGCCCCGATAAAAAAAAACTTAAACTGAATAAAGGTTTAGGGTAAACTTGCCTGCAATTTTCACCAGTAGATCTCGGAGCTATTTGTTTTCCTCGATAATTAGTTCAATGCCTGTCCTTTAACACTAGAATTTTTTATAATATTCCTTTCATACTTTGCAGGATTACACGTTCTCTCCTTTTTCGGCTCACCATGACTCTCAGTTTCACTTGAAGACATTTATCAAGATAAGATTACTTTTCGCACAAAATAATTTAGCTAAAGAGAAGTGAACTTCAAATATGACATTAATGGCAATGGTTTAGGAAAATTTGTTGAACCAATCAATAAACTTCTTCTGCGAAATGATAGTGCATGCAAAAACCTCTTAAGTTACTGACTAATGTTGATTATGCCCTGAACGTCTTTCAAGCGATATTATTGAAAGAGGAAGGAATGTTCTGATTTACCCAGTTTTTACAAAGAATACGCATCTCCATTTAAGAAACCATTTTCAGCAAAAAAAGCATGTTGGAAAAAAATGTGACTCAAGAGTTTTTTGAAATGATCGATTCAAATTCAATAATTATTTTCTGTTTTTTAGTACAGTCGAACCTCGATAAGTTAAAGTCCAAGGGAAACACAAAATATTTTAAGTTATAGAGGTTTTAAGTTATCAAGGGTCTATGTTAGGGATAGGTTAATATAGAGGTAGGTATGTACGTATGTATGTATGTACCCTTGTTCCACCCTTTATCAGCGTATGTGAGTGTTGTTAGTTATCTTTTTGAACTCATTTTAAGCCAGTTTTATCACACAGTAAGTAAAGCGATGTTTTCAGGACAATGATCAAAAATTTATGATCCAAGGCTTACTTATGTCTTTAGGCTAACCGCCGCAAAGCTTTAAAGAATTTCGAAGAAGCAAACAATAGGTGATATATGTATTATTTACGTTAACAATTTAACTAGTGAACACGTGCAAGCAATAAATACCGAAACCTTTTGTTTTGCACACTCTTTCAAAATGACTCATTGACAAACAATTTTATGTTATAGAGGTTGTGGAAACATATCTTTAAGTTAATGAGGGCCAATACAGAGATTACTTATTTAAGTTATAGAGGTTGCGTATTTTAAGTTATAGAGGTTTTGGGCTCTGATGGGAAGGGAACATATTATTTTTTGTAGTTATAGAGGTTTTTAAGTTACCGAGGTTTGAGTTATCGAGGTTCTACTGTATAGTAATAATTTATTTACAAAAACGTGTTTTTTTTAATACTAATTTATTTAAAAATAATTTAATAAAAGAATGGCGCTAGAGTAATATGTGATTATTCGAAAAGATCTTTAATTGTCCAATTACAACCATCAATGACTTTATGACAAGATAGTAGTAATTTTTAAGTTAGTTGATAGGCATAAAGATATATATTATTTCCTCTTGCTCAGTAGTATAGGCGCTAAGGCCCGATTAAGTTTGCCGCCCGTGTATACCATAGGAACAAATTATTGCGTATCCAACTAACTTTTGGTCAATTTTTATTATTTTTTATTTTACTTATTAGTATACTTGAGAATTGTACTGTTTAGACGTTTGTCGGTATTGTCATTATTAAGTGTGAGCAAAAAAAACGGGAAAAAAACATTCTTGGATGGGGATTCCTTTAATTTATAAATTTACTTTATTTTTATTATTTATTCTTATAGCGGTCCTAGTAATACACACGTAAAAATTTCAAGTGTCTACCTATAACATTTGAAAAGATACAGCCATGTGAGAGATGGACGAACAGACAGACGAACGGACAAACAACTGGCACCTTCGTAATGGGTTTCCTGGTACCCTTTGGGTACGAAACTCTAAAAATGATACACACTTAAAGGTATGTTGTAGTACGGGCGGCGACCACGTAACAGGCGGTGCGAGCGCCTGGAGGTCGAGCCGTCGCATACCGACGTGCGCCGTTCGTGGCGTGTCGTGATGCAAAACCATAACTTTCTGTCTATATACTAATACACTCTATCCTATAGCTGATTTGTACATTATGAATGCGTACGCCATGCGAATCACAGCGCGTTATCGCAGTGAAAATATCAGAGGAGATCGGTAGGTTAACATTCAGCGTTTATAAAGATCCATTTAAAGCAGAAATAAACTCTATTATTATAATTAACACCCTCCCACAATCCCTTTATTTCAAACTAGCTTCAGCCTGATATAAAATTTTGTTGCCCATGTGGTATAGAATGTGCCCCTTCGTCTTCACTTGTCAAGACCTCGCTGTCAATCTCAATCGCGTTTCCGTTTTCAATGAAGCTGAACTAACGAACTCGTGTACCACGGTATGGAATTGTAAGTTTCGCTTTAGTCAAACGTGTCTTTAAAACCATGAACGAAAGACAGGGTCGAAATAAGACCCTACCATTTCCGTTTCCCTATTCGATAGTTCGCCCTCCATAGGGACGTAAATGTCTAATGCTGTAGTAGTTTTTTCGATCAATCTGAATCCACCGCCGTTAGTCAAGGATGGCTTAAGATTGAAATTTTTGAAAATTTTATGAGTAAATAAACGGAATGAGCGGGAATAAATAGAATGAGCGTATCCATTAGTTTATTGTCGTTTTATAAAATTTTAATATATGAAAACTCTGGCGTTGAATTCAAATTGAAATCAATCGACATTTATTTCGTTTAGTGACATTTTAGTAGTTTTTTAATCTTTTCTATTTATGTATTTTTTCTAGGATCCTCCATTTTATTATTTCGAAATTAAAAATCAGCTCTGAACTGCTGTATGAAAAGTTGTAAAATCATACTAATAACTTTCCTGTATTGGAGATGTTTATCTAATTTTTATTATATTGATTTTTAAGGTTCATTATTTCATCGAAATTTATTACTATCTATGAGAGTAATAAATGATGTTTAAAATTATTGTTCATCGAGGAAAAAACTCTATTGCGATGTGACGTCAATTTTCATCAACACCGTATAAAAGATACGTAAAGCTACAAAATATTATACTACAAAAACTGACAAAGCGGCTTACAATTTCCTCATTTATAATCGCTTTTAATTTTGGCTGCACTTTTAATCGCAAATGAACTTTACACGACATCACAGCGAAAAGCAAATTTAACAAGGAACAGGTATAATATTTTCCGTGATCCTCTCTTCTTTATAAGAACCTTTTACATTCTTTTTTCAAAATATTTAAAAAAAAAGGTATGTTTTTATCTAACGTTTAAAGGATTTGCAATATCCAAAACGCAAGAGTTGAGGATGAATAAAAAATTTATATCAGTGTTGTACGCAGTTATTTTTTATTTTTCCATCACATTTTTAACATTTTCCAATTGACATTTTATTACACAAATCGACCACGACGTCAGTCCCCTATTTTTTTTTTAATTTCAATAGTAGGGTTAATACTTCCTTATGATATAAACTTTTTTTTTGTCCATTTAAATTATTTTTAAAATCTTTTTAGTTACTAAGAAGTAATCAGTCAACATCTAAAAGGCTCAATAGTGTAAACTGTTTTGGAACAGACTGTCCTCGTCTAAGGTGCTGGGATGGAAGTCTCTGACGGCGTAAGAAGGTTTAACGTAGATCGGTCTGGCCGGGGTCTCGATCCAGACGAATGGGTTTTCTCCGGATTCGAGCTCCTCGCGAATTCCCTTGTCCGACGTCTGAAAAGAGAAAACTGACAATCAATCCGTGAACATTTTCGCGTGCGATTACGAATTGTGAAACCGGATTTCGATGTTGCAGTCGATCGATAAAGTAGGCGGTTCTGGATATTTCCGAGATTCGATGAGCGACATGCGCTGTCTATATAAAAGATATATTCAAAATTTGTACAACCTTGAGAGGCAGTATTTTTCATATATTATTGCATTATTCTGTATATTTGTACAAAACAATATTACTACTCAATACTGAGAATCTCTATCAGCAGCAAATCGAGTACCCAGGACCCAAGGATTATTCTCACGGGTTGTTTTTATTTATTGTAGGCATTTATTGATTCAAAAGCTTCCGAAACGAGTGCTTACATTTAATTTCAATAATTATTCCTTTTTTTAATGCTACCACCGTCATACCTAATAATGAGACACACGCGCAGCTTTTATTAACGCTCTGTTTAATATGTAAATAAAGAGAACCGTCGGAGCCGCTTAGAAAAGATCTTAGCCCGACTCATTGAACTGTGTAATGTTTGTGTGATAACTTATGTGATACATCGCTAAACATTCGTAAAATCTGCATTGAAAGTATGAAAGCAAAGTCATACTCATATGTTGCGGTCGATCGCTGAAACAATGCGTCCGTTAGCATCTACGCAACTCTATAGTCAAGCCCACCCTAGGTATCTGAAAGGGGAGAGGTTAGGTCGATTCTAACCCCCGTTGGCTTATGCAAATAATGCAATGATTTGTTGAAACTTCTGGAAAGTCCACGTCATAAAATCGTACACTGACGCGTTGCACTCGGTTGGCATACATAAACGCTACGTATAAGAACTATATACTACGTCACCGGTCAAACTGTATCTCAAGACAATAAGTGTTCCTAATTTTTGATGTATGATATCTATTTTTCATGCGTAAATTAATAAATTTATGACTATGATAAATACACATTGGACATTGTATAGATACAATTTGATCTGAATATTATGGATAGAGCGAAATTCGAATTGATTATTATGATTATAGGCACAGGCAACAAGGGCGGCCGGCGTCAGCGGCGCCCTCTTTCGAAAAACTCGGTGATTTTCCTAGAAAAAAAAAAAACTAAGTGACGTAAATTAAACAATAAAAAATAATGATCATTCGTATAAGTAGCACAACAATGAATAAAACGTGTTAATTATGTTTCGATTCTTAATTTTTATAAAAAACAAATTTGCCTGAGCTTACGAGAAAAACTCGCTTAATTCTCAAATGGTTTTTAGGGGTTTTTTACAAAATAGTGAAATATGTCTATTGTTCTTAAGAAGATACTGAATGTATATGAAAATTGAACTGAAAAAATCCATCCCTGATTGTAAATGTATATAAGTTTAATCGCACATAAACTTCAGAAGAAAAATTAACACTTCTAAAATTAGATTAGCTGATGAATCGTCCTACTCATTAGATCTTCAGTCCGTCTCAACTGGGAAAAAAATGCTACCCACACCTGAAATGTTCACACGCTGTATCAGGTTTCTAATCTGTAACTATTTCTAGAAGAATTGTGGGCGAAAGAGAAGAGAGAACGTGGGAGGAAGGGATGAGTTGTCACCTTGTACGCGTCAAAGGTCTCCGTCCTCTTCTTCCTCAGGTAGTTGAAGCAGCAGGAGCGGAAGTAGCGCGTGCCGCAGGCGGAGACGCACTCCCGGCCGCACGACTGGCACGACATGCGGCCCGCCCACACCTCGCTCACTGACAAGTTATGTTTAATATTGCATTAGGATCATTAGAAAAACTTAGACTTTTACTTATTTCATATATATATGTTTTATCATTCTTTAAAAAGAAATTTATGTTCAACTCCATGTACCTAAATATTGTATAGAAAATAAACAATAATTTTTCCAGAAAAAAACGCCGAGAGGAATCGATTAGTTATATTTTAATGAGTGTCGTATTGCAATTTGGTATCGGAAAATTATTCCCAAATTCTACAATGTATCGATAATGAATAAAAGTTTAATTTAATATAATGTACGGCCTATATTTTATGAATTCTATTAAAAACTTTTATTTTTCTTCTTGTTCTTGTTCTTCTAGATCTAGTTAGACCATGGCCGTGGGCCGCGGTGGGCCAATTGATATTATAAAAATTCTAGATTAAACGAAAGCACTTTTGAATGCATATTTTTTTTTAAATATTATCCTTAATCCTTAAAGCCAGTTTTGATATCTCGACCAGCGTCTACAGGTAATTCAAAAAAACAGTAGTACTGGCTTGCAGATCCAAAGTCACACCTACGGCGTCATATGAAGGTGCGATAACACTGCAATGATATCACAGCTATCACCGAAATGATAAGAAACCGATAATGTCATATAAAGACATTCTGTATTGTTTAACATTTATCGGATAACTGCACGCGAACTGAGATTTTTATTTCAAAGCGGCGCCCGGACGACATGTTGAAAATAAATATCTACGAGTATTAGTCTTCGTTTATCAGTAAATTTGTGTATCACCTGAGGATGGATTGTGAATCATTTCAACAAGAAAAAAAATTATAATCCGTATCGTCAAAAAGAAGTAAAACAATTTCAATTGAAAATATCCTGTTCCCAATTCAATAGTATTTCGACGTAAATATATATTAAGAGACTTTTAAGGCAGACTTTTAAGTGCTGAAAATCGCTACTCAAGTAGTTTAAAAATTATTTTACCGTTTTGCAAAATAACGAACGTGAACAAATAGTGTTTATTCAGAATGGAACGTTACTCGAAATTTGATTCGCTTGAGACACAAAACATTTTATCTCTTTTTATACTATCCAGGCTCTAGTCTAGCGTTTGTCTTAACGTGGCCATAGCCCGACATCATCATTCTTCTGTTCTTCTGTATCGGGTCTTTCACTCGAGCCGATGACTGCAAAAGGTCTCAATAACTTATTCAGGCTTTACAATAAACCTAAGTACTCACCCAAAACGGCCAGCGACACGAGGACTGCGATTTTCAACATTTTCTTTTTTCTTGCAGCTGCTTCTAAGGACCACCAAAACAGTTGACTACCTCTGAGGAGGTTCACTTTGCTAATGGAAACGTATCCGCATTTCGCCCTTTTTATACTCGATCCTTGAGTAAACAAGGTGCAGACGTAGGAAGAGCGTTTAAGTGTTTTCGGCTCGCTACATTGTTGAATCAGGGTTGTATTCGAGACAATCAGGGTTCTATTCTTCGACACTAAAAACGATAGCTCTGACATGGGACGTTTGCACCGCTGCAGTTTGTTTGTGTCACGCATATACATGCATCTAGTATTCTTCAATATATTTACTAATTGAGTGCAAGGATGCATTTTTTGCCCTAGCGACAGCATAACCCTAAAACGCCTGGACGTTAAGTTCGTTTAACAAATAGGATTTTCACTTGTTCGTAAAGATCAGGCGCTTTTTCATTGATTATGAATAGTTACATACATTCTAAAGTTTTGTTTTAATACCTGCGTTTGGAATAGCCAGTCAAGTTATAAATGTATCAAATGAATTTCGTTGACATTCTTAAAAAAATATTTAAAAGCAGTTAATTAAATTATTATGATATTATTTATGTATTAACATGAATAAGTATTCATGATTATGAAGTAGTCTCGTGGATGCAGTTAAATAAATTCTGACTATTCAATGCTGTTGTATTACTAAAGCTAAACATGAAGCTGTTACAAAATAACCTGTCAAGGTCCTTTTAAAAATTTCTTTTTCTTTGTCATCTCAAAACATACAAAAAAACAAGTAATTTAAAAAAAAATCCGAAATGTAACGCGAACGATTTCAATAAAATGGGTTGTATTGAATTCCAAATGACGTAGTAAAGAGCGGAACCCTCGTTTCGTGTATTAATTTTCTGCTTGTTCTGAATATATAGCTACAAAATACGAATCGAGGACGCCGGTGGTTATACAGTGAACATTTATACAATTTATTCGGTAACATTAAAAATTGGCGAAGTACGAGAGGGGCATAAAATATTTTATACTAAATTTTTATAACAAAGAAAACTCCAATTTTCGTAATATAATTTATTATTAAGTGTCCAGACGAAAATAATATAATTTAGTGCAATTTTCTTTGTCTTTGGAAAAATAATATTTTTTAGAAACTTACTTGATTGATTCAATTGAAAATAAATTAATCAAAAATTGGTAAGTTGTTATTTCATAGGTTTTATATCAGCAAGATAAAAAGGAAAAAATATAAGTATGCATTAAATAAAAATAAATGTATACCACGCCACGCGACGCTAGGTTTTTTGTTTAGTATTTTTTTACTTTACCCTTTTTTACATCGAATTTCCATTAAATTATTTTTTTTAATATTCAATATAAATTTTTGATTTGATTCCGTAACTTTAATTATTTCTATTGCAAAATGATAGAACATACAATAGAACTAAAAATAAAAAGATTTTATTTCAAATTACTTTCGGAATTATATTTCAGTAATAAATAATAATAAAATATATAGTTACATAACCTTAAAAAATATTAAGTACAATTTCATTGTCATTCTTTCTTTTATTTGGTTCTGTATTTTTCATTTAATTACTTTTAAATGTGATTAATTTATTTAATTGGGCCTGTTATTTAATAAGTAGTATATATCAATTTATTTTAAATATTCAAATTTTTAAAAGTCTTAAGTTTTCTTAGTGGTAAGTTAAAAAATGTTCTCCCATATATTAGTCTACATTAATTATTCACACTCTAATTGCAAGTGTAAGTTTGTAATAACAAAAAAATGTAGTTATATCAAATAAACAAAAAATATTTTTTTGTTTATTTGATATAAGCAAAAATTAATGTTTTTCAGATTTTTCCATTAATTGTGCTGTAAGAACTTTCTTCTTGCTAAATTTCACGATTTTAAGTTAAAGGGAAGTACCCTATACCTAGGTTTAGATTTGTTTGCGAGTTTCAAAATATAAGGCTTAAATGGCTGCATTTTTTTAATTACGTCGACTTAGAACCTTGGTATTTTAACAATTCCGAGGGACTCGAGACTTAAATGCTTGATGTTAATTGGAACTTGATACATCAATGCGTTCTTGCAAAAAAAAAAAGAGTTTTGATAGACAGGTAGACAGATAGACACCATAAAGTGATCCTATACGATTTGCTTTTTCCTTTAGTGATACCGATTTTTATATTCATAATTGGAATGCAACCACCAAATTATTCTTATACAATTTATATGAATTATTGTTATTCTTTATAACATAAAAGTTTTACAATTCATACACATCACATTCACTCCCATATTAAATTAATTCACCGTATTCACTGTTATCGTTAAAAAGTACCGATGTATTTCTGCTTAAATTGGAATTATAAAAATAAAAATGTGTTTAGTTTCCGATGATGACTCTCATGTATTTAAAATAAACAGAAAAGAGAAAAAAAAATACCGAAATAGACTACATAGTTTCAAAAGTCTTGAATCGGTTCCACTCTAATAATTTATTGAATGTCTAAAATCTACTTTGCCCGATGTCCGATAAGTCGTTGTCAATTTAATAATTTGATAGTCCGATTATATCAGTGGACGTAAATTAACAGTCAGGTTATTCGGTTGGTCGTCTCAGTAGGTTTTGCAATTAGACAAATAAGTCGACAAAATGATGCGACAACGGCGTGATTGGTTTGTTGTAAGCACTCGCACAACTGAAAGCATAACGTCATACGATATTTGATCTGGTAGAAGCCTGCTGACATGCGAACAATATTTCTTATGAAAAAGGGAGCGTTCGAGCTGTTTATAAGTAAAAATCTAAAGATAGCCCAAGAACGCACTTAAAAAAAAAGCAATATTTTTACTGACTTCCGCGCAAAATTGACACTTTTTTTTTTGTAGGAATATTGCCAATGTCCGGTTTGTAACTAGGTATATCGTTAAAACTATTTAATTATACGTCAGGTAGTTTAGAATACGTCACCCATTTCATAAACGAGAAAAGGTTAATCATTTTGCGACATGTGTTCCTCATAGCAAATGCTCTGAAATGATGAGTCAAAACATACAGCGACATAATTAAAAAATCAAACATTGTAGCTTTAGCTAGAATATTTGATTTTGTAACTTATGTTGCTATAGGAACATAGCTACTACAAGGTAGGTGTTTTGTTCTAAAAATGAAAATAATATCTGTTTACACTAAATTTTTGATACAAATTATATGAAAGTTTGTGTAAATTAAATGAAAATATTCACTATTACATTTGTGTATTATTTATATAATCATTATAATTTAATGTAATTTTTAACTTTCCATACAAAGTTTTTTAAAATATGCAACTTTAAAGTCAAAATCTAATTAAATTTTGTAAATGCGAAAATATGTTTTGCGGAAAAGGCGAGTTTTTTCTTCTCTAACGCAACAATGAAGCAACAAATAGACTTATTTTTTTTCACACAGGTACATTGTAGTCCGTAAAGTCACATAGATTACTTTTTATTCCGGAAAAATTAGATTTCCGTAGTAATTGTAACTCTGTGATCGTTAATACGGCTTAAAGTTTTGGACCAATGTTAAAATAAGCCCATCGAGATGATTTTCGTCCCTTCAAAATGTGTATTCCAATGTTTGTATAGTAGCCATACCACCAATAGTTTTTATTTACACATAGCTGGCTCGATTTCACTTTAATTTTTTGATTTCAACGACATTCCAAGTGGAAGAGATCATGGGCCGTATAGTCAATCTATCGAGAACGAGGACGAGGATCAGAATCGAGAGATGTAGAAATTAAAAATTTTTATTTTTCTTGATTAAAATGTTGCTCATACGTGCAATAGGAAAGGGACTCAGACGAGTCTGCCTCGCCCCAAAAACTCGGCGCCCACCCCAGAAAGATAAATATCTGTCGCTTGCACACGTAATTAATTAAAAGCTACTTTCAATTAAGCGACGGTTCGTGTAAGCGAGGATATAGGTAATAAAAATGAATAGAAGCTCATTAACTATTTATGTCGCCCTTTGATTGTCAGCTAACGGGACGGTTACGTCATCATCATCGATGAACACGATCGACGGAATAACAAAAAAAGTTTATCGACAATGCATTTGCGATTGGCTACTTTTCATCAAAGCAAGTAGCAGCGAATGGCAGACGTCCCTCGTTCACGGGTCGGCCGTTGAGCTTCAAAAGAGTGCAGGCGTTTTGACGCGAACGCGGTCAAAGGTGCTTCAGCTGGCCTCTAGGCGTTCTCGTGAAGCGCATTGCGGGATTTTGCATGGAGATGGATACTGTAAGCTGGAGATGTCTATGTAGTTCTTCGGAGCGTTTCATTTAGAGCGCGTTTAAGAATTTTCCGTTTTTTTTTTCTTCTTTTTAGAGCTCCGTACGTACGAATGAAATATACGGAACCCTTATAGGATCACGTGTGTGTCCGTCCGTCCGTCTGTCACAGCCGATTTTCCTACGTACCTAGTGGACCCATTAAACCGAAAGTTTGTACACATATAGATTGTTTGTGATCCGAACACGGACGACTTATAACGTAAATAAATGAATTTCGAATACGCGGGTCACTTTTGGAGGCCAAATTAACTCTATCATTTGATATAACAAATGAAAAGGCTGGTTATGAGGGTCTCGATGATGTTTTCCGCTTACTCTTATCTCTGAAACTGCTGAGCTTAAAATTTTGGAAAAAAAATACGCAAAACAGTTTCTTATTCATAAAATGAAGGAAAACCTAAAGAAGTATATTTTAAAATGACACGGTTAATACTTAATGTTGTTCGTATGAAGTTTTACAGTTGTTTTAGTTACCACAAATATATTGGGATCTGGGTGCTTCCCTAGCGCTTGTTCCGCGCTCTCGCTCGCACGCTCAGTTCAGCCGCAACGCGACAATGAGTCATGCTTTTTCGTGCGTGCAGTCGGCGTTTATCGGTTTATAAGACGTTATCACGTCAAAAACATGGTAAATAACATGTTCTTCGCGAGTTCTTCTCGAAGTTGTGTGGTTGTTTTTTTTTCATTTTGGATTGAAGAATTATATGTAAATCGCAATAATACATGTTTAAATATTCAAACAAATGGTGTGTTGCAATAATGGTTTCAGTATTCATGACGTGATATTTTCCGCACGAGGAGTGCATTAAATGCATTATGCAGAATTGAGATTCTTTTCGTTTTCTATACTAGAAACACGAATTGAATAGCCAAATGGAATATGCGACATTTGGTACTACACAGTCTTGCAATATGACAAGGAACTGTCTGTTGAAGTTCGCTGGTGCACAGCGAGATCGTCATTGTATTTAGGGCAACATAAAATATTTAAAGAAAAACAGTTTTCAATAAAGAGACACTGGCTTTTTTTCTTAGTTACAAAATTATTTAAAAGGAAAAATGTTGACTACGAAAAAAAATATGGGGAGAAGAAGTGCTTGTATTTTTGTGCACACCTCGTTAGATATGAGACATTTGCTATTCCGTATTTAAAAACGGAACAAAAGTTTTTTTCGAACGCTAATAAAGGTTATTGAATTTAAGCTAATTCAGCCATTTGATGCTGTTACTATGTTAGTAAGAATCGTTTAAAGCTATTCGTTTGTGTGACGCACGCGGCTCAAGTACCAGGTTTAAGACAACCATGAATCACATTTCAGAGATACTACTGGCACAGCTTTGATTCTAGAATTTCTAGAATGTACGGGAAATGTGTACAAAATTTGCGAGGACGTAAACAAATTCATTTATATGGCCGACATTGCTTAATACCAGGATATTGCTAGTTGACCTACAATACTAGACACCTCGCCTACATTCGACGTATTTTCTTAATAAACTCCGTGAAATGTGTGTTTGCTAGTCTTCGAAGTTATATTTTTATATTCGAATATACACTCTAAAAAATTAAAGTGAACTAAGAGAGATTTTCTCTTAGTTGGCGTTAAATTAATCTAAGCAACTGTGGAAATTATGTATATTAACGAAAACTCATTCGTTCCAACAACTAGTTCATTTGTGATTGACCTAACAATCTAGGTACTATATTAATTTTAAGAAGTATATACATTGTTTCCATCATTACTTGCTTCCTAGTATAATTTAATCAGTTTTGTTTAGTTAACTTGTACACATATGTAGTAAATCAATTCAAAATAAATTAATAGAAATAATTAAACAAATTAGAGGTTTTAATTCTTTTCACTGTTAAATTAATAAAGTAGTATTTAATTTACCTAATACCTGTTAATTACATCAACTACTCATTTTTAAAACAACAAAGATAAAATGATCGCATTTAATACTTAATATTATTAGATTAACTATAAATTGAATGTTAAATTCTACTGAGAGTTTAAAACTATTTTCATATTAGCTGAGATAATAATCAATTTATCAATTGAAATAAGTGACTACCCTTCCCACCTCGCCTCGAAGGGCGGCGCGGGGGCAGGAGGCGAAGGCAGCTGAACAAATCTAATGCATGTGGTTAGTCAATAAAAGCATGATTAGTTGATTGTGTGCTGTTCGAGTTAAAATCGGTTCATTTCGTTTATGATTACTTTCTTTATTCATTTAGTACCTATTTGTATTACTCGCGAAAAGTCAGATGTAGTTGCATCAGTAAATGAGATAGTGTGGTTGGTGTTCATGTTGAAGACCAAGTGTATATGTGCCAAAAGTATAAGGAACCAAAGAACGAACCAAACACAGCACAGAAGGTTGTTAGTTTCTACAATTTATTAATATCGTCGATACCTTCTAACGTAAATATTTTAACAATAGCAAAGAAATACGTAACGTTACACTGTACTGTTTAAAAATTAATAAATAAGTATTTTCTTACAGTTTTTTTTTTATTTTATCTAAAATTGTCACATATGTCAATTACAACAAATAATGAAATTTATTTTTAAGATTCAACTTTTGGCAAGACACTAGATTTTCTAAATGTGGTGTGTTCTATAAATTATTTATGAGATGTAATAATTTGAACATAAACAGGTTTATGTTTCTTTTCATAGCATTAGCATCAACTTTGGTTTTCTACAATTGCCGATAAATAAAATATAATACAGCACACTGCCGTGCTAACTATGATCGAGGCTAGTTGCAGGTGGAGCAGAATGTCATGCTGGCATTAATTTTCAAAGTGAATAAAAAACCTTAGGGCTGTATTAATAAACCATCTTCAACTTTGATACCGGGTTTGAACTAGCACTGGAGGTGCTGTCCTAATTAAAATGTGGTAGTTAAGCTCACTCTTAAATGTGATACATATGAATTGGGTGTTTCAGGTGATTAAGTGTGAACTGTAGGACAACACCTCATACGCAAACTCATAGGTATTCTCAGAGTTTAGGGCGATTTAGTAATATGAGGCTTCGTCCGTTAAACAAAATGTTTTTTAGGGCCCCTTCCACCATCTTTTAAACTGACTTTTAACAAAAAGTCACTTTTAAAATAACTTTTGCTTTCTATGTCCTCCTTTTGACGGTTTTGAGTCTTAATAACAGTTTAAAGGAAAACGTGGAACGTAAAGCTAATTTTTAAAGTCACTTTTGAAGTGTCTAAGATCTAGTTAGGCTCGTATGCAATCAAGATACTTGATCACGGAAATCACAATTTTGTTAGAAGCAATCAAATTTTTTTTCAGTATACCTGTGGTTGCGGTATGAGATTTATAAGATTTATCAGAATCCACTGCTTTAAACTATAATTTTTTTTTATTTCAAATTACCTTATCTTTAACGGCGCTTTTACATTTGATTAAATAAAATTAAAAACATTTATTCCGAAAAAAATTTTGGAAGCAAACCAATTTCATGTATTCTTATTTTTTGTAAAACATGCTGCGGAAAGTAGACAGATGTGTAAACTCGTCTAGGTAATCGTGAAAATATAATACATGAATGCGAAAATATAATTGAGTGATGTATTGAAGCGGCTGCAAAGAATATGAGTAATACGGTCAAAAACTCGCCAACACTATAAGCTAATTGATGGCCATAAACTGGAAGTTGCTCATATCATAATGTCTAATAACTTTCGTTTGGAAATACGTAGCGCGCACTATAAGTTCTTGAACTACAATTCTACAAACAATACATTTAAAAGTAATACTACATTTGAAAATGGAACTCTTTGACTAAGAATATAATTCGTTTCTGTCTGTTAATAAAATTCTTTTAATAATTTTAAACAATTCATGGTCAAAAGAGCCCTTCAAATTTTGAATTGCGTTTGGTGATGAAGCACCATACAAGGTGACTATTTATAACTGGTTTCCAGAATTTGACTGCGATCGTGTCAATTTCAGTGATGAATTTCGTGATGATCGCCTGTGAACAAAACCACTGCTGTGAACAAAATACATCGATGGTAAGCGCTGTATGATTGAAACCGACAGGAAATTGACTTACTATGAGACTTGGGCATTTTTAGGCATAGAAATGTATCCAAAATACAATCAATCCTACACTAGCATTTCGATATGAAATAACTGTGCTCCTAGTGGATCCCACAGAATTTGACTGCGACTCAAATAACGGACCGAGTCACTCGGTGTAATGTCATGCTTACCAGATTCAAAGAAGCGTAGTCAAATTTGGTGTCGATAGTAACAGGTGACGAAACATGGATTCATTGCTACGACTCCAAGACAAAGCAGCAATCGTCCTTAAGGTTCTATCGAGATAAACCGGAATCGCACAAAGTAGGGCGCGAGCGAAGTGCCTCTTAGTGGATGACTGCTTCTTTTCTTAATAAAACTGAACACGTCGCTACTGTTGCTTTGGAGAATTGTCGTACCGTAAATAATACCAGCCTCGAACATTTTGTTTTGCCTGGAAAGATAGGCTTAAACTCCATAAAATAACTATAAACTCTTGTAATTTATCTCAGCACCAAGACAATCCCAGTCTCACACGGCCAAACAGGCAAATAATTTTTTTAAAGAGAAAAACATAGAACTTATGGACAATCCTGCATACGATTCCGACCTGGCATTTTGTGCCTTTTTTTTGTTCGAAAAAATTAGAACCAATTACACAGTCAACGATTTTCATCACCAGAAGAGGCTATCGAAGAGTATGAAAAATATGCTTCCGAGGTCACCAGGAAGAAGTGGAAAAAATTTTTTAAAAATTGGTTTATTCGTATAAAAAAATGCATTTGAATAGTGACTTTTCAAATGGGCTAATTTCATTTTATCGTTTTATACAGATATTGCAAAAAAATTCTAACATGAAAAATATGGGTTGAATTTTACTTTAAAATATATGGTATTTAATAAACATGTTCAACTAGCATACTAGCATATTTTTATTATATTCTTAATTATTCATATAAATAAAAAAATATTAAACTATTAGAAATAAGCACTTTTGATGGAGACTTCAAGAAATTAAGCTGTTTTGAACTGGAAGTTTAAGAATTATGCAATTATAAAAGGACTCTTTAGAAATAACAATGGTTTTGCGCATCAAAATAACAATAAAATTTACAAAAATCTTCATTTTTATAATTTAATTTAAAAGATAATTAAACTCTAATTTCGCCTACGTCTTCTGTTCCACAGTCAAATTCATATTCAATAATATCATTAGTATTATTATTAGCAATTGCGTTTAGCAAAATTTTGTAGCATTGTACTTCCTCCAATTCTTTCCAAACCGTTTTATAATCAATTTTGTGACATCTTTTTAATTTTCTAATAGACTCTTTAGTGTAACACCAATTATATTTATTTCAAGTGGAATCCTTTTCCCACGTTTTAGTAATTCCTATGTTTTTTCTATGCTTTTAAATCGATAATGTTCACAACTTGTCACTTCTCATCTTAAAACCTTACCATTTCGCTTCGAAATGCGGTAATACAATTCTTTTAACTTTCTGTTGCCCTCAAGAATTGACAAGCATTCTGTTAAACTTTTGATATCTAGTAACTTCCAATTTTTACCTAATATTTTTAATTCACCACGTTACAAAAAATATAAAAGCCTCGTGATAGTGAATTGTACACTCTTTTTTCTACAAGAAGTTCTTATTTCTTTGTTGGATCTTTTTCTATTTTAAATCGATTTGCTCAAGGGACACAAACGCTACACGCATCAGACGCAGAGTTTGAGAAATCCATGTTATATTCATTATAGAATATTTTATACAACACTGTTTTTAATATCGTAAGTTCAATAATACAAAATTATTATATAACTAATAATTTTAGAAATATGTCTTTTTACAGACTAATATTTCAGCATGCTCACTTGTACAGCAAAATAAGCTGTTTTGAAACAGAAAGGTTGTTTGATTATATATATCAAGAAAACTAATAGAAATACCCCTTTTTGTGACGGACATTTTTGGCGTGTGGCAAACGAAGTGGTAATGGACACATGTATCTAAAATCAAATGGTATTTAAAACAGAATTTTGCAGAAAAGTGGGGATAAGCCGTTTCGAAAAGACACTCCTCATTTATGCTAACGGAGAATATTTTGAGAAACAAATAAATTAATTTTTTACCATTCATAGTAATTTATTCTCGTTCATTCCCGAATTTTTCAGTGCGCCCTACGCATTAGCTTAAACGCTAGCTATTCATTTCCATTATGCAGGCAACAAAACGATATTAAGAATTCAGTGTTGCATGCCTGTGTAATACAGCGCCGCTCCCAGTCGCACCCTGTTCTATGAAACGGCGTACGGACTGCGGTTGGGCTATCACATCGCCGTTAATGAATTGCATGCTGTTGGTCAAGTGCGATGAGCATTTCAGATGCGATTATCAACAAAATAACAAAGCTTGCTTGTTATTAAATCGTTAACCATCACATCAGATTCCATAGCGCTATAATAATTACGGCAAACAAATATCTTATAATAACTCGGCAGGCATAGTCACGTAATTTGAATGAGGATGTAGTGTCTAATTTAGAGAAAGGTATTACAAGAGACGTAGCCACCTAGAAATGATGAACGAAACTAGACTGGCAAAACAAATGTATAGAGCGGATGTGTGTGACGAAAGGATGGATAATCGCTTTTAGAAAATCCTATGCGGAACAAATCGGTGGTGTATTGAAGAAGGACCAAATTTTATGCACTCAAATTGCTTGTATGAAAAGATTGATTGGCGCCAGTGAAGTAAGAGAGGTTCAATATGCAAAGATTACATTACTTGTCGGACTCTGAGATTTCTGCTCATGTACTAATTTAATGGGCGTGAATTCATATTATTATTATTTAGCTCTTATTGACTAATTTTTGATTACTTATTAAAATCTTAAAGTCTAAAATATTTTGCTAGTGAGATTAGTTGTATCTATTTGGTGAAAATAAATTAAGTGAATTATTAAAATTATTATATTTTCATAACGGGAAGTTAAAAATGTTATTTGTTCCCAATCTTTAATGCTTATTGATAAAATAACAAAATGATAAAACTTTTTAGTCTATGACAACTAGAATAAGTAAATCATTTATATAGGACGGAATCTCTTCCGTCGGCATTCGTCATTTGCAAGGTTATTTGCGGTCGCGAGAAATTCCGTTATTTGGTTGGTGGTCCGTCCACGAAGTTTCAAAATGGGTGGAGCAATCCCGACAACAATTCATGTATGAGATATTTTTAACGATATCGGCAGGCTACTGATTATAGTCTAAGATCCGGCATTAGAAAAATGTACCCTCACCTGTTAATTGAATCAAACAATGTTTTTAAGGCAGATAACAATATTGTAAATTTATGAAACAATGTCTGCCCTCCGTAATTCTGCTGCTACTTCAAAATTTATTATTAATAATATTTTTTTTGTTCTTATATTAATTGTACACATCGCTAGCACAAACTTTCGAATATGATGTTTTAACACCTTGTAGTTAAAGCGACCTTATGATAGCAGCCACCTTATGCCAGGTAAATACAGGTAGATGTTCGAACTTATTCTGTCATCTACACATTAATAATATTAATATGTAAGTTTATAAAATTCTAAATATATTAATAACTGATTTATTAATGTGACATTATAGAAAAATTAAGCAATTAATATTAATAGCAGCAGGACTACGGCGGCAGAAATTGTTCTCATAAATCTATAATATTATTATTTGCCTGTAAAACATTATTGTCCAATTAACAGATGATTGTACATTTCCTTTTAACACGCTTCTATTAACTTCCAACTGTGTTTGTATGTATGTATGTATGTTTGTGAATCCTCCTTTATGGCTGCTGACTCCAAACTTGTTTCTAAAATCCTCCTAAATGTGGTAAAATAACAGCCACTTAAGTATTTCCGACAATCAAAAAGCAATATGCATAAATAAGATGGGACATACATAATTAAGAAATAAATTTAGAATAAAAATCATTCAATCAGAAAAACATTCTAACTGGGTTGAATTATATTAAATCTAATTTGAATGAATATTAAATTCAATTCGCAAATAAAACGTTATTAGTCTGAATTGTTTTTAGAATTTATCACTGCAAATTTTCTTTAGTTCAAAACAAATCTGACTACTGTCCGCCCCTCTGCTGGAAGATCTCTATACCTACCCGCTTCAGTCTCTATTTTGGAATTTGACACCCCAAATTCCATTATCGAACGCTAAAGTGGAAAAATAATATTAACTAAACACGTTTTTAGTGAATAAATTCAGGTAATCCTTGAATATAGGGAACATCATGAATTAACAATAACACATTATTAAAGAAAGTGCTATGTTTGTCCGTTCCTGGAAAAGCCCACACTCCCTTTTCACTATAATAATATTTATTGTTGGTTCACAATCGATTTCTATATTCAAATTATTTCTACTTTTAGTTTATTCCATATAAAGCGTGTTTTTAGTTTTTGAACTATATTTTCTAATGCCGGATCTTAGACTATTACTTTCTACTTCAGGGACTGGTAGTACGTCCGGCAGCGTTCCTCCCTGCGCCAGCCCGTCTGCCCCGGAGCTGCATTTTGCCAACTTCTGTTAATTCAGGAATTACTTGGTTCCCGATGTGCCAGAACATTATACGTAAGGCGGACGGTTTCATACTGTTAATAATGCGGATGTGGTGGCGATTCCGCAACGTTTGTGCCGGAAACCATTTCAAAAGTTTCTTTTGCTGTCTCTTCTTGCCTTTGCCCCCGTCGAATGTATTCGAAAACGTCACAAAAGACAAAAATGTTATGAGTTGTTGATCTCAACGTTATTCAAAACTAAAAGATTGATATTATTTGGTGGCTTTTGCAAAAGTCGAAAATACTCTAATTCTTATTAGGGTTCCGTTTGTTGCCGCTGTACACTTATAATTATAACTTAACGAAGAGTTGTTTAAAATGTAAATAATTTGAAATCGCAACAACGTTTGCATCTAGGGAACTTTTTCCTTCCTAGCGGTGGAAAGTTCTAAGACGATTTGCGCGACTTTTCCCTGTGTGCTAAATCGCAAATCTGTCGCGAATCCACAGTAACATTTTTTAATCAGTACGCTACCGATGCCATTAAAATATCGGACTGTGGGCAAACGAGTGATGCAAAAACGGTTTAAACACATAAACAACTGACGCGTTCTGAATTCATCATTTTAAATTATTTACAAGGTAATAACGCAATTTTACAACTTAGTGCTTCTAAATGTATTAGATTATTTGCTATTATTATTAACAGTCGCTGTTGACGGCAGAATTACGACCGCCCTGCGCGGCTGTCGCTGCGTCCGCCGATTAGTTGATAAGGAAATGTAAATGTAGGATAGCGGCTGCGGGATAAAAAAAAAAACTGAATAAAAGGCCGTGCTATATAGCAAAGTTGCCTCTGAATATTAAAAGACCGAGAAGGCACCCGCAGCCGCATAAGTAGCATAAGTAGTTAACATTGTATATAAATGTATGTGTAAACTAATAACAATAAAATGCGATGAGTCAGAGGCGAGGTGCGCGGGGGTCGGACCTCTCATTGGCCGCGCGGTAAGAGACGCGCGCACGGGAAGGCGGCCGCGCTCGGCGCACAGCGCTGTTATATGAGCGCGGCCCGCCACAGTCAGTCCGCCTTCAACCGCCGACGAGGAAACACTCTCTACCCGAGTTCTGAAACGAAGTTCTGGTCCGCCCTCCGCCCGCCGTTAGTCTCACAGTGCAAAAGTGACTTTGTGTGTTGTGTATTTTCCTCATTTAAATCCCAGCCTGCCTAAAAATATATGCCGAACAAAAATCTGGTCCTTCGAGTTATCCGGATTGTGAGGAAAATTGTGAAAACTGTGTTGTGAATAAAGTGAAAATGGCATCAACCAGAAGCAAAACGCGATTAAGAGAGTGCAATACAGCGGAAGAAAGTACGATCGCCGACCGGGCTAGTGTCGTTCGGCGGGCCCGCATCCTCCACGGTCCGTCGCCGTACAGTGAATCCCGACGCGCCCGCCGCGCTCATACCGATGAGTGGCGGAGTAACGATCGATCACAGTGCTAGTGAAAGAGTGCCAACGACATCGCCCGTCCCTCCGGCGCGCGCGGTGTCACGTGCCGCGTCCGTATCGTCGCGCTCAACCCAAGCCAGCAGAGCCGCACGCCTCCGTATGGAATATGAGGCCGCGGAGGAGCTCGCTGCGATACAGAAACAGGACGCAGAAATACGGCGCGAGTTGGTTAAGAAAAGGCTGGCCATGAATTTGGCAGAAATAGAAGCAGCCACCGAATGTGACGAAGCCGAAGAACATGCTGTCCACCGAACGGAAGATTCCGCTCGTCGTGGAAGCCTGGATCGAGAGCACACCACCGGTAGTGAACGTCATCAACGCCGCCGCGAATCAAGCGGGGATACCTCGGCGTGAAGGCGTGGCGGACGACGCCGCCAGAACAACGCTACCGGACCGAGTGCAACCGGGCTCAGTGGCGAGACGTGAACATAGCAGTGAGGGGCGGGGCCAGCCGAGCTCGCCGATGCTATAAACAAACTGGCGAGACCGCGGCCGATACCGCGCCAAGTTTATGAGCTGCCCTCCTTCACGGGAACGTTAACGAGTGGCGGCTGTTCAAAAACTCATATGAAGCGACGACATCGACATATGAGTACAAGCCGTATGAAAATTTAGCGCGGCTACGGATGGCCGTGCAGGGAAAAGCCCGCACCGCCGTATGTCACCTACTAGCTGCAAACTCAAAACCCGAAGACATCATGGCAGCACTAGAAAAGAAGTTTGGTCGGCCCGAGCAGCTGGTCGACGAAGTGCTGAAGGAGGTGAAAGTGATGTCGAGGCTCACGGACAGCGGTCGTGAAATTAACGATTTCGCCATCACGACGCGCAACTGCGTGGCCGTACTACAAGAGATAGACGAAGAGGGCCACATACATAACCCGGTCCTGAAAGAGATATTGGAAAAATGACTTCTACGCAATAAATTTGCTGAATACTGGATGATGAAGAGAGAAGAGGGTCGTCGGGAGGCCAAGCTGATCGTACCAGCCGACTTTCTGGAGAGGGAAGCCGAGTTAGCCGCCGTCTACGCCCGGCCGCCGCCGCGCAGTTAAGCGCGAGCGCACCCGGAGGATAGCCGAGCGCGCACCGCGGCGACGTGAAGCCTTCAAAGTGAACACGCAAACCGAAGTGACGGCAAAGTTCGAAGTGCGCGTCCGAGCATAAGCTCGCCGCGTGACGCCTTTAAGGCGCTAAATAGTGATGAGAAATGGGACTTTGTAAAACGTGAAAAACTCTGTTTCAAGTGCATAACAAAAACGCACCCGCGCGCGTACTGCCGTGCGAAAGGCTGCGCAAAGTGTAACCGCGGCCACCATACGCTGCTCCATCCGAGCACGGGCAGCGACGCGCGACCCGCGCGGGCGGCGCACCCGAACGAATCGGCCGTCAGCGAAACCGTGACGAATATCGGGACCGGTGAGTCAAAAGCGCTGCTGAAAATTGTGCCAGTGACTATCCGGGCCGCCGATAGAGAAATAAAAGTGCACGCGCTGTTAGACGACGGTGCGACGGTGACGTTGTTGGACGACAGTGTCGCGAGTCATATCAACGCCAAAGGACCGCGGGCCGAGTTAAAATTAATAAGTGCGCGCGGTCACCAAATAAGTGATCGAAACTCGCGACGAATAAAAATAAAAGTGCGCGGACCGAACGGTGTCGAACGCGACATCCAGTGTCGCACGATCACGCGACTCGATCTGCCGTCGCAGTCACTCACGGCGGACGAGATCTCCAGCCATCACCACCTGAATGAGTGCCACCTGGAGGCGCTTCGTGACGCCAGGCCGCTGCTGCTCATCGGCCAGGACAATTGGGAACTCATCACCGGCAGCGACGTCCGGCGTGGAAAATCAGGTGAGCCAGTCGCGTCTTTGACGGGTCTCGGGTGGGTGGTGCACGGTAGAAGGGTAGGACGACAACGAACGACGGAATGATACATTGTCTCGCGGACTTAGAGTTAGCGGTGAGGGAACACTTTGAAATAGAGTCGTTAGGTATAACGCAGAGAGCGCGAAAACGCCGAAGTGAAACGAGCGAGTCGTATCCTGAATGACACGACGCGCCGTATAGGGAACAAATGGGAGACGGGTCTCCTTTGGAAGGAAGATGACCCGCGATTCCCGGACAATTACAATGGAGCCAGAAAACGGTTGACGAATATAGAGAACAAGATGGACCGCGACCCGCTTTCGCCGCCGCGTACACGGCGCAAATCGAAAAATTAATAGAAAACGGGTACGCGCGTAGGTTGGAAAATAGAGCGCAAGTGCGCGACTGTTTCTTTCTCCCACATTTCGCCGTTACAAATCCGAACAAGCCTAACAAGATTCGAGTCGTGTTCGACGCGGCCGCCCGTTTCGAGGGGAAGTCGCTAAACGACTACTTGCTTTCGGGTCCCGATTTGTTAAATAGTCTGACAGGGATTCTGTTCAGATTTAGAATAGGAAGCGTAGCCTTCACGGGAGACATCCGGGACATGTTTCTGCGAGTACGTGTCTGCGCTCCCGATCAACGAGCGCAGCTATTTCTGTGGCGAGGTGCCGATCGCGACAGCGAGCCCCGTGTGTACGCGATGACTTCGCTGATTTTTGGCGCGTCGTCATCGCCGACGTCCGCGATCTACGTACTCAACAAAAATGCGGAAACATGTTCAGATGAGTACCCAAATGCTGAAATGGCAGTGAAACGGGATCACTACGTGGACGACTTCATCTGTTCAACAGACTCAGTGCCGGAAGCCGCAAAATTAATAAGCGACGTCACCATAGTGCACGCGCGGGGGGGCTTCGATATCCGGGGGTGGGCGACTAACGCGCCGGAATTAAAAGAAAGCCTGTCGGCGGAGTCGTCCGCGGAGGCCGCCACCGTGTCACTGCACAAGACGAAAACAGAACGGGCGCTAGGCTTGATATGGGAACCGGAATGCGACAGTCTAGGGTCTGACGTCACATTCAAGAAGCTTCCGCGTGACATTGTAAACGGGAAAATAAGCCTACGAAAAGGCAATTTTGAGCCTGATCATGTCGATCTTCGACCCGCTCGGTCTTCTGTCCCGTGACAATAAAGGGTAAAATTCTAATGCAACGAATCTGGAGATCGGGGATAGGATGGGACGACGTACTACTCGAGCGCGACTACGCAAAATGGGTAGACTATTTAGACGAGGTGAGGAAGCTATCTCAGCTGCGAATACCGCGATGTTACGCGCTTAGGTCATCCAAGATAGAGCTCCACGTATTCGGAGACGCGAGCGAACACGCGTACGCGGCCGTCGCCTATTGGCGCGCGGTACGACCCGACGGCACGGTACATCTCGCGCTCGTCGCCGGCAAGTCACGAGTTGCACCAAACAAAGTCATGTCGATCCCGCGGCTCGAACTGCAAGCGGCGCTTTTGGCCTGTCGCCTAGCGACGAATATCCAAAAGGAGCACGGGATCGCGACAGAACGTAGGGTGTTATGGTGCGACTCAAAGACAGTCCTGCGATGGATCAGATCGGACCCGCGGGCATATAAGCCGTTCGTAGCGCACCGCCTCGCTGAACTCGACGAGCGCTCCGATCGTAACGAGTGGCGTTGGGTGAATTCCGCGGATAACCCCGCGGACGACGCGACGCGCGCGGACTGCGATCTGGAGCGGTGGCTGAACGGGCCCACGTTTCTTCTACGGAACGAAGACGCGTGGCCGATCGATAATGACGTCGTCGATGAACGCGTAGCCGACGACGAAGTGAAAGGGGAATCGATCAACGTAGTATGCACCACTCATACCGGGGACGTCATAGATGTGACTAGGTTCTCCTCGTGGACCCGCCTGGTGCGTACGTACGCCCGGGTGCTGTACTTCATCCGCAGGCTGAGGAAACAACAGCAGCCGTTCGGCGCCGATGATGTTATCGACGCTGAAACACGCCTGCTCAGGGCATCACAAAGAAGGGCGTTCAGCGATGAAATGCGGGCCGCCGCCGTAGGCGCGGCCACTCTCCCCGAGGAAGCAGTCTACGGGCGCTGGACGTCATGCTGACTGACGACTGGCTACGAGTGGGCGGCCGCTTACGCCGCTCGCCGACCCTAAGTTTCGATGAAAAACACCCCATCATATTAGACGGCCGGGATCACGCCGTCCGCCTGCTCGTCGAGCATTATCACCGGCGAGCGGGCCACGCCAATCACGAAGCAGTTGTAAACATCATCCGGGAAAGATTCTGGATCACGAGACTCAGACCGACGGTGAAGAAAGTGGCCAACGCCTGCCGCCTGTGTCGAGTTCGACGCGCACAGCCGGTCACGCCGAAGATGGCCGACCTCCCGGGAGGGCGCCTCGCCTTTCGTCAAAGGCCATTTACGCACACAGGGGTGGACTACTTCGGGCCACTGGAGGTGACCGTCGGGCGACGTCGAGAGAAGAGGTGGGCGGCGTTATTCACGTGTCTGACGACGCGCGCTGTCCATATGGAGGTTGCGTCCTCGCTATCCGCCGACTCCATGATAATGGCGCTGCGAAGATTTATGGCAAGACGAGGTCAACCCGACACGCTATATAGCGACCACGGCACAAACTTCGTGGGCGCAGCCGCAGAACTCTCCCGAGCTCGCCTGGAGATAGAAGAGCGAATGTCCGACGAGGCGACGACTCGGGCGATACGATGGCTGCGCATACCCCCACACGCCCCGCATATGGGCGGAAGCTGGGAACGCCTGGTCAGGTCCATAAAGGTGGCTTTGAGCGCCACACTGCATACCAGAGCTCCGAAAGACGAAGTACTACACACACTGCTGCTAGAGGCCGAATTTGTTGTGAACTCTCGACCGCTCACACACATATCGGTCCTCCCGAGTGACCCCACGGCGCTGACCCCGAATCATTTCCTGCTGGGGTCAGCCGCCGGCCGATGGCAGCCGGGACATTTCGACACCTCTGAAGAATGTTCCCGAAAACAGTGGCGAGCGAGTCAGGCGCTCGCAGAGATGTTCTGGCAGAGATGGCTGCGAGAATACCTCCCCACGCTGCAGAGACGTCACAAGTGGACAGAGGGGAGGCCACCGATCAAAGTCGGAGACGCGGTCGTCATCACCGACCCCGCCTTACCACGTAACACGTGGCCGAGGGGCATCGTCGAACGGGTCTACCCAGGGATCGACGGGCAAGTGCGAGTGGTGGACATTCGCACGGCCCATGGACGGCTGAGACGACCAACTGCGCGCCTGGCGGTCCTGCCTACCGAAGTGGAGTCGTCGCACGCTCCGACCGGGGGTGGATTGTTGACGGCAGAATTACGACCGCCCTGCGCGGCTGTCGCTGCGTCCGCCGATTAGTTGATAAGGAAATGTAAATGTAGGATAGCGGCTGCGGGATAAAAAACTGAATAAAAGGCCGTGCTATATAGCAAAGTTGCCTCTGAATATTAAAAGACCGAGAAGGCACCCGCAGCCGCATAAGTAGCATAAGTAGTTAACATTGTATATAAATGTATGTGTAAACTAATAACAATAAAATGCGATGAGTCAGAGGCGAGGGTGCGCGGGGGTCGGACCTCTCATTGGCCGCGCGGTAAGAGACGCGCGCACGGGAAGGCGGCCGCGCTCGGCGCAGCGCTGTTATATGCGAGCGCGGCCCGCCACAGTCAGTCCGCCTTCAACCGCCGACGAGGAAACACTCTCTACCCGAGTTCTGAAACGAAGTTCTGGTCCGCCCTCCGCCCGCCGTTAGTCTCACAGTGCAAAAGTGACTTTGTGTGTGTTGTGTATTTTCCTCATTTAAATCCCAGCCTGCCTAAAAATATATGCCGAACAATTATTGTTATTATTAGTGATGCACAAGGAAAGAAAGAAGAAGAGATTGTGCCCGTGGAAATTTAAAAAAGAAGCAGAGAAAGGAGATCGTTTTAAAAAAAATGTCTGAAATCTTTTTAATTTTGTCAGCAATCAGATATCATGCAAAACATAATCTCATTTGTAATCGTAAACTCGTTGATTTCGACGACAGTAAATTAACGGATTAATGATTTACGGGTTAACGTTTATTCACTACATACATCGAACGCTTAAATTATTCACTTTAAAAATAAAACCTGTATAAATCAGCATCGAAGAAAAAATGGCAATGCTCCAGTATAAAACGCGTGAATATGTTATGTACAAGCAATGTTAACTACTTCACTTTTTGTTAACACTAGATATTGCTTCCCATCTAATTTGCGTACCGCAGGCTATATTTAAATTGTTTCAAGAAACATTTTCCAAAATTCAAGCATGGATAAATATAGAACAACCAGCCGGAAATCTGACTAATAAATGCATTAAATCTTTATAAACATTGCTGTGAAAACCTATTTGAGATCTGAAATTTACAAACTTTATTCCATTGAGGTACCTTTTATAGAATCGCCATGACAAAAACAATAAATAGCCTTGTTTCTTGGTTCTCCTGGAGAAAAATAACAGCACTCGTTTACGATTTGTATACAGTTGATTCTTCCGGTTACAACTGCAAAACTGAAAAAAAAGATCTCTGCTTCCAAAACAATTGAAAATTTTCGTAGAACTCTAGAAGTGAGAAGGGCTATGGTCTTATTCTGTCAACCAAAGTAAAACATTTTGAAAACTAAGATTGTGTTTAGCAACGGATATTTTGAAAAATGTATTTGCAGAAAAAAGGCAGGAAGTGTCTATGAATAAATAGGTAACCTAGGCCCTAAGATCATTGGTTTTAAGTTTTATAACATAACCTATGTAAGTTTTTTTTTTGTTAATTCAAATGTTTTTGGTTTATCTTATAAAGAAAACATTACTCTACTTTTGAACTTAAACGCAGTCAGGCAAAAAGGGCCCCCCAAACAAATTTTGATAAGGGCCCATTTAGGATTAGCTACGCCACTGAAACACATAGTGAATAATTAATGTGAATTCACATTTGCAGAGAGGTAAAACTTTGTAAAAACCTATTCATTTTTGTAAATAAATTTAATCTATTTGTAATTTATGGTTAATTACCTAATTTTACAAAAACTTGTCTTACATTTGCAGTCATATGATGAAATTAATTGATTTTGATCAAATTTTTATCTTTATAAAAGTAAAATATGTAGACATCGCACAAGATCTGCATTCCTTTCGTTCCATATCAAAGCTTTTGTTGTTTTACAACGTGTCCAATTCATTGTAAATATTATTTTTACACAGATGTTGTTAATTTAATACCTTACAAGTGGTATTATCCTTTATGATCCAAAAATAGAATCAAAAATATCTCAATTTATATTTATTTAGAGACTCCCACGTAGTGAAAAAAGAGATTGAAGTATTAATGTATTTTATAGTCATTATTGTCAATTAATTGTGCCTGCGATTCTCAAATCCTACGAGTACTAAAAAATGTACGTTTTATTTTACCAAAATCTTTTCACGGAATATGTAAATGTCGTTCTGAAATTCGCTCATATTTCATATGAAAACCCATTTGGTAGTTTTGGGATTAGCGTGTTCAAAAACATAAACAGACCTACTAAGTTTTTGACGTGATAACATCTTATAAATCGATGAACGCCGGCTGCATGCACGAAAAAGCATGACTCATTGTCGCGTTCCGCCTTAGCCGAGCGTGCGAGCAAGAGCTTGGAACGAGCGATCTCTCTTCCAGTCCATCGGTCGATGCGTCCGAGTAGAAGAGAGACAGCGGCCGCACACAACCTACACGTGAACTGTTTTCTCAACTCTTTATAAAGTGAAGGGAAAAGTTAATGTGGTTTTCATTGTTTATTACAACAATAATTGCGGCAAGTGATAATAATCCAATTCAATTTATGAAAGTATGCAATTTTTCATCAACGTTTTCTTATGACGTTATCACGTAAAATTATCGCTCGTAAACCGACTTTACACACACAACTAATTTCAAAAAATACTCTTATTATATTACGTCAAGTAATCAATTTTAGGCAAATATTCTCAAGACACGACGGTTTTATAGTTTCAATATGTTTAGAGGTTATACTAAATTAGATGAGGAGCATTTTGATAAAATAACGATCAATTGAACTAGCGGTGCAGAACCGATTTATGATTTATCAAACACCGATAGTACGAAACATTGCATCGTATGTTACTGTATAGTAAAAAATTTAATGTGATATGAAGTATTTTTTTAATAAAACTGCTATCGATACTAATTTAAAGGAGTCGATCGTTAACTCTTGCTGAGTTCATAAACAAGCTCAGAGTCGCTTGAGGTGTGATAGAAAGGGGTATGCTCAGTACTCTTCTGCGAGATAAAATCGGAAATAACGGTATCCGAAGAACGACGCTACTAACAGATGTAGTTCACAGTGCAAATTCATAGTGCATAGGGCAGGTTACATCGCCAGTAGAATTGAAAACCGATTTGCAATTAATATCCTCGAGTGGAGACCACAAACTGGACCTCGCAACAGAGACGACCTACCACTGGGGAAGCTCACTGGTAGGTCGTCTAGCATCCGGTCCAGAGAGTGACGTAGCTAGGGATGGGCGGCGGGGGCGGCCCGCATCGAGTTTATCCGACCGCTAATTTTGATTCACAAAAAATAGACAACGAAATATAAAACATTGTTTATCAGTACAGTTTTTCTTCAACCTAACGGTTTTGATTTTTAGGTGTCACTTCAAATCCACTCTGTGACACCCAGGCTAGATACGCCATTGGGTCATGACCGGTCATGATCGCGTCCACCGGTGAACACGGGTGGCACGCGATCGTACGTCTCGTGGAAATCTAGAGGCGAGACAGCTAGCAGCGGATGTCAGAAGGCTGAAAGGGATGAAGTTTTGTGATGAACCTCTAGAACAATTGTAAAATTCTCATACTAACATGTATAGAGAGCTATATTATTTGTAAATGCAATAGCTATTTTTTTTATTCTGAGAACCAATATTAACGCTCGACTTCGGCCGTTTGTTTGTACGTTCATTGATATATCCATATGATTTTGATTGAATTTGTAAATGCAAATATATCTTAAAATGTTTAAAGAGGTATGGTAGCTGTTTTCCCCGGCTTCGGTTACGTGTAAATTATACATAAAGTCGCGACTATAATTTTTTGTGAAAACCAATCTCGAAAACCACATGACCGATGTCTATAGGTCTATTATGGATGTGATTTTTACGATCGTTCTATAAGGGCATAAGGCTTCGATATTTATTATCCGAAAATTCGTTTTACCAGGTTTTTAATTACTCTATCACTGAAGCATACGCCCTCACAACAGACAGAATAGTTACTTTGTCGGTATCAAAGCGAGGTGCCCCAGCTGTCGGCGAATATCAACGACTCAGAGAGCGCGCGGCGTCGGTTTGACGAGGACGTGTGCGGTGGTCGTTAAGGATTGTGGGGAAATTGCAACGTGAACTCATTATCTATGGTGAACTCTTTTGCGGAAGACTGTTGAGTGAAGTTCTGTATTTCATTTATTTCGTGACTGTTTTTCCTTTCGCCTGTGCCTGCTTAGTCGGTAAGTTTATGTTTGGAGTTTCGACTTTGTTTTGATGGGATATATAAAATAATAACTGTAATACAATTCGATTTGAAATGAAAGTGATAAATGGATATATTTTACGACATAATTGTTTAAATAATATCGTAACATTAATTGGGCTTGATTACAGTCTTACCGCGTGATTTTGTCTTTTTGTTATTTTGTTTGTTTGTTTATATTAGCGTGTGAATTTCTACCCGCATTTATTTTTTTTAAAGTAAATTTTAAACAAAATAGTCCTTCATTCAAAATAATGTCTATTCTAAATTGTTATTTTAATTTCGTACATGATATTAAGTATACCATAGATTTTTCTTGAGTTCATGTTTATCAATCGTAAAATCGAATTATATTCTAGATAATTTATTACTACGTTTTAAAATTTTTGTTTTTCATTTACGCCATATCAGTTACTGATTACATTTTAAAGGTTTCTTTTGTGATTCGCACAAGCAAAAATTATACGGGCTTTGTATTTCCGGAAAGGCTTTTTTTTACGTTTGGTTAGAAGTTTGTTTAACGGGCCACCTTTGTGCTCGCCCAGGTAAGGGACAGGTATCGTGAATATTTGAAGTTGAAATACTTGAAAACATAAACTGTCCCGTTTTTAACACGACCCGAAACATTGACATATTGTATGTAGATACACAAATTGTTCACATTGATCCCTTTTTTTTTTATTTAAGTGCTAAGTATTGTAGGCTTAAGTTACTTAAAATTGAAATGTTTAAATGTTACGTTTATAGCGATTAAGGTGTATTAAGGTGGTCTGACCATCTGGGAAGGATAAATGTTAGTAGACAGACAAAAAAATCTATAGAGCTAAATGTATGATGGAAGGGCCGGCAGGGAGCGTCTTGGAAATTCCTATGCAGACCGAATTGGTGGTATATTAAGAAAGGGCCAAATTTTAATATCTAACATCGTTGAGTTTGCATGAAATGAAACATGCAAAAATCGTGTCTGTGGCGATCTGTGGTTTTTGCCTTCTGTACCTACCCTTCTAAAAGATAAACGCCGATTTATAGAAATAACTGTTTATTAAAATTTGTAATGCGTCGAAATGCGACATCGTTCACATTTTGTAGTAATAATGAGTATCCAATCGATGAGTATGAAAATTCTCGCTGGATGTCCCCTTTCTAGTAATATAATGTATTATATAGTAATGTAATATTAATAAAATAAAAACACATAAATATCCAGGCAGCGTTTAAGTTTTTTTTTGTGTTTATCTATTGAATACTGCAAATAATATCCGTGTCTAACATTGTATTTATATCTAAATATATACAATGAACTAAACTTATCACGTATCTAATAAAGCTTCAGTTGCAGTAGATATTAATATGTACATTCTAAAATCGGTTCATTTCCTTATCTCACAAAAAAAAATACAGTGACGATGGCTACCTACCTCATAAACAAAATGACGCGTACTCAGTACGTATTTTATTTGTGATAAGATTCATAACAAATGGCAACATTTAAAACCAACAATTTAATTACAATTTAGCTACATTTATATTATGTTTATTTAGCAGTTTGTATATTTTTCGCGTAAATCCGTTGTTTTTTAAATCGTTAAACTGAACCTAAAAATAAAATTAAACGTGTCTCGGTAAACGCGAGTATATACCTTCTCAAAGTGATGCAAGTCAGTTGTCGATGAATCGGGCTTAATCACCCAACTATTGAAGCGTACTTTCCCACAATCCTTCTTCAGATTGAGGGTCCTCGTATCAAAGCACTTCATGCCAGCCCGGTGCGGGTTGGGGGTTGCTGAGTACAGGGTCGTAGCTACCGCCGTATCTGCCGTATCAATTATATGGGGCCCCCGGACTACGGGGGCCCCCAACGTGCGTAAGCAAAAATTGATAAAACCTTTTTTTTTATTTCACAAATGACTAATGTCAAAAAAAGCAATTTCTTTCTTTCCCGCATAAAACATGCGTTCAAAAGTTGGCAGCATTCCCTAACAGCAATCATAAACTAAGAAAGCATGTTGAAGTGATAAGGTTGAAGTTTGAACCTTTTGGCAATAAATGAAAGACGTACTATGATCTATTTGACAGTGAAAGAAAAAAATGAATATTAATGTAATCCGCCGCACATAAATAATGACGGTTGTTATGACAAAGATGAGGATGGCGTACAAAGCCCTTTAGTACTTACTGTATGAATAAAAATATTAAGGTTATAACTAATTTTTAATGAAGTTTTTAATTTTTTAATGGTCATTTTGTTTTTCGGAGCACAGATGAATCCAAAAAAATCCCAAAAATCGCTCTTGTTGTTCTCGAGTTACAAATGGTGTAACTAACACAACTTTCTTTTGAATTGTTTGTAAAAAAATTGGAAAAAGTGACAGATAGATAATTATGATGAATAAATATTTCTTTTAATTTTATGCAATTTTTTTTTATGAGAAATCTTTACCCTTCCTAAGGGCCCCCAAACAATTTTTTATACGGAGCTCCGCCAAGGCATGCTACGCTTCTGGCTAAGTACCATTGTCATCGTTGCGAAGACAACATCCGGGATCAACGGCTAAACGAGGTACGGAGCGTCTAGTATAATTTGACTTAGGTCAAAAATTCTACGGTCGATTCGCCCGATGGAACCCTACGGCACCACCTCCCGTTGTCCGAAGGCGACGCACTTGGCCACCGAGCCACCGCCAACGTCAGACAAGTCGATACTTTTCAGTATTACGTAACGCATTGAACCGGACAGTGGACACCGAACAAACAGTGGTCATTCGAGCGGCTTCGCCTGGCCTCGCACAGTTTTTGCTTCTGGCATTCGCGCGTCGTCCCAGGCTTCGGGCGACAGACGCCATTGCTCACGGCCGGGGTGGACGCAACAGCGATGTTAAAGGAAAAATCGATGAAATATTGTATATAACTGTGAGCGTGTCGTATACGCTAACATTTGTAATTGTACTTTTAATTACTTCTTGTTTTGTTTTTTTTTTTTGGTAAAATTAATAATGAATCTTTTTTTGTTGAGGTTTCTTTTTAAATGTTACATGTTAGTTCACAATAGTTTTTCTTTTATTATGCGCAATTTGTTCTTTTTTTAGGGTTGCATATTAAAAAGAAAAAGGAACCCTATACGATCATTTCGTTGTGCGTCCATCTGTCTGGCTATCAAGACCCTTTTTCTCAGGAACGCGTAGAAATATCAAGTTGAAATTAATATCAATTATTTAGGTTAGCAGTCCCTCGTGACGTTGTTAAAAATGCCAATGTCGTGAGTCAGCACAATCAAAAATACGGCCAAATAGGGCCATTTATACCGCATATTTTAATACTCACAAGGGAATCAAAACCTATCGCGTATTTCACGCTGATTTGAATCACAAAATTTGCCAAGAAGAAAGGTCTCACAGCACAGGTAAAAGAAATATCTGAAATTCGTAACTTTTCATTATACAATATTAAAACAAAAATCATAATTACAAACTTACACTTGAAATTGTAGTATGGACCGTGATTTACACTAATACATAGAATATCATTTCTTAATTTCCCACTACGAATATTTAAAATTTGTAAAAATTCGGGTATTTAAAAAAATTGAAAAAAAATTATCAAATATCTAGTTAGTACCGGTATCATCGAAAACAAGCAAAAAATAATTGACACTCTTTATGGATATAATATCTACATACATATACATATGGACACCATCATAGGGATTTAAATTCTGTATGATATATCACACCTAACGTTGGCTTGCGTAACTTTTTTGCGTAGTGAACGAACGTTTTGCTTGTACGTGTGAGTTAGTTCGTTTTACGTGACCTCGTTTCGGTATGATTGAAATTGAAAATATTCAAAAAAAAAAACAAGTCAAATGCAGCGCGTATAAAAACAGCAAACAACAGATGAGTAACTGTTGAAGAACTGCTCCACTCCACACATGTTTAACACATTTTTTTTTCCTTTTCGCGCCGTTTTGCTATCGCGATTGCTCCATATGGCGACAGTTTTGCAATAATCAAACAGTTTTCAGTCTCAAGTTCGATTCCGAGTGTTCAGTTTTTATGTCTATGTCCCGAACGCATCAGTCGGGCACATCGAACCAATTGTTGTAATATAGGTCGGTCCCATTCGAAACGGGATGTATGGTCACATGACACTTAGTATCACCATGCAGGCCTGCGGGCCTAGCATGATATCCTAGAACGGAGCCTACAGATCTGTCCGTCTCGCGCTAATATACGGAATGTAATTACAGTCTAATACAGAACCCCCGTTTAGAACATTCATGCTAGGCCCGCAGGAACGAAAATGTCATCCACCGAGCATCGAATCCGAAATCCCAGCGTTGTACGTGAAGTGGTATTTTGCGAGTGTGACAATGGATTGGTGTTATAATTTCAATGTAGCTTATCGTACGACGGCAGTCTGACGTCCGCGGCGGCAGATAAAGCGTAGCACACTTGAGCAAAGACTACAGTCGATTGACGACTCGGACTTGCGTCACGGACACAATTTAGCACTTTGAACTCTAAACTGTACCATTCTCGGAGTATCGAGAGATTTCTGTTCGTTTAATTGTTCCATGTATGTTATTGTGCGCTTGATATAAACTAGTTATATAAATTCTCGTTGAATCGTATTGATATCTCCTATATTTTCTTTCGGTTTCTTGCTCATAAGTCAACTTTTGTTTGCATTTTATTCTTAGTTAGGAAAACTTGTAGAACATGTGAAACTATTAACTTTTGTGTGTGAGATGTAGCATTGTGTGATTAATATTGTCGTATTAAAAAAATACTATACATTGAAATGTATGTAAGTGAAACAGTTGCTTAAAATACCTACTGATTTAAAAAAAAAATACATTTGGACAGTGACATGTTCAAATACGTGTTCAATTTTCATAAGAGAATCTTTGAAATTTCATAAGAGTAAAAGGTGAAAATAAATGGATTTATTGTATCATATAGATTATAATAAACAAATAAATAATATATAGATTTATTATGAAGTGTTCTTATGAATTTCACCTTGGCGCTATCAAATGTCGAAAAGTTCGTTAAGAATGGTGCGATGTAATAAGTACAACTAAAAATTACTTTGTAAAAAATTTAATAAGAGATACACACACTGACGGGTTGAAATTCCGTAGGATTTGAGAAAATTAAAAAACTGGATCGCGTAAAAGTGAACTAACAAGATGATGCGTCTCCCATATACAAACATACACACCCAGAGACGCGTGAAAAACATAAACCGGCCTTTGTTGTCGTGTAGTCGGGCAAAACACATGCACTAAACATTATGGTACTTGTCTTATTTACCTACAATAAATACATTAATACTTAATAATTTTATTTATTATTATTATTGACGTGACAACGTCTTAAATTAGGTTGCGGCTGGGAGTCACTTATGAAAAAGGTGTAACGCTCGGTAACGTAACGATGAGTCACCGAACGAGAGAGAGGCCCGCCGAATGCCTTGCGTCTCTCTCCCACTCAACTATGATCGGTCTGCCGCGCGCGCAGCACTAGAGAATTAGTGCATAGCTTGCAAATGTATTGCAAGTTATTGTATGTATATTTGTATATAAATACGTATGTATGTGTAAAGGTAAAAATAAAATTTTGTTAATATGAAATTCAGTGCGAGATTCTTTGTATAAATTAATGTTTTAAATATAATTCTTTGTATAAATAACTGTTTTAAATTGTTACTATTATTTCATCCTTCTTCCTACTATACGAATGAATATTCACATTAAAATGATTTTACCATTCAAAGTCGTTGTCACGTAAAACTTTCGCCCGTATACCGACTTTACAGGCAACCAAATTTTTTTGTTATTATTACATAATTAGTACTTACCTACAATAAATAATTAATATATATAATACTAAAAATATAATAAATAAATAAAATAAAAATGTGAAATATATGGAATCCAGTTCCTGACTGTTTTATTATACATATAAAAGTGTTATGCTTGATAAACCAGCCAGTGTTACCTAAACCTCGTCCATCTAGCTATATAAGGGCGGGCTTACACGTGTAGCTAGGTCTCGGTGCAGTCTCAGGAGCAACGCAGGCTGCCGTATGAGGTAAAAAAAGCCTCAGTCGACACCGGCCAGAAAAACCGGTCAGAATACGAACGATGAGTTTCTGAGCCCATGCTTAGTTGGCGAACTGGCTAAAAATTAATACATGTTTCATATCTACTCTAAACTTCATTTTAAAATATATTTTGGCTTAGTAAAAAAATGTGCACAACATTTGAATATAAATCAGACATAAAATTCTAATTTCATATACAAAGGCACATTTCATTCTGCTATATAAGAGGTAATCATATTAGGGTATTGCTTCTGCATTATTACAACAACGACATTGTCATCTCGGCAATGTATTCCGACATTCTTCTTTGACCGCATCATAAACAGTGTGTGACCATCGACGAATTCACATCGTCCATGACGCCTTCTGTTTGCATGAACTTCCTGCTTGTAGTTTGTACCACATAATATACATAATAATGTAATAATAATTTATATACTCCATAAAAGTGTAATATTGTGGAGTCTGGTGCCTGAAATAGGCATAAATGCCTGTGTTACAGGTCACCAGAATCTGTGTCACTGTCGATTCCGAACCTGGCCTTGATTTAAGTAGGTACCAATTTTGATAACGCTTTCGTCCCCGGTCTCGCTCTAATTCTGATCTCTCTTTATTCCAATTCCTCTCATGATCTTGATTAGAATTTTGGTCCCACGCTCGATTACAATCTTGATCCTGCTCTCGATATCGATCATTCCCGGCTCTCGATTCATCTCCTCGTCCCGTTTCCAATTTCCATTCTATTACCGTTCACAGTTCTAATATATAGGGATAATGTTGCTTTCTATGAGTAAAAGAATTTTTTAAATCTGTAATAATAAATATGTAAATGAAGCCAAAGCGATATGTTAAAAGTCTAATTTGCTGAAGGAGTTTCATATTGATGAAGTAATTCTTAGCATCGGTTTAGTAGTTCGATTCAATAGTATAAATACGCAGATAACTCCAAATAGAAATGATAGTTTCGTTTTTCAGAAATCTTTCTATTTGTCAGTACAACATGTAGTCAGTTCCGTAGTAATTGTATGAATAATTTAAGCACGCAAAAAAAAACCCACAAAATACACATTCATTTTTATATATTACACAACCCCATTCCTCCCACCTAATTGAGAAAGACGCATCTAATTTTCAGTCATACCTCGGTCTATAAAAAAATTCATAAAAATTCAACCCCCCCAACTTTGATAAAAAGGAAATTACACAGATATAGACACATATGCAACTACATAAAAACAAATGAATGTAGATATTAAAAAAATAATAATGATTCATTTTTTTATGGTTATCATACGGTGTATCGAAATAAGGTAAAGCCTGTCAATTTTGAAATTTCAGGTTCTGACTGTACACTAATTTTCATTGAGCTCGGTCAAACCGTTCTTAAGTAATAAAACAACATATACACCGAGGGACAAACAGACAGACGTATATCATTTGCGCAATCGTATGTTCTTACTGTACAGTACTGTACACCAATTTTCATCAATATCGGTGAAATCTTTTATAAATTATAAAAGAAAACGCAAACAGACAGGACTAACATTAAGTTCTTACTCTACACCAATTGTCTTTAAAATCGTTGGAGCCTTTTTCATGTTATAAGGGAACATACAGTCAGATTCTCAAACAGTACCTTATCATTTGTGCAAACTTTTGTTCTTACTGTATACTAATTTTCTTTACAATCGGTGAAACCTTTTTCATGTTATAAGCGACTATACAGACAGACAGACAGACAGACACGAGTTGTAAAAATGGTAGATTTGGAGTCAATTAGTCATAAAATGAATATCTATCAGGAAATTTTACTTATATAGCATAATAGATATAGGAACTGTATTTTCTAGTACAATTTTTTATTACTCTAAGTAAGCAATTCATGTATATATTATACAAAAATGTATACATGGGTATCATGGAAACGACTCTGTTTCAATGTAAATTTGTACTTCGATAAAATGTTGTTTAAACGTTGCTTTATAGCGCCATTTCGTACATTTATGAGATAATTACGTTATTGCTATATTAATGGGTTTCAGAAATAAATGACACTACATGATTTAAACTATGGACGGCATTACATAAATAAAATACGTAGGTCAATTTTTCATATTATTATAATATGTATCTTAATATTCATTGTAGGAAATGAACATGAGCAACTTTCGAATTTCCCGTGGGAATATAACTTCCCACGGGAAATTCGGAAGACATCAAGTGAAGTTCCGTTGCCCAGACACTTAATATGAGTAAAATCAAGCACCAATGCTCTGATAGTTTTAATTTTCTTAATTTTCACTTGCAAATATGAAGAAAGTTTACATTTATAGTCACCCTTAATGGTTTAGTAATGAAAAGAAAACGCCGCATTCGTAAATCAACAAAAATATATTATATACATTGGACATATGGTTGTCATTGTGGCTCCATCAATCGTCTGAACATCGTACAATTTAAACGCGGTCCGTCTTAAGTTCTGCAAACGTCGACGTTTGCGTCATAAATAAAAAATACCGGCGCGCGCGCCGCTGGGACAATCCCGTACATCATATGAACCCGGCCTAAATCGCGTCGCAGTTTTTATCGCCGCCACCGCCCGCGCCATAAAGTCGGTGGAAGTGGTGCGCATTTCCTAATGGCTCCTGTAAGATTAACTACGTGCGGTCGCAGTCGAGCCTGAATGTTGTTGGTTATTTTAAACTGGAAACGCGCTCCGCCGATATGGATGTCGTAAGGGGCCATCCATAAATTACGTCACACGAATTTCATGATTTTTTGACCCCTACCTTGTAAGGACTCTCCCCCTCCCTTGTGTGACATATTTTGCAGTTTCACATCTAAAAAATATTGAATTAAAACAACAGTTCCGAAATTAGTTTTATTTCCATTGAATTATTTTTTAATAAAATTAACTTCAAGTCGAACTTTTCAAGAAATTAATAAAACAAAAACGAATACTTGTATTAGTTATAGAAAACTTAGTCATCTTCAGTCCATGGACTTTGAACCCACTCCTTTAAATTATTTACAACTGGTATAGCAGCCACTTTGTTCTTGTTTGGGTTCTTAATGTCAGGAACATTCGTTGTGTCAACATTTATTTCATCGTATCATACAGCATCACCATCATCGCCCAAACAAAGAACTTCCCTGGCACGTCTAGCAGTAATTCTTTGAGGACGAATTTTTGCGATGGGCACTACTTCTTGTTGACTCTTATGTGACTGCTTGTGTTGATTAGCGACTTTGCATGATACAAAATATACACCACAGATGCCACATGATCGCTTAAACAAGTATGCCTCGACACTGGGACAATAGCGATCATATGGAACTTGCTTCAAATGTGATGACGCTCGGAGATCCAAAGCTAGCTGAAATAACAACGGAGCGAATTTACCTTCAGCGTCATATATCTATACGGTTACATACCCGCTTGACGTTTGACTAATTAAAACAGGTGGTGGTAAAAGCCCCTTTTGTAAGAATCGCCAAAGGCTAGATCGACGCACTCCACAACATGCGACAATCTCGCATTTCACTATTTGTAATAAATATTGTGTTCACGCACATGATTTGCGTACCAAGTGGCATTATTTTTCAATTCCTTAGTCTGATTAATATTCCGTCTAGTATCTATTGGCACAATATATTCGGCAACCACAGGAAAACCATCGATGACCATTTGGCTCCAAATATTAGCCAGTACAATGCGTGCACTCTCAAAGTTTCGTTTTTCTAATTTCAAATCCGTTGTTCTATTACTGAAATCAGGATGTGAATCGAAAGTATCATATTTTAATAGAACACCAGTAAGTTCGCGACTAAGAGGCGCCATTCGTAGTTCCACTCTGTTGAAAGCACTTCTTTCTAGAGCATTTGTAGCAATATAAATAGCATCCAAGTCTAAATCTTTAAAATGGCGTATAGTTGAAACTATAACTCGCTCGTATCGTGGATTTTCGTCTGGACCACCATCTGAAGTAAAAATAAATATGGGTTTTACAAAACATTCATAAGTTCTCATAAACTTTTAGAAAGCAGGCATTTCAGAAAATCTATGAATGTCTGTGGCATGAGTCTCTGCATTAGAAGAATAATGCTTTCCACTATGAATAGCTACGTACTCGTATGTAGGCTCAGAGTATGTCACAGCTTCAGGTTTCCCTTCGCCATCTTTCTTTTTTACAATACCTGCATAAACAGAGGGAATAAGTTTGTTTTTCATGACCCGGTAATTTTACACGATAATCAAAGTGCATTAATATTGGTGCTCGAGCGTTTGCTGCTGTAATGCCCAATGGCACGCGTGCTTTGTCATTCATGGATAAAGCACTTGATCAGGACCCAAAATTGAAGCTAAAGATTCAAGGTTTCTTATTGTAGCTGTACAGAATGTACCATCTTTATGTTTCGAATGTATCGTAGAATCTGGTTTGCGCAGTTTAACAGGAACAGTTACGACGTGTCTTTTTCTTTCCTCTGTATTGGCTCGTCTGGGGAGAAGTCTCAAGTATAACCCTAATCGACTGATAGTACATCCTTGTTTACAAAGTTCGACTCGTGAATCGTCCAATGTTTTGCAGTACCTTATAGTTTCAGTGCGACATCGGTCATCAGCTGCACCACCGAAAATTGCAATCTTCTTTATGACTTCAAGTATACCGGATTGGTTTTCTTCTACTCTAAGCCGACCAACAGAATCTAAAATTTTTAGAGCTGTTGCGAAGTAGGTATTACTTCCACAAAACTCTAAAATTTTTGTTTTTTTGAGTCACGACTTTTTTTGTCGTTCCGCTGCGTTAATCTTTCATTTCAATATGTTTTTTTCCTGCTGAATATCATTCCTCAAAATTGGTATTCTTTTTATTGCTTCATATGTAGCTACACCAGTATCGCGTGCTAACAACAAGCTATTGAGCTCAGATTTTGGAACTACAATTTTATTCCTAGAAGCACTCTGACTAGGCTTTGGTTTAGGTATTGTTTGAAGCTGGCATTCTCTTGATTCTAAAACAATATCTTTAGTGGCCTCTGGCATGGCTTGCTTAGTATTTACCTGCAATTGAATTTAATTTTATTTAATGTTAGAATTAACAACATTCTGTACCAGAATTCCTAAAAGTGTTGTGTTATGAAAATCATAACTAGTAAAAGTACCACAAAAATACAAACCCGATACAGCTATTTATTTGTTTAATTACCTGTCTCTGTGCGGGAATTGAACCGCAGACCTTGCGTTAATAGCGGCATAATTATTAATATGTATAATGTATATACTTACCTTATGATGATGATAATAGCAAATTAAGGTAGGTATATATTATTTTATTTTCTGTGAAGTCAATAATATTTTTTTTGTGCACTTAAGGCTTATCGACGCCTTTAAGGCGGGAAATTCAAATATTTTGCAGTTTTTGATTTATTGCGGCTAATTGGTGAAACTTTTACATCAAGTCGAGCGACCTGCGGGAGGATGATCCGTCCCTTATGTAAGTAACAGTGTTAAGGTTTTAGGGAATTGAACGACTGAATTCAAAAAAATACTGTATATAACCAAACCGTACTGACTTTACGTCTTTGCCTTTTTTTTTAATCGGTCGTTTGGTTCCCTAAAATCACAACACAGTTGCACAAGGGACAATTACATAAAGTTACATAAGGACGGACAATTTGAATATTATGTTTATATACATAGAGTTACAAATGATTTTTAGTTTTTCGTCAATAGCCTAAATAAGTAGATAATAAGTACATTTTCAAATGTAACGTCACGATATTTTGGACCCCTTCCACCTCCTTGTCACACAATGTCACACTTCGCCGACTCCCTCGCACCCCCATGACGTGTGATGTAATTTATGGATGACCCCTAATAGTTTACCATAAACTGAACGAAAACGTAAAGGCTGGTTTCTTTGTTGATTCTGATTCGCTCTTAGTATGAATTGCTCTTTGCCTTCATAGAATTATAGGCGATTTTTTACTTCTTGATAAATATCGATTGTGGCATATTTACCAAATATATATTTTATATATGGTATTCCACAATCGGTCTTTATCAAGGTTACGATAGATAATAACGGGATAAAATTACTTTAGAAAAATAAATAATGGGTAAACATTTAATTTAAACACATATATCAATAATACAAAAATAAAACAATTATTTTACTTAAACGTACTTGTTTTAGTTTTGTCCAGTGCAAAAGATAATGTCTGCATGGATAGGTCTGTATTGCTTACAAATTTTATAGTATATTCCTTAATTTAAATTGTAAATTTCGTATCAGGTTTTTTATGACCCCACTTCTGAGATATATTCTCCCACAATCCTTTTATTTCAGATGTAATAAGATCTTAGATTTTGGCCTGGCCCGGCCCAGCGCCTTAGTGGTTGCTATAAAAAATTCTAAAAAAAATTGTACAAAGTATTTCCTTTGTACTAAAAAAGTTCGAAGTAATTTACCAGTTAGGGAATTTCTTATTATGGATTTACTTACAAAGAGAAAAAAGAATAATACTCATATTTTTGACTAAAACAACGTCTATTTTTCAGTGCATATTACAGTTGACCTTATTACAATTTACTCACACTATCATACAAATAACTTATATTAATCAAAATATTGATAATTATATGAATAATATAATAACATTTATTAATGCACCCGTGATATGATATCAATAATGTACATTGATAGCCCGAGTGATTCTGCCTCAATCCCCAAAACACCACCTCGTATATTGTGATATTTAAACACAATATACTAATCATCGTAAAATGTGATATGATTAAATTTTATTTAATCATAATCAATACTCACATATTATTTTATCATATAGATTTTTCTCTCTCTGCTATTATATGTGGAATTAGCAGAAAATAAAATAGTGCATTATCGTGCGTGTGTTCCCATTATCGTATCGCACCCTATTGTTTACCCTAATCCAATTTTGTAACCGTGTCACGACGTAGACATCAGTTTCTTGGTGTTCAATTCGTCCACAACTTTGTTCTCTTGAACATAGAATAAGATCCTTCGTTTTCTTCATGGTTCCCATGCGTATTTCACACTATCTACTTCAAAGAGAAATACACAGTTTCTTTTAGAATCGGATATAGAGACATCGACATTTAGACCGATATTGGAATGGGAATCGTGACTCTCTTTCGACCTGAATTCTCGTGTTCTTTTCCTCTTAAAAAACTATATACGCGGATGTTTGTATAAAAGCAAGAAAACTGTGCAGTGTCATGAAATATGTGCGTAACTTTAGCAAAGTTCTATCACTATAAAGTTGATCATTAACTAGAGTGCATATGGTATATTTCAAATTTAATTTCATTGCTAATCACAGACTTTGTAGCATAGTACTAGCACGTGAGGTTACCTAACTCTAGTTCTATATCCCTACTAAACTACGTCTGAAGGGATATAGAACGAACTAAGCCAGATATAAATTTCGACAGTGTTTGTTATATTCTAGCCGTCCTATAAGGTGTTTTCTTGTAAAACTCTTAAAAATATGTTATGTGCGCATATGTATATAAATTATATAGAAAAGTGATTGTATGTATATGTACTGCATACAGACGTGGTTAATTATTCGTGTATACATATACGTAGAAGAGATTGATTGTTTGTCTTTTGAATGGTTATTTAGTAAAATGTTGCCATGCAAATAGAAAAATAGTTTTTATTCACCCCAAAAAAGTGTAACTTCTAAAGCGCGTACGCGCATACACTTCTTTTTTATGTGTATAGGTTATCTTGAAACTGGTTCGTATTCGTGACAAAGATAAAGGAAAAAAAAAGGACTCTTACACTCTATCGATTTAGCGATAGCCTGTGACCTGCGGAGTCCTTATTCTATTCCCGATCCATGACTGTAGAACGTAACTATATTGTTTTAGTGAGTACCTCCAATTCATATACATGTTTTAAAGTGTCGTCTCGATTGTACGTTTCGTATCATTGTTTAGTCGCATACAATTTGACCAAATTATCATATCGATGCCGCTTGCGATGTGAGATATTATTTTTATTCATTATTATTTATTGTTACAAATAATTCCATCATCTGTCACCTTGTTATTGGCGACTATAAATAAATCTCATATTATGTGTTTTTTTTTTTGTGTCGTTGGACATTCTGCGTGTAAGATGAATAAGCAATTAGAGGCGCGCTTCCGCGACCCACGCGCGCCCACGCCGCCCGCTCCGCGCGCCGGCGCACGTGTGCCGTGTGTAAACAAAGCCTTTAGGGCTCGACTCGGCATTGAGGTGGCGCGAGTTCAGTTCGTGATTGTCCCGTCAAAGATTATTAATTGATTCATTTTGGCGCTCTTAATTTTCCAGTAATTGTATGAAATATTATAAGCGATTGAGGCTTTCGTTCAAGAAGGCACGCAATGGAAACGTTCAATAAAGCCTCCGCTCAAGAGTGTAACTGATGGAAGCAGTTCCGTCTTTTCCATGGGGGCACACGAGGTGCCGGCCCGGGGCACCGGTCCGATGGGACCCCGAAATTACGTCATAATATTACAATTCATTAACATGGAAAGTATTATTTGGATTTCTAAAAGGATCCAAAAAAGTCTGTGTACCCAAAGGCCAAAGCTCTGTGTGTCCAAGGATCCTCGTCCTAGGCCTAAGAACCCAGACTTCGTGTGCCCAATGATCCAGCCTCTGTTTGTCCCAGGGCCAATTTATAGCCTAAGACGGCCCTGGATGAAGCATGCGATGGAGCGACGCGATGGAAGCATAAAACAAAAAAGATGTTGCCTTCCGTTATTTCACGAAGTTGTAATGCATAATCTAACAAATAGACTGTGTACTTTATAACATTAAAAATCATAAATTGACATAATTTTTTTCTAGAATATCACAAAAATTAATACAAATTTTATAGTTAATAACATATTTTACGTAAAATTCAACTCAACATCCAAAAACTCTGAACGTGGAGTATTCTTTGAGCATCTACTTTATTTTGTGATTGCTGGAACTATTTTGTAGTATCGCCCACAATTATTTAAAAATCATAACCGTGGCTGCTTGTACCGTTTCTTCACGATTGGAAAGTTCAAAATCACAAACATGCGATCGATTTTGCGTATATTCTTACATAAACTAGAAGAATTGATGTTTCAATCGCGTTATTTATCCATCAGGTTTTATACGAACTGTTGGATGTGAAAGTTTCAAGATTAAGCCGTAGGTACTTTTCCTTCCCGATAGATGTCCGCTGAGAGGAAATAATCCACCTTAGCTCTGTTTATGGACGAAGTAATATATATATATATACATGTATATAGACGACTTTGCGTATAGTTTTCTATATTTTTTACCTCTTGAGCGAGAACAATTTTTCTTAGACCCAAGCCACGAATGGCTGTTGTATCAAATATTTATTCCAAAGATTCCAAAACTGTTACCGACGCACCGTTTTGAGAAACCGGACCGCGATCGGTTTATATTTCGTCCACGTCCAGTGTTCGGGCGGCGGATACCATTGATAAGTTGAGTTTATGAATTCTAATATGCTCATTTGACCTCTGCAACGATTCGGGGACCGCTCAGGGCGTTGGAAGGCTTCCGTCTGTCCGCAAGTTCCGTTTGTGTGTTTTTGACTTTAATTTTGACAAATTTCTAATAAACTTAACTCTATTGTCATAGTAGGCGATATTATTAATACCGCAATACGTATAACGGATAATGACACTTCTAAGTCGATGATGACAATAGACACTTGATACAAATGAAATCTGTCTAGAAAGAAATTTGAAATGAAATTTGAAAAGAACATAACAAAACATTTAATCGTTGATGGCCGAAAACTCGTAATTCACAAAGGACCTTTCAAGTCCAATCTTCTATTTTGAATCTGGTAACAAATAAAGCGGATTCTTTCAAAGAATTTGCTCTCTAATAAAACAGCTAACAAAAAAAAACTCGTAAAATACGAGACACACCGGTACGGTTAGAGTATCATTCCACACCATATGTGCTTTTAATTATACGTGTTAGACAAACGTCAAAAACGTATATATATATATATATATATATATATATACGAAAGCGTTCTTAGATACAGGAGACACCTAACGCGATTCTAGGATGTAATGAAAATAGAACAGTAGGAAATTAAAGTTTTGAAGTGAAACTTCTTTAGGCGCATGAAGGTAAATTTTTTACGGATGAAACGCAATAATAATAATATTAGCGTCACGAAAATGTGCAGCGTTTCTTTTGTATTAATATATAATAAGGGCTTAAGGAAATGTGAAACATAAGATAACTTTGTACAATATCCTATTATATTTTAACGGCAAAAATAATGCTAATGCATAATGACTGTCCTGACGACGGATCGCGTCCTTGTAGACATTAAAACGTTGCTGCAGTGCTGGTTTCCACGCACGGTGGAACTCTTCGACGAAGAACGGCACAGACTTGAGACTTGGCGTACGGGCGCTGCTTATCATCGCTCGACTGACCGTGGATGAGAAAACGGTGCAGCGACGTTGGTTTCCGCGCACGGTGGAACTCTTCGACGAAGAACGGCACAGACTTGAGACTTGGCGTACGGACGCTGCTTATCATCGCTCGACTGACCGTGGATGAGAAAACAGTGCAGCGACGTTGGTTTCCGCGCACGGTGGAACTCTTCGACGAAGAACGGCACAGACTTGAGACATATCTTCCTGAACATATATTCCTTTTTTTCCTTCCTCTAAGTGTCGGAAATCTAAAATTTTAGATTTGTATAAATATAAACAAGACTTAAAAATTAGTTTGCCAAAGAAGTTTCACTTCTACATGTGTTCTTTGCATTTTTTTTACTGGTATTAATTCATAGTTAAAAAAAAAACCTGACGCATTCTAGGCAGGCACATTCACTTAGGGTTTCGTACGATATTTAAAAACACCTTTGTGACTAAAATTGACAAATTACAAAGATATTGATTTATTTTTCTCAGAAGTATAGACAAGAATCTTTATTTTATATTATATTTATTTCTTAATAAAAAAAAATGCGAAGAGATATATCACTTTTTCACACATTTTTAAATACTTACAATAAAATATGCGACTTAGAACTGTTAAAGAAATTGAATGGAAAAAGGTTCTGAAGACAGTCGAGCGAAATATCCAACTTCAGAGCGACAAAAAAAGAGAAAGGTTGCAGACTTTGTTATGCGTATTCACGCATAAGAAGCACGACTTATTATAACTCGTTAAGATAGGAAAAACCGCTGAAAAGAAAGACATTAGTCGTACAAAAAACTACTGGCTTCGAATTATTCAGAATTTCGCGCGCCGTTAAAGGCTTGATGTATAGGAAAAAGTATGCAAAAATAACAGCCAACCATAATTTATAACCTGAGATGATTCATAAGTAATACAGTCGTTCGTCTGTTTATGGTAAATATTTTACATTCTGTTATATTCATTTTTGTATAGTTGAGCTAATTTTAGATTAAAAAATTTGGAAATCAGGGACCGCTATCAATACAAAAAAAAATTAAAATGTAATTTAATTCTGCGTTTATTATGAAGAAATAGATGAAAAAAAATTTTCAGAATAACAGTAATTTTAACGATTAGATTACACAAGTAGGTTTGCATACTTACTATGTTATTAGACTTGATTTTGAAGTTGAAGTTCGAAGTAAAAGAAATATAGAGATTTTTGAGTCTTCTCTTATCTTTGATTTTATTCAATTTTTTATTAACAAATTTAGTCATAAAAACATGTATAAATTTTATATGAATATTTACTGTAGTTATCAATATTTTTAATATGAAACACACATTTATTATTGTAACTTGGAAGAAAACTAGAGGTATCGTGGGATACCTGGTTGAAACGAAGTTCCTATCGCTGTATATTACGTATTAACAGACACAATACTATAAATTAAAAATATTTGAGAGGAATTAAATAAAAAATACAAAAAATGGTAAAATGAAAGAATGGTAATACAATTACAATCAACATATTTTTTTAAGTTTTAGAGATAAAAGTTTATTATTAATTATTATAAAAAATCAAAGAATTTCATTTAGTATTTTAGAAAAAATATTCATTAGATTTCTAACACTATTCCACGACTTGAACATTCTTGTGGTTGACTATATGAAAAAACTATTGCACCTGGAGATTTGTCATTTAACACATTAATTTGAATTCATGTCTAGATGCGTTATCTATCACTAATATATCATTTAATGACCGGATATTTGAAAGAAATATAAAGCAACACATAGTAAGTAATACTTTAACAGCTTAGAATTTTATTATATTACTAACGCCATCTGTCGAAAATTATAGAACCAATAAGGCATACATCATTGTGTGTTGTTTTGTTTAATACACTGCTAATAACGCCATCTTTTAGAAAACTACTGAGTTAATACCTATGTGTTATACTTCTAGAATGTTTACATTCAAAAAAGTTGGATATTTTTTAGGTTATGAACGAATTATCTATTTGTTCAATTAATATGTGATAATGTTTTTTTTTACTTTGCACCACAATATTTTTATACTATTACCGCTATCTTTTGGACATTAAGAATTAATAGGATGTCTATCGTTTATGGTCCTGTTTCCAAAGTTTTCCGTTTAGTTTAAAACAACAATGCCACCTACCGCTGGTCCTCGTATCTCTTCTTGTACTACAAATCCTCATCCAACGAATTGAATATTGATTTGAAAGGATGAACGGATATTGAATACCTGACATGTGTTAAAATTTTTATTTTGGTCAACCGCCAATTAGTATACATTTTTACCGATGTTTCAATCCATTACATTAATTTTTACTTACATTAACTGTCAATATAATTAGCATAGAATTCCTACAAACATTTCGTACCAATACAACATTTTTTATTTATTTACTTTATAATGCCAATATAATTAGCATAGACAATTACTTCCACCAGTGTACCAAATGTATTAAAATCACCAATATATGCACTTCCAATCACTATATGAACATGTAATGTGCGGTATGTCTTTGCTATTCTTCACATTGCATGTTCAAAGCGTATGGTAATAAGATATTTATCACCATTGATTTGAGGTATACTCGGGCCAGGGTCCTTGCACATTAATGACCCAGCCGAAGGCTGAGATTGCAAAGCAATCAAAAAAGAAGAATAACAATAATTATAAATACTTTGTGATAATTTAACATTTTTGTAATTTAAGTATCTTACAAATATTGGACAAATCCCAATATCTTACCGTCTAGACTTACGAGATGGTAACAATGTCGTATATGTAGCGAACACATCATATGCGAAAGAGATCTTTAGCTGTTTAACAAATTATTATTCATTATAATCTGTCCAACAGCTTTCATGTAATCCGATCACTGGCAGGGCCCCATCAGTTTTATTACAGTACCCGGGCAACCGAGCTTGCTTGGCATCTTTCGAATTTGCCGTGAGAATATACATGAACTCGCTTGGCAAAAGTTGCATATGTTCATTTCCAATGACATTCTATAGGAAAATTTACCTACGTATTTTATTTACGTAGTGCCATATTTTATGTAGTTTATATCATTTATGTCATTTGTTGTTGGGAACCAAGAGCATAGCAACAATGAGATACTTCAAAATCGTACGAGATAGTGCTTCAAAGCAACGTTTATAAATATATATAAGTATTGCTCATTTAATAGTATAAGATTATGTATACATAATAATGTGCTTTGTTTTTGTAACACTTCTCGTAAATCACATTGTAAATATGACTGACTAGCTGTGCGCGCGATCTCGTACCCATGGAATTTATTTTTAGGAATCATCTATTTTCCGTGAGTTGATTTTAATGAAGTAAAGCCTGTATGTTAACCCAAGCTGCGCTCAAGTTTCCTATGAAAAACCAATGATAATTCGTTGAGTAGATTTAAATATCAGCGTACTCGAACGGACTATCAGACAGACTGACCCTTAAAAAACAGTGTTATTATATTCCATTACAGTCCTAACATCACCCGCAAAATGGCAAACGTTATTAATGTACAGACACGGTTATTCTACAGGATTTTATATGTATATACTAGGTTTTGCCCGCGGCTCCTCCACGTTGATATAAATAGACGAAATTTTTTTGATAGGATTTACACAAAATCCGTTTTTAGTGAGCGTCCACGATCCGCAAAGAGTTAATAACTATACCAAAGTTCAAGTGAATCGAACCTGTAGTTTCAGAGATCTCGTAATGAATCAGTCAGTTAGTGGTATTTCGCTTATATATATAGATTGACCATTTAGCGATAACACTTCAACTGGTCCAAATCGCTTAACGTATAGTTCAAATCACTTGAACTATATAAATCACGTCAAACCATTTGGTTGTCGGACGTCAATAGTTGTCGTTAACGGTTCTTAGCACGCATCGAGCGTGCGTGAACAATTGAGGATGCAATTTGAAATAAAAAATGTTGTGAATGGTGTATCTCAACTCATGCTTCTGTACTCTATGTCACGTATATGATATATAAAAATCTATGCCATACTTGTTTTTAAAAATACTTGTTTGTGACCATCATTATGCAAGAATTTTTTTTCATGTCTCGTATTTTTGGTTAAGCAGCATAAGGCCCTAATACATTAATAACTACGTTACAAAAAATAGAAAAATAAAAACCATTTTTGATACAATTTATGTTTTGTTGTTGGTTATATGTTATTTACAATTATATACAAGTGTGAGTCTATTGTAAAATGTCTTAAAAGATCTATACATTTATTTTACGCCGTTTCTAGGCAATTTCTAGGCAATCCAGCAGTTTTTATTTTAGAGAGAGATTTAGAGATACTTCGTTTACTTACGTGTTTATTACTATCTTTTATGTATGCATAGTTTATTTCGCCTGCGTCACTGTTATACGCTATTGGATTATATTTGCCATATTCAATATATGACAAGACAGGCTCGTTGCATATAGCGTGAAATCTTTGAATATGCCCTTGTGCGGTGCAGTTATACAGCGTGCTGCGCCAACAGTTGCATAACGGATTGGACATTCGTTGCATAATCTAATAGCGGCTATCGTGTTTATTGCACGTGAGAAACGGCCATTCATGAACTTATCGGTAAAGTTTTAGTGGTCCATAGACAAGCGGAAAAACTTTGGTCATCACGCACCAACCCGTGATTTACGGCCCTCTTGAGATATCTTGATTTTATATGTAACTTTGTGAATACAGTTTTGCAAATCTTGTCTGTGGGAATGTATTGTTACTTTTCTACACGGCGTCCTTGTGAGGTTTTGTAAATCTGACTGTTTATATTTGATAGGTGAATCAAATAAAACTGTATGACCGTCTTGTCTGTACATTGAAAATATTTGCGAAAGATAGACAACGCAAAGAATGTAACAGAATATTATTTTTGAAGAGCTTTTTAAAAATACTAATTTTAAAAGCTTTGTCCATCTGTTTGAACATGTTAGTCTTCCAAACTATTAGTCGAGTTGAGGATTTTTCACAGGTAACTTGAGCGTAGCTCGGGGCGGCATACGTGCTTTATTTCATCAAAATAGTTTAACGGAAAATAGTTGATTTTTAAAAATAAATCAGACGCAAACGAACTTTCAGGTACAGCTACCTAATCATAATAATTTCATTTTTTCAATGGGTACCCTGATTGTCACAGTCAAGGTATCCATTTTCCCTTTAAAAATAGGTTCTGGGAAGATGAGTAGCTACCCAAGGAAATTGGATACCTTGACTATGATAGTCAAGGTATCCATTTGACCATTGAACACAAAAAGAATTGAAAAGGGTTAGGAAATAAACAGTAAGAGGGGTGAGGATATGGAGGATACGGTGAATCCATCGATCTCGAACAACACACATGTCAAATTAAAGAGCTTAGAAATGTTGGCACGAGTGCTTTTAGGGCAAATTATTGCGCAGAGACGACCACATATATCTTATTGTGTATTCAAGCGGACGGACTCTGTTTAAACATTCCGTGGACTGTTTATATATTCTCTAAGATATTTCAAAGCTCAAATGTAATCATACCCATGTTGTTGCCATGTACATTGGCTTTCATGTAGCGTCGCACGAAATCGCATATTATAATTTTACGGGCCATAAAATTAGGTGGCGGGCCTCAGGAGTGGGCGCGTCGGCGGCTCTATGGTCTTTTTACGCGGCCATTTTACGTTTCAGCTTTCACGTCGTCATAGAAAAGTGGTGCTTTTTTTAAAATTTAAACTTTTTTTTCTTTACTCCAAATGTGGGTGGTTATTGCATTTTTTTTTTTGATAATCTTCGATGTTATACATTGTAAGACCGAGACCAGCATTTATTACTGTATAATATTGTAATGAATGCAATTTTAATACGGCGTTTATATACCGGACAGAGGTTTAATTATTAAATATTTTGCTCGACATAATACAATTTATAAAAACTCGCAGTAGAAAAATACAGCGTTACAAAGTTGCCAAAACTATTCTGCTGTAACTGGATTCAATATGAAACTTAAAAAATGATGTAATTTTATATAAATAAGAAATGCATATACAATCATTTGAGTACAATTAAAATGACTTAGCTAAAAGATATAAGTAAATTAAAAATCAAATAAACGATTACCTAAAAATGACTGACGTATGTTATAAAAATGCTGTCCCCTGCTCTGCCTGATCCAAATGTTCCCATTAAACTAGCCACATTGCCGCGTTGGATGGCAACAGATAGGGTTTGGAATAGATAAGGCCCAGAAGGGCTTCGCCTCCTTTGTCTCTGAGCCTCCTGCTCAACTTCCTTATGAAGGACTTTGCCTCACTGCCAGCTGTTTTGCAGGGACCGGTATAAAAAGGTATGTGCCTTTCAGAATGCTATTTCAGGTGTTTTTGATTGGCGGCAGATCCGGCTCCGGATTTATGAAAATAACCCAAGAACAGCGACAGATATCCAAATATATGGACCACTGTTAATTTCGACCATGAGAATTTTGGACGTTCTGGTTGCTGAAAAACCTTAAAAAAGTAAACCGAATATTAGTATAAATAAATATATATTATAGACTATGAATCTATAAACGGAAAAACTTACTAATATACTTCGAAAAATATTCTGTAATTAATATTTCTGTAAATATAGCCGAACTGCATGAAAATATTGCAATTGAGAATAAGTATTTGTTTAACAAATTCTACTACGTTTTTAATACATAAAAGAACACAATAAAAAAATGGGAATTACCTTAAAAAACAAACACTATAGTTAATTTTCTTGTGCAAATCATGGTACAAACATTACCTTTCTTTGCAGTGTCATACGCCTTCATAATAATGTTTCTAAACAGAAATATCTAAAGTGCATTTATTTAAATGTACCTATTTCTAACAACAAATAATGCATTGTAAAAATGTCAGGATTTACCAGCGTCTTTAGTCTGTAAACTAAAATAATTATATTAGTCTTTTAGAACAATCTAACAGTATCACCTTAATTTTTTTAGCTATCATTGCGTTCACAGGTCAAGTGCGATCAATTTAAAATTTTAAAGTGGCTCCATAGTGCATTTCTGTACCTCAGTGTTTTTGAATATGCATGTTTCCTGTTTTTTCAATGTTTACTTTTCGTCCTATCTCAACCCTCGAAGTCCAGTAGGATTTTGACGTAACTTATCTAAACATTTTATAAATATATTTAATGTAACGATTAAATTCTCCTAAAAGAAAATAAAGTTAGGAAGTATAATACCTCGACATATTGAACAAATTTCTAATCAAGTACTTAACGCCTAAAAAGCAATGGCAAAAGGCGATTTTACTTTTAAAATAAATTTATTTTTAAGGTGAACACATTTTGAAATACATTTTCGCCTAACAGAATAAGCAGTTATATAGGTATTCGTAATTTAACTTTCATTCGTACATACGATTGCATTTAACAATATATGAAACAGGGTTGACGGTTCTTTAACGAGCAAAACATTGAAAATTAATGTGCACGTCATTCCTATGCAAATTTAACTGACAAGTAGTTTTATTTCGTTCTATCACACATACACGCACGTAGCGTGCACGCACACAATATCATCCCGCATTCGCATTTGGTTGTCACTCCGTTGGCACGAGAGACTTTCATAAAGCCAAGAAAAAACTTTCCCAGGAACTAGTCTTACAGCTCAATGAATCTTTCGCGTCTGTCAAATTCGATATCAATTCGTTGGAACCATTTTTTAGGGTTCCGAGTGAAAACGATAAAAACCGAACCCTTATAATTTCGACATGTTCGTCCATCCGTATGTCACAGACATTTTACTCAACAATCACAAGACGTATATTGATAAAATTTATAGTGTAGGGGTCTCGTATAAGTCGCTACGTAGTTTGGTAGATAAATAACAAAAAATAATGTTTCTAGGGGGCACTCCATACATGTAACAGAAGCTGAAAAAAATTTTTAGCAAGAATCAACGTTGTACCATACGTTGATTTTTGTTTCAGTAAATATCAACGTATGGCACATATTTCAACAGTTCTTTTAAAAACACTTTAAGGTTTCTAAGCAATTTTTTTGATTAAGTGTATATTTTCGGAAATAATCGCTCCGAAAGTGGCATAAATTGTGTCCCCCTTTATTTTAAACCTATTATTCAAAAAAATTTAAAAAAATACAAAGAAAACACTTAACTACTTTCAATGAAAATTATTCGGAACATGATCGGATATACTGTTTTTGAGTAATTGTCGAAAAACTGCCCCTCTTAACAAAAGGACGCAAAGATATGCTCTTTTGTTGGTGCTTTTTAGTCTACACTATTTGTTTCTCTAGTTATAGGCGATTACAGTGCTTATACTTATCATGTGCGGGGAACATGGAAAAAGCTTAACAACGTTGTTTTTAGGGTTCCGTACGTAAACTGTGTCAACGGGACCCTATCACTGAGACTCCGCTGTCTGTTCGTCTTTCCGTGCGTCTGTCCGTCCGTCTATCTCTTGAACTGTAATAGCTAGACAATTTAAATTTTTATTAAATATGTATTGCTGTAGCCGCTGTAACAACAAATAATAAAAATAAAATAAAGTTAAAAATTAAAGGGGGTCTTCAAACAAGAAACGTGTTTTTTTTTAGCGTTTTTAACTCTATCTTTATAATGGCATTAACTAGATACTTGAAATTTTAATAGAATATATATTGCTATAGCCAAGCCACTATTACAACAAATGACAAAAATAAAATAAAGTTAAAAATATTAAAGGTTTCCATAAAATAAACTTATTTTTTCGGCTTTTGTTGGTCGACCTTTATAATGGGTTTACTTTGCAGATCTTTACATATTGATATAGTACGCGTACCTACCTTGTTTGTCACTAAAACTATTTTTAAAACATTGTACGGAGACATGGAATCCTTCGTGTCTGTGCGACTCGCACTTAACCAGTTTCTTTCCATTTTGGAGTGCATTCCCTTACAGTAACGGAACCCTATACTGAGCATGGTGTGAGATGCTCTTGACCACGAAGAGTCACGAGCATTGTTTCTGAACTAAAAGATACCGAGTGACAACTTCGTTCACGGGTCAATTGAGCGATGAGTCTATAACACCACTTTTGTGGCTCGGAGAACACATTAAACTCTGAACGCTGTGACCATATTGGTGACAACGGCCCTATAACCTGAAATAAGAAGATTGAGGGACGATATGCGTTAGGGGTGAGGTAACGATAACCTCCCATAAAAATGTCTATTATATGCCGTGCAATATATACCTAGTTCGTGTGTAATGCGCTCGCAATAAAACTGTCGACGACAAAGGTACTGCCCACGCTCGAACGTTATAATTTACACTGCGGTCCTCAAACTTTATAGTAAGTCTTATCTTTGTTGTTTTTTTTTTTGTAGGGTACATTTATAGATAGTTTGATTTCTTTAAACTTGTTTATAAATGACATGGTTCTATTTTGGCCTTATCGAACTTCTGACTCATTGGCAATTTTTAACACTGATACAAGATTGTTTATTCTAAAAGACAAGTTCGTTTGTTTTTTTATCTGCATAAATAATGTTAAAATATTGGACATTTGAGTAAATGAATAATATTTATTGTAGTTCACTCTTTAATAGCTATAAATTGGTATCGAAATCAAATGCTCGCGTCGGTCATACTTGCAAATTATGGCTTGCAATAATATGAAAATAACGTAGTAATTTTTTTCATTAATTCGAACATAAACATCATTGCTGAGTATTCTATACCTCCTAATATAACACATTTATTTATTTGGCTTATGGATGCCACTCTATTATTACATAAATATTTTTTTTTTATTTTCACTGGAAATTTTGTCGTAAAGAATCAAAAATGATTTAAATAATTATGTCTATTCATATTTTAAAATAAACTCATATTTGTAGGTCGGAATATTTTAGAATTTAAAAGAATATGATATGACTGAAACATAATTCCAATAAATTATGACTTTACTAAATATTAAGCATTTTAATGACTTACCTTTTATTTGTGGCTTCTACAAATACAATGTTTTAATCAATGTATTATATTAATACGGAACGCGATGCGGTCGCCATCTGTTGCTGTTTTTTTTTGTGCGACTTATTCCCAGACAATGCTCGTCTCCGCTAATCGAAGGAAATCTGGAGTAATAAAAATAAACCCTACCAATTTGGGAAGCACGGTAATCTGTCAATTGCACACAATGGAAGGCAAAATTGATACAAGTGGGGCTATAACGTCTTCTCTCCCGCTCGCCCCCGTCGCCTTTCGACAGCGCCCATTGTCTCAATTGCGATTTCTCGCGTTTGCTTACGCCGTTTTTGAGCCATGATCATTAAGTTGCCGTAACAGATCAATGGGCCAAGTTGCGCAACCACGCAATTTGGCCCATTGATCTGTTATTTACCTTTTGCCATTGGATAAGGAACCATTTCATTGCGCTTACTCGGTAGGGTCCATAGATTTTTTTTTGGAAAACCATTTTATGATTTTTATAATAATAATTTAAACTCACGCCTGTTTCCCAGACAGAGGCTAGATTTCCACATGGTACGACCTTCACAAATCTCTCTTGCTTCGCTGACATCTATCAAACTTTTCATGCAAGCTCTCATCGGTTTTCGGTGCTTAAAACGTGGCCCTTTTTTAGTATGCCACCAATTTGGTCTGCATAGGATTATTACTTATGTCTACATGTAAATAAAATAGATTAGTTCTGATTTTTATATTTATGAAGTTAAATGATGTATAGAACATATTTAATCTCGTATTTGTTTTTCATATTATCATCAAAGTATGTGTGCCGAAATATGATTGACTGTCGCCTTCAATGAGACATTAAATGAACTACTTTATTTCTACTGGACATAAAAAAAGAATGTCTAGCAGAAATGTCAGGCGCTATCAATGTAGCCTTCAAAATTCTCATAAATATTAATGAATATTATCATTAATATTTTTATATGCGAGTAACTTTATTCCGGCCTTGAGAGGTCGATTGACGGACAAACACAATATAATTTTTCGTGCAAACTGATAATGTTTTTAATTTTATATTATCATTCGCGTAATTTTAAAAATATAAATTTCCAGAAACATTAATAAATACAGAAAGTATAATTTTTTTTAGTTTTCTTAAATAGTATGAAAATCATTACTTATTTTTTATGACAATATCTATCGAAATTTACGGTGAACGATAAAAAATTGACAACCTTACCCAACTTCGAAAAAGCGCTTTTCAGTTTTGTCACCAATATTTCAAAAAGACGCTAACACTCCTATCGCCGCTCTAATCCTGATATCGCTCGCTACACCAATCTCGTCGGTGGCTATTACCTCCTGCTGCCGCTGCCGCTCATTGTCCCGCTGTTGGTCTCGTCAGTTCGCATTTCGGTCACTGTCCGTTTTCATCCTCGATTTCGATCCTGACTTCCGTTCCTATTTCTGATCGATATTAATTAGTGATTTTTTTTTATTAAGCTTTAAACCCATTATCGTGCCATGTGAAGCCAACGTAGAATTAGTAGCGTTGGATTTTAGGACTACTTGTATTCAAGTTGATATCAAAATTATTATATTAGGTTATTTATTACAATAAAAACCTGTGCTTATTTCATGTTATTAGTGTTAGCTCTTTTTGAATTAGATTCATTTGTATACAGGCAGGCTTTACAGAATAATTATTTAAAATCTAGAAATTCTAACATCACAGACGTCTCTTTGTCTCATCTATGTTTACAATTTTATTTTTTCTGTAGAAATTAGTAAGGTTGTCGAAACTACACTCTCTCAAGTCTATAAATATTCATAATAGAGTAAAAAACCGCATGACATTCAAAACGTTTTGTTGATTGCTCGACGTTGTGATCCTTATCTGGCGAATGATAAATATGTGTTTTGTTTTAAATTTTATTTTAATCGTATGGTACAGAAATCGGCCGGCTGGACCGGTAAATACTACACTATCACAGATTGTAGACGTGAAGTAGAAGCTTCCGCTGTTGCCTTTCGTCCAGTGAGTGAGAATTTCGATGGGCCACTCCCACTCTCCTTCTTCCATCTACTCGATCCTCCTCGATTAGATATCCTATTCCCTCCCAAAAGGTCAGCAACTCACTGGTGATTCCCCTGGGGTTACGAGTGTCCATGGGCGGCGGTGACCGTCTATTTTTTGATTACTCGCCTACTTATCGACTATGGTGTAGAAAAATAATAGCATATACTTATTTCTCGGAAGTGTAGACAGAGACCAAAGATTTCCACACGATACATATCTCTTATTTTACCGATATTCATCGATCGTTTTATACGAACGAATACTTAAATTTCTAAACACTTAAAATTTGATTGTTTTTTTAAAATAGCAATTTGGTCGATATACAATTATCTATGACGACCTTTGCCGACTCTTTCATGCCATAGATTTCGCTCTATAGATTTGTTTCATCAGTGTACTTTCATACATCCTTTCTAGACGGCCCAACCACCGTAACATTGCTTTTCTCCTTTTTTTTTTCTCCTCTAGTCACCACATCTTCTTTCAAACCACACCATTCTCTAATATAATTCAAAGACAAACACACAATTTTTAGTTATCGGATTACCCGTAGTTTTAATAAGTGCAAATGATCCCATACGTGTTCAATCTCGAATTCGGGACACTAATGTTTTATAAGTACTTAGTTTGGTTTATAAAGCTTTATAAGTACTACTTTATAAACCAAAAATAATAAGCTATCGAAGAACGTCTTTGAGTTACTTTTATAAAGACGTCAGAAAATTAGAAAACAATTTTAATAAAACCAAATGTGCGGTCGGTGGACCCCCGTCAGGAACGAAGTTTTTTTTTATATAAGTAATGTAAAGTGAGGAATAAAATCAATGAGTTTCGTTTAATATTTCAGTAAAAATCTTCCTATATTAAAAATTAGATGTAAAGTGGTGGATTATAAATTATATAAAAGAACTCTTTTTCGTTATATTACTGCAAATCGCGTTAAGGCACTTCATTCCAGAAATAAATAAATATTTAATATTGTATGAATGATTACTAAAGTTCTGTTGAACGTATTTGGTATACGCGCTTATTGTGTGGCCGAGAGCGCCGGCCCATAGCCGTCCACAGACCGTCGCTATATTTGCTTCGAGACAAATATTTATATCCCTTCGCCGCGATTCCAGTTAGCGTGTTTCCTCTCGACAGCGCGTGAGCTTTCGGCGGCGCCGAGCGAGCTTTTTATTAATTTGGTATGCCGCGAGCTAACTTACGACGTGAACATATAAATATTTAAGGAATTCGAGTCTTTGATGAAGTCATTTTCCCTCGACTGCGTCGAAGCGAGAAAAGTAAATGATTTTAACAGCCTATAGATGTATGTATGTACGTATGTATGGATGTTCCCTTCTAGTTTATATTAGAATCGATCATTATTATTGTGGGTCAGATTTACATACATAAATGTCCCAGAGAAAACATTAGGTTGAGACTACATCCGAATGATTTTAATATTACATTAATTTTTTATAATAGCAATAATATCTAATTTAATTTAAACAAACAGTTACTAATGTGTGGTATATAGCTGAGTATCCATCATATATCCTAATTATAATTAGATATATCTACGATTTGAAAGAATAGTTATGATATTCCAAGTTAGGTTTTCAAGTCATTGTTTAATTAATTTGTAAATATTAACATCGTTATTTTCATGCAAATTTGAAGAACAATTAAACTAAAAATGCATAATTGCTATTGATTACTATTTTTTGCATTCATCTTCAGAATTATTATAAAAAAATCAATTGTTACGCCATTGAGCTTATTTTGCCATAAATTTTCCATATTTTCTAGTAAAAACCGAACTATCCAAAGAATTAACGTATATTAAAAGATTTTTATTTTAAGTTATTTTTATTATTATCAGATTTGAGGGTTCATCGCATTTTATTTACTTGTGATCGAGAGTAAGTTCAACAAAAATTGACTAAAATTTTACACAAATTGCTCTGAATTAAAACTATCAAAAGTTAATTACAGCCTCAAAATAAGCATGTTTGTGAAGTACTTCAACATTAAAATAATATTTTCTTAAAAAAACAAACAAGATTTAGACAGTCTTAAAAACAATAATTATTAATTAAATTGAATTTAATGATTCAATGGAATATAAAAACAAATTAACAAAAGAATTAAGTACTTTTGAAAACCAACTCCTTATTTTCTTGCATAATAATTAATATCTCAATTTAAATTTAAATCTTTCTTCCTGTAGATCTGTATTTTGTTTGTTATAGGTTCCAGAAATCTATCTTCAATATTTTCAGTAGTTGGTATAAACTCACATCAATCATGAAGCTCTTCAGGTATTATTTTGTTTGCATAATGCTTTATTTTTTGTCTTGATCGGGTGAAACTATCATGAACACTGTAACAGATTACTTCATGGGTAACTACGTAAGAGCTATTGAGTTGTATTGCCATAATTAACTCGGCACTCGGCCTTATCTTATTCTGCTTGAAATAATAAATAATTTGTCGTAATCGTTTTGTAAAATAAAGCAAAATAAAATGTATAAATCATTCTGCTCCTTTTGTTTGAAGACTAATAGCCTGATTTCATGTAAGTATAATAGCACAATTTTTTTAGTTGTGATAAAATATTTTCTTAAAATTATTATTATTTTTATTATTATTACATTATTAAGAGTTTTAAATGTTAATGATATTTTTGTACAAAAGAAAAGATTCTCCAAATATTTAATTTTTTTTCAGTTTGTTCTTGTGATATCTTAGCACTTAATAGATTTTGCCAGAAGAAAAAGTACAAGAATTGACTCTGTAACTTCAATTGATTAATTTTACCGAAAATTGTCACTTAGCATGTTCTGCCAGTATGCTCTCGAGATTTAAGATATGTCTAATTTTTCACGAGAACACAACATAAATACTTTTGTTCCAAAAATGATACAAATCATGATATTTGGTAAATACTACCTTTTATAAATATTTAGTGTAACAGAAAAATAAAAAAATATAAGATATTTTTAATTACTTTATATTGTTTATAGAAATATACTAGAAATACGATAATAATAAAATATTTTAGATATAGTCAACTATACACTCTTTCATTTGTTCGGTTCTGTTACGTCCTGTTGAGATAAGGTGTGTTCATACAGACATTACTTTTGATTTAAACTTCAGGTTTAAATCAAAAATAATGTCTGAGAATATAATTCTGATATTTCAAAAATCTTACACGGATGTACAGATGTGCAGTTTTGTTGAAAAACTTAGGAAATATAAAACTACATTTCGAATGTACGAGAACATGCAAAAAGCAAACGAACGGCACACCGTAGGCACTCGGGGCGCCGAGAATAACTAATCTGAATGTTTACAGCTTTCTTGGTATTTCTATAGCCCTTAGTGTTCAAAAGTCCTCAGAACGTAAGCTCTGTACTAAACTGCGCGTTCACAAAGAAATTCCAGGCATTCCACTAATAAATACGGACGGCGTCAGACCGGAAACGACTTGTTACCTAGGTGGTCCAAGTAGTGAACTATATTTAGACCTCACGTGAAGTATGATTCGAATTTTGCTCGAAAGCTATGTGGAAACAGTTCTGGATTTGTACCTATTAGAAGTAAAGATTTTGATTTTTCCTTTCTTTTTGAAAGTTTTGATGTTTTCACGAGGGACGAATACAAAATTAATATTATCTAAACGTACATTACTTAAAATTTATAGAAAAAAAGTATGTGAGTCGAATAATTGAAAAAAAATCGAATGCGCATCTATTTTGTACTGGGTAATGAGGTGATTATCTTATTCCCGTAAAAAAATAAAATATACTCATGTATATATATAATTTATGAATAGCTAACCATTTTTGTGTGTTGACGATTAATATTGAAACTTGATAGCGCCAATCAAAAAACGCATGCTAGTCGCTTAAGCGGGGTGGTTGATTACGAAAATAATGCGTAAGTATTATTTTAATCCATAGAAAACGCTTTACGATGGTTCTCTAAATACACTTATAGTCTTCTCAGTGAACGAACTTTCGAAATGATCGATCCAAAACATGTAACCTTTACCAACATCATGGTTGATGTATCGTTCTTTTTTTTAAAAGTTTTTCTGTATACGAAATAGAACCAATTTGTGTTACTTTTTATTATATGGTACTTACCTACTATATATAATTGCAATTATAATTATATTAATATATGTTTTTTATATTTTCATTATTATGATTTTTATTTTATTCTTTTGAAAATAATGTTTGAAATTAATCCTGGGACGGCTATTGAATTTTTATTCCCAAAAAGGTTGTTAAAAGTGACATTTTTCACCCTTCAATGAGTTCATTTGGAATTTTACACGACGACCTCAAATTTGTTCTTGCCGTTGCACTTAAGTTGTGTCAAGTTGTTGTTATCCCGGTAGTTTGATACACCCTTCTACAATCTTCTTCTTTCGTTTCGACGGGCTAGGACCTTAGTACTTCACCGTGACCTAATACGGCTCTATGACTGCTGGCTACAGTCGCCCCTAATGTCCGTTGTAACGCCGTGCCTGACTACTTAACGTCCTTTCCGAGCGGATGGTTTAATTTGACTCAACTAGATAGTCAAGGACGCAGACCGAATAGACCAAGGACTCTGTTAGAAATCGAACCCGATGCCCCCTGGTTTGATAATACCAGTCTCGAATGCTCGGCCACCGTCGTTTTATTATTTCATCTTGTACGCCCTAATTTTAGTACGAAACACAACAAAGGGGGTCCTTTCGTTGCGATCTATACATTTGTTACGCAAAATATTACAAACTTGCCTGCAAAGTGCTGTAACATGCTGCATGCAATCCACCGCTGACCCTCGAATCTGATCTTGCACTATCAATCCTCATTCGACCAATTGAATATTGATTCGAGAGGGTTGACAGATATCGAACGCCTGAGCTAGTGTAGATTTTCTACTTATTTTAATCGCCAATTGATTGCAGACAATTTCTACGTAAGTTTGATGCGAATTCAGCACATTTTCAGAAAAATGTTGGCAATCACATTCACCAGGGTGTCAATGTCGACATTATCAACAGATACGCTTTGCAACCACCTCGCTTTTTTTGCAGTCATTTGATGAATGGTACGTCAAAGGTGACATGATACAGCATTAGAAAACAGGTATAATAGAAATGCATTGACGTACTCATTGATAATAAAACAAAAAAAAATGTAAACAACAGTATCTATCCAATACAAAAAGTACATCAAACTAAACATGTAGCGACTACAATATAATATGTTTTATTCATAATTTTATTATGGCACGATATCGAACAAAATATCTAAAGTACTAAAAGAACATAATATTTACGATACTTTTAAAGCATACAACAACTTAAAAACACGAGCTCCTTTTTTTAATTTCAACCCAAAACGAAACTTACGGTATGATTGGAAATCATACCGCAAGAAAAAAGCTTACAGAGGGATATTTTAAAAGGAATTTTATTTGAAGTTTCTCATTCTCAAAACTAAAAATCAATAACATCACTGGAACGGGCGGATAACGATACCGCTTTCCCTCGCCCGTCGGCGGCAAAGTTGCGCCAGCAGCCCGCCGCGGCGGCGGGGGCGCTGCCGGCGCGCGGCGGAGCTCGGAAGCCCACATCCGGCGCTAACAATACCGGGCCCCGACCCCCTTCCAATATCCTACCCATTCATCGATGAGTGATGCGCTTTTAATGCGGCGGGGTCTATATTTGTCTATGTGCGCAATTCGGGAGCGAACAGCTCTCGTGTTTTTGTTCAGTTCTCCTTATTTTAATCTATGTTTATGGTTTACGTTAGACGACTATGTTTTGATAAATATTCCGCTGCAAAATGAAGGCGTTTTCGGGAGGTTCGTAATTATCCGCGAATGAGCTGGTAGACCAGAATCTTAATGGCTTCGCCATGTTTTTTTTTATATGCATCTAAAACTATGTTTCGTAACTTTTAACACGCGTAATCAGGAATGAAAGTCGACATATATTTGTTAACAATACACTGTATATTATTATGCTGCATGATATTACGGTGAATTAAACAAATATTGAGTTAATCTTTACAAGGTAGGATTTAATCTATGTTGCTTCGGTATGACATATTTTTGTCACTTCTTCACGGATTATGTAATTCTATATTTAAAATTGACGAATCTATTCCATCTTTCTACATTTTATCGACAATGCAACATTTAACATGGGCCGCCCATTTTGGAATTCCTTACGAATTCAGAAAGATTTTGTAGAATAGATATAAAAAAGTATGGCAATTTTAATTAATTGCTTTAATTTATTTTTTTTGAAGATTGCGATTAGTGGATCCAGTAAAAATGGCATACCGGTTAGACTATATAGATTGATCTAGAAAGGAAGCTGTGACAGCCACGCGGATTTTTGAGTTCGACTCTGAGCCGGCGGAAGATGTTTGTCATTGACGCAGATCTAAAGCGCACCACGAAAATAGGCTAATTGGACGTGTTTTTAGCACCGCACTATATTATTTAGACAGTCGTGCGAACTTTACCGGCTGTGACAATTATTTATAAATTTCGTATGGAATTTTCTCTTAAGATATATAGTATTTAAAATTATATACACACATATATAATGTTCGTATTCTATAAATTTATATTAATCTTAATCACTAAACGAGTTAACAATTGCAAGGTAAACATCGTTTATTATCATTGCGCTTTGATAGCTTTAAAAAGTGACTTGTGACAGTAGTCTTGTATTCATATTAAAAAGAATTTTCATTATAATTCATGACGTCACACAATATTCGGCTAAATTCAGTATGTCGCCTGGAATAATAGAACTATTAATTTATTCAATTACAATTCTTTTTTTAATTTAAGGTTTACAAAAAAAAGCACAATCATGAAATCAACTAAGAACAAGTCTGATTTACTGAACTAGAATGCTGTAACGTATGTTTTTTATTCATTATCCATCCACGTAAAATTACAGATTCATAAAAATATATCAAACCTTTAATAATTTCCTTTAAATATCCGGTTTATAGAAAATATTCTAGATTATATACATCTAAGACTTTAAAATCTGTCTTCAAATAACGAAGTCTTTGGACCGGACGCCAAAGGCCGCCGACCTACTTCGCGTGATTTGATCCCGAGGAGCTGCGAATAGGCTCACGCGGCCTGCGGGCCTAGCATGACGCCTTAGATAAGTCTCTCTATAGGACTGACCGATATGCTATTAATATTGACGCGACAAGGATGGCCCTATAGGGAGACTTGTCTAGGGCGTCGTGCTAGGCCCGCCGTTATGGGCCCGTTCTCAGTCGAGGGCCGCTGACTTATACTTGTAAGCCTAGCGGTGCCTGATTGGATTAAATTTTAATCGGTTCCTGTATTACTGCCGTTTTAATTTATTGAAGTGAAACATCTTTAACGACGTAGGGGATAAATTTTGTTCGGTATTTTTAAAAAAGCCACGTTCGTTCGACACATTTGCCCGTCACGTTCTCCCGTCACGAGACTTCTAGATTATAGTAAATATGAAACATAATATATTTATTTTTGTAGCTACCATAAACCCTAGGTTACAAAAGTTTGTAATAATAATAATTCTATCTAATATCTATCTAAGTTGAGTAATAGTTATAATAGCAATAATAATCAAATTATTTTTATCTCTACAATAAAAGGGGTTTTATTTAAAACGGTTAAAATCTTTTGATCAAACTTCATTTACCCTTTTTAATTTAAAAATCAAATAAAGTAAAAATGATAATACCGTAAAAAGTTTCACTTCTTGCACGCTCCACTGAGACAAAGATATTTTTTTACATTATCACTTATATTTATTTTTTGAGACATTCGGATAATCGAAAATCAGTTTAAATTTATGTATGAAAAAAAGACCATTTTTGTACCTATTATTAACTTTAAAAACCTACCTCACCCATGTATGGCTAATTTATAGGTACGTTGTCATATAATTACCTTTTTAGGGTTAATACAAAACCACAAAAATCAATTAAATTTATCCACAAAAATTAATGTCTATCAAAGGATTAGAGGGATATTTACGTACATATATACGTACCTACATATTTTCTTTACTTTAGGGATAAAAGTCTTGTCATACCAGTCACTGAATATTTCGGTGTTCATTCATACATTAGCTTTTTTGTTTTCTATAAAATGGAAGAATCCTAGTATTTTTGAAGCAGTTGCTCAATTTTCTAAACACCAACAATAGATAGCTTCTTCCATAAGTTCACTTATAGGTTTCTTCATCACTTTTCTAAGTTTACTACCGGCTTCAATATTTATCTAATTGCAGGTGTACTTCAAAACTGAATCGGTGTGTTTCTTAACAAGTATCACTTATGTTCGAAGTATCATAGTTATTAGCTAACTCACGACCGGTTTCTCCCGTTCTTAATGAATCTATAATATTTATTTTGTCTTTAATCGTTTACACTACTCTTTAACGCATTGGCATTTTTAAGTATAAACGTGACAGTGCGCTTCGAACCGCCTCAACAAGCAACTAATTAGTTGTTTTGAAGTGGTTAGTTAGTTAAACAATTATTTAACTAGGTTCTAGGTTTATTTTTAGAAATGCTCTTTAAGTGCGTTCAGGCATAAATTGCATCAGATATTTTGACAAGTCGACAAATATCGGACAAATATTAAATTGGACAACAACGTTTTTATGAATACGCTTCGAAACTCGCCAAGAATGCCACACCGAAACATAACCGTTCCGTATATGGAACATGGCTGTTTATATTCGTATCCAGTGAACCATATCCGTCGGCGGCGCGTGCGCAGCGTGTGTACGCTCGTTTGTCGCGCGAACGGGCGACGATGTGTCTCCACTTTTCGATTAATCCAACCCCGACGACGGTTTTATTCGGAATTTTATTGCGATGCTGACCGCTTCTTGGACGGCGATGCACGTAGAAGGGTCGTTGTCTTGTAGCTAAAATGATCCTCATTCAGTAAAACCGGCCAAGGCCGTGGCGACGCACACGTGAAAATGGGGTCCCGTATACGTCCAACAAACTTTATATCAGGGCTCTGCTTCGTTTGAAGACTGTCACCGGTTCTGGTATCATGTTTACCATTTCACCTATACTTTAATTTCTAGTCTGTTGAGCGAATCAGGGACATGATTTTTAAGTATATACTCGCAGAAAAGATCCGACAATATTATGACTAATAATTTGAATAAAGCTTTTTGGGAAGTAGGCATGGGATGTAAATGAAAAGTATGTTTTTCGTTTACATTCGATTAATCCTGTTAATACTTAAAATGACATAATATTTAATTTGGCGCATTACACTTTGCGCTCCAATATTACGGCCAATGACCTATAACTACCTACGAATTACGCTATGGGAACAGCTTTATTTGCATCTACTGTTTGATTTCCAATGTAAACTTGTGCGAAGAATTTAAGGAAAGTTAAGGAAATTGTTTGATAATTTTTTTAATAGCCAAGTTATTTATGCATTTTTCGTAGTCTGATATTAATTTTTTTTTTAACGTTCATGTTAGTTATTATATTTTATACATATGTGAGGATTTATTTTGAAGTGTACATACAAACACAATAAAAAAAACTTGTTATTAGTTTTCTTAAAATTTTATTTAACTATACTATACAGCTTTTATATATTTATTATTATTTACAAATATTTATATATTTATTATTAAATACAAATGTATGGATGATTTACACAAAAGTTAAATAACATAATCTATTAAACTCAGTAAAAGACCGTAAATCGTGAGAGCTTTGTAAGTTTATTGAAATCTAAGGGTCGTATTCATAAACGTCACTCAAGTTATGCGCGATCTCAAGAAGTTACATGAGAACGAGACATATGTTATTTTCTATAGTGAAACGTTACACCTATCTCGCTCTTTACGCTCTCAAAATGGAACGCCGCACTTAAGTGTGCCTTATTAATAATTAGGATGCTAATCAATAGACCTTACCAATACAATGGCCCAAGATTGCCACATATTAGGCTTGTCCGTTAGGTTCGGATCACGCGAGGGGCGGGAAGGTCAACGTAGAATCCTACATCGAGTGTCACTATTTTACACATATTCCGAATCCGCTTTTCATAACCTTTGTTTTGATACCAAACGTGACGTGTTTATCTTCGATTTTTTTTTTGAAGTTGTAATATGACTTGTAAACACGGCCTTCGCGTTTGTAAGAATTAGAAAATCGGACCGTTATGTTTTTATCCGTGGTTGTGACGTTAGGTGATCGAGGCGTGTGTCAGGAGTTGAGCAGCGGATCCATTATCGGATGTGATCGTGTAATATGCATGCATTAAATAAGACACCTCGATGTAAACTGCCCAACGTGGCAATTAGAGCGCTTGCAACTGAAAAATGCTTTTAGAAAGACATCGCTATCAAGTAGTGACTTACCGAAGACTAATTACGATAAATTATGCGACTGACCGGAATTTGAATACCTCTTTTCTCGTTTTATGGCACCGCCAACAAGTCGTCAAACAGTACACTAGTTAGGCTATCTGTACTTTTACAATATAATGTTTATTGGAAGCCGGATTAGAATCGACACGTTGTACTGTATTCATTCAGATAGTAACAAACACCAAAATAAAAAATTAAGAAATAGAAAATGATATTCAAGTAAGAAATATTATATTAAAAATATAAACTAACGAATAGAAAGTAAATAAATACTGGTATAACATTAACCGTACAAAAATAAATGTTCTTCCCCGTAAGGTGGTCCACGGCGAGCTAACTTCGGGTCGTGTTTATCCCATGAGAACTATTTTCGTCGCGTGCATTTCCATCGTCGCGCCGCCCCGCTGTACCTACGCGACGGTAGTTTCTTAATTTGTAAATGGTAGAAGCAGGCGGACGCATTACTTTAAAATGTCTTATTCATGTATACTATCTACGAGAAAATTACAAACATCGCATTTTACAAATTCATCGAATTGAACTTAATTACTAATTATAAAAAGGAAACAAAATTTACAAATTTGTCGTCTGACATTTTAACTAAACTTACATTTAGATATTTTCAATTATGTATTATTATTATTATTATTATTATTATTATTATTATTATTATTATTATTATTATTATTATTTTACATTTGACAGTCGGCACAAGGCGCCTCTGCGTTCGTAAACAACCTAACAGTCATTCATTAAGTCATTCGAATGAATGTGTCTATGAATCTGTGTTTTTAAGACTGTACTGATAGCCATTACAGGAAATCCTTGTCCATAATATTAGAAAATATTGTGTGTGTATCGTTATCCATTAATTACGATCACTGCACGATTACAGACTTCCATTAACGATATTTATTATCGCTCGATCATGCGTCCGAGTGTGCTCATCGTCACATACTGTACATTTAAAACCGGTCAAGTGCGAGTTGCTCCCGTACAACTAATGTTCTGTTTTATAATTTCCATGTGATATATTAAAATTATGGATGGGATCTATTCGATGAATCTTTATGTAATACAGACTTAAGAATTCTATTAACATTAGAATTAAATATTAGAGTTGTAATATAAATTATGTTGAAGACTTCAAGTCAAGAAGAACTAATCGAAACGTATCAAAAAATATTTATTGGAAATCATCAACAAAAGTATCAAGTGCTAATGGAAAATATTTAAAAGAAATGTATATATATCGTTTAAACACAATTAAGTACAGAGAAGAATTTCTGAATCGTTAAAATATTTAAGTTTTTAACTGATCAATCCTTTAATATAGGTAAAACTACTTTTATCAATTTTGAATACTATAAAGATAATGTACATAAAAAACTATTTATGGATAATAAAGAAGTCAAAAAGTTACAATGTTGTAAATATTGGGACATCTGTTTAGATGGTTATTAATAAATGAAATGACGACTTAAAAATTATGTAATATCACGCTTTAATTGGGAGTATAATATATATATATACACACTAAATATTTCTTCATATTTTATTATAAGACTATGATTTTCACCGATTTTTTTAAGGAAACTTATTTTAGAGTAATTCGCAACTTGAACCTGATAAACCAATCAGTAATAAAAATTCGTAATATTGTCGTTAAATTAACGTGTTTTAATGGGAATTAAGAAAAATTATAAAAATTAGTTAATTTAATTTTTCTGAAATAAATAAATTCATTACAAAAATAAATTCATTGCGATATGTTTGTTAATAATCATCACAATAAAATTATCAGAACATTATATTACTGCAGATGATTCAAAGGGTTACATTATTTATCTCCTGTTCTTCGAAAGTACCTATTCTTATATACCTCAATAAATTACCTTCTCTTCTTTACAACTCTCATTCTTAGAAAAAGAATAATGTTATGCCACATTTTGTTGGTGAGACGCGTTTCCGGACCTTCACACGTTCATAAAGAAGATTATTAAAAAAAATGAAACAAATGCAAACTGGCCATAATTCTTTCTCCTTTTTACTTTGACCGGTCTCTAAGAAGTAAGACTGTAATACAGACAGACCGATGAACATTAAGTTCGTTGTTTTTTAAGTGCACCGTTTTTTTTCATTTTGCTACAGGACCCTAAAAATTGATAACACAGCTGGCCAAACGATTAACCTCTCGTATCACATATCTCGTTTTTTCACAGTCAATCGTAAAACGACCCTTGAAAAAGCAATACTTTCTAGTGCTGTGAGAAAATCTAAAGAATGCATCTACTCGCTGCACCCTCGAAATATTCACAAATAATATTGAGGAGATTAGACACTAAATGTTACAAATGTAATAATTGATTCTACTGGTCTATGAGACTTGTGCGTATAATTCATAAAATATTATTTAATACATGACGTAATATACAATAAATCGTAATATTTTATGCGCTATTGTATTGCGGCCGAGGGGATTTCAAGCCCAAGGGAGCTATACAATTTCCATTAAATCATGGATGACATTTTGAAAGTCGGAGTGAATGTTTTAATATTTTTTATTAAAGTCGGTAGGCTTAAATAAAAAAATGATCAAAGGTCAAATTAAATCCTGTCAAAAAAAATATGTAATATACATGTAAGCATACATTGATATATATACTATTTTTTTTGATTCCTCATTTAATAATGGAATAGAAGTTTATTCATGGCATATAATGTAATTAAACTTGTGTATTTTTTTGCATAAAATTTTATTAACCCAAGTTAACGCAATCAGAGCTTTGTGATCAGTCAACATGTTTCGCAGCATGTCGATGACAACATAGTAAGCAGTTTCTGCCTGCTTTAGGTTAGCGCGTAAAGATTAAGGTCTAAACCGAAATAAAAATAATTGAGAAACTGTGACCCTCGATATGGTAAAAAACTTTAATATGCCAATCATACAACAACCTGTTTTGAATTAATCCCTTCAGCTTGTCGCCCGTGTCGGAGTGCTCAAGGGCCACAGTCTTGGTATGTCCCTGCTTTAATAATCGCAACACAAGAAAAAAATCTACTTCGGGACTACTACTATTTTGGGTTTAATGGTCATGCCTGCGCAGCGATAACGGCCCGGTAGTGTAACCTTTTGAATGCGGTATCTATTAACGAATTCTACGTCTAGTTTTATGAGTCTCCCGCCCCGTCTTGGTTACATGACATCTGCTTCGAACGGCAACGTGTTTTACAGACATTTTAAGCTATTGACCCCGGCTAGTGTTACGGCAGTCGCCTAGCTTGTTCAGGGGCTTTGAAGCAGCTCCAGGATTTCAATCTAAATTTAAGGTTAAAATTAAGGTTATTCGTAGTCTGTCTCATTCTCATATCATCTTTAGCAGGACCTGGGCTGGAATTAAGATCTGACGTGTGTCACGGCACGGCGACCGGTGTGTTCCTTAAAAAATGTCAGGAAAGGATGGTTTCATGTCATAAAGAAACGACATAAAAATTAATACAACTCAATAAAAACGAATTTACAACCATCGTAAGTAATAAATAATAGTAATTTATCCGTGAATTAATTTAACCGATACGGGACGGTTAGGACTTGCGCCGTGGCGAACCCTCCGTCCTTATCGCGCGAGAAAAGGGTTCCGTAGGAGTGAACGGGAGGGTGAACCTGGAATTGATCACGTGTTGCGGATGCTGCATAAAACTTCTGCGTTAGGGAACCAATCCGTCTGGACTTTTATGTTTTCATTAAAAAATATATGAAACGAACTTTCATTACTCTGTCACTAATAAGGCAGGCGTTTACCCTAAAGTAATTTACTTAGAACTATTAATTATAAATACACATATTGATAGCTTCATAATATAAATTACGACGTAATTACGGTTTATGAACATGATTAATTTCAATGCGAATCGATATTGCTGTAATGAAATGTAGTTTGAATCTCAAAAACAACTTTAAATTAGAATATGAATTCCAATTCCGTACCTAGCTATCGATAATAAATACGTCAAAAATATTTCACATTTTTGTACTTCACGATAACAGGAATCCACGATCGTTATTGACATTCATGGACTTGATAAAAATAATAAAATTGATTTCTATTTCAATTTTATCAATTTCTTTTGTATTCCTACTGATCTATGCACTTGTTTTAAAACACAAAAATGGATTGATAATTTTAAACAATATTTTTTACACTTTATTAAACATTTATTTAAATAATGTACATTTGGTGACATTATTAATTGTATGTTTTATAGAGAACAATTTAGTAAATAAACTTGATGTCAGTTTGAATTTGTCAATTAAAATAATTTACAGAATAAAACTTGAATGAAAATTTTTATTATCGACATTTATTGGTTTGAATGTACAGTACAACGCATAAAACTCTGCCGCTGTGAATTTAGTCACGAAAGCGTCCTAGTAGCGTAAAATTGGCACGCGGGAACGATGAATGACAGGTCGGGGAGTGTTCAGTCCGCTCATTACATCATTCGCAGACAATTTCAAACGGCAAAGTTTCGTGTGTTGTACTATATGTATGTGATCGTTATAAGTTTTGAACAAAAATTACTAATTGAGCTCTTTTTTTATGTTTCGTTAAATTTTCAAAGAATGGAAAGAAGCCTATTGAATATATCTAGTGTAACACTTATCGATTATGTTAATTAAAATTGCATCAAATTTATTATTCTAATTAGTGCTGCCACAGTAATACGAAAATTATTGGCAAATGTTTTGCCACTTTTCAAAAATTTTAATTTTTCAGCTTGTTTTTCTTATTTATTTATTTAACGTATTATACATATATTAAAAGTGTTTAAAACGTACAATTCAGAATTTCCACAATTTTTACTTACATATACATAATTGAATATTATGGCATAAGAAGCGTGATATCTTCTAATTAAAGGCAATTCTGCTTTGAACGTTCGCCGATTTATACATGGGCTCCCAAGCGCTTAAAGTAATTCCCTCCTAATACTATCGTCATCGTTCTCTTAAAACTTCTATCGACAATCATCATTATCAGGCCGATGAACTTGACCTTAGCCGTTGGTTCCTTACTGCAGAGCGCACTTCACTTTCTCACGAGCCGCCGGCCGGGACGGCAGTGCAGTCGGCCGCTTCAGTCTCCGCCGCCGCGCCGCCGCAGACGGACCGCGATAAGGTTGTCTCGTTTGTTTTTAATTTTATCGACTCGCCAATCAGAAAAAAAATCAAATCTTCAATTAAAACCTGTGCCGACCGTCTTCCGACGTGGTGTCCGTGACTGTTCACCGTCGTCGTTTTTGGAATTTGTAAAAATTCCCGACGCCGCTCGGCTGCCTGTAAGGTACTTGAATTTCAGGTTTCTTATTGTGTGTAGTCGGTTAGATAATTCATTGCTCGTCTCATCTCAATTGTTGGTATGCCATTGTTTTGTTTTTTTTTTTAACTTTTGGTTGAATATATTTTTTTATTATTAAAAATAAACAAATAATGAAGGTAATTAATTAACTTAAACGTACTTTTACCCAGTAAAACGTTCCATTATCGAAATGAAGCGTTAATCGAAACGAAATTTTAAAGAGTTTATATGGGCATTATAATAGCGTTATTTTTATTAATATCGATATAATACTAACACAGCACTAATCGAAAAAGTAACCCCTATTACGACAAGCCTTCGTCTGTATGCACCAGATTTTTACAAAGAATGTCAATGTAAGTGCATTCTAAAGCATGTTAGTAATTTATTGTTTAGAGTTAAATTTTCAGTATATATATATTATGAGAACATAATATGAATAATAAAATGAAAAGACTTTTCTTTAAGTTTCAAAATTTTTTTAATCTTCATTTTTATTACTAATCAATATAGTATGTATCTAAAGCTTATATTTTATTACATTTCGTGAATTCTCTATAGTTACTACCTTCTGTAATGTTGAATTTGTAAGACAATATACAAATGAACAAGTAGAGCGTTACTTCCATTTATCGTAATTGTATTTTATTACGTGCATTACCATAAAATAATTTCGAAAGCTTACCACAAAATATGATATAAATGTATTAGGTATGTTGTGTTTGTCGTATATGATATTTAAAATATCGTATTTTGTGAGCACATAAACAAATATTTTTTTTATACAAAACCCTCACAAAACAGTGCCAACTGTGAAAATCGGAATTTGGAAAATTTTCAAAAATACCTCCGCGAAAAACGCATGGGCGTCTGTCTGCTCGTCGCCTTAATTTAAAATTGTAATGTAGTTTGGTATATGCACGAAATTCATTGCGTTACATAAACACCCGCTTTTATATATAATGTATACACAAAATTTACTTTTAGATGTACGATCGTCTTGAAAAGAGAACATGTGAATATCTGTACATGGAAATTATATTTTACTTTCAAATAGGATATCAAATACATAATGTTTTAATGAATCCCATCCGACCTGAAATAAACTATCCCTTCAGCCCTTCGAATATGATCGAAGGTCATCAGGGTCGGACGGGGCCTGAAGGGCCCGTGTGGCATTATGATTTGAAGGGCTCCCTACAAGCCTGGCATAAGGGTAGATAGGATACATAATTTTTAGTATTTATAAAATAATGTCTAATGTCGGGACTTAGATCGAAATCAGTTCATTCGTTCAAAAGTTATTTTCATTAAGAAATTTTCAAAAAATTTTTTTTTTCAAATAACCTTCAAACTTTTTGACAGACAGATTTTTCATAGTCTTCATTTCTTACATCGAAAAACCTGCGTCGGATACCGCAAAGTAGATCGAAATCGATCATTGGGTGCAAGAGATATTCGCATAAGAATTTTTAAAAAAGTGCATTTTAAAAATAATTTGGATATTCATAGATGGAACAATATTTTCGAAAATAAATTATTTCTTATATTAAGAAACAGCATTGAATGCCACAATTCATTGCATTAATCGGTCAATATTGTTATTTAAAATTATAGTATAGTGCGATTATTATGTTTTGATCTTAAAAATGTACAAAAAAGTGAATTGTTGAGCGCAATAATTACAATCACACATATTTTTACCGCTTTGAACTCAAAAATAGTGAGAAGTTTCAGGGATGGTCCTAAGGTTGACCGTTTTGTGAATTTTTCTGTTTCATTTCTCTGTAAGCATGAATGAATTATTTTACATGTTGGTTTTGCTATGGGGCCCACACAGGGTGGGGCCCGGCTGGCCTTTTATCGAGTTCTCAAACTAATACACGGCTGTCAAAACTTTTCTTTAGACGAGTCACAATAATTCGCCTAGTATGAGATTCGATCTAATTTTCCATGAACAATTTGAGATGTCAAGTTTGTAGGCGGATGTGATGTATTTTGGGAACTGAATATTTAGGATTTTGTTTTATAAAGTGGTTTTATAAAGTTTTTCGGTTTTAGGAGTTTTGTACAATTAATATCCAAATAGTAATGAACGGGCTCCGTATATATTGCTAATTTGTCTTTCACATTAAATTCAAAATTTATTATATTTGATATTTTATAAAAATATGTATACCCAAAAGAGATAACAAACGGACAGATATTTTTAATAAGTAGGTACAGTACAACGCACGCAAATCTGCCGCTGTGAAGTTCGTCACGAAAGCGTCGCAATGGCGTAAAATAGGAACACGGTGGAGAAGAAGGAAGGGTCGGGGAGCGTTATACCTGCGCAGTATATCATTCGCAGCCAATTCAGAGCGGCAATTTCGTGCGTTGTACTGCACCCCTGATTTGTAAAATACAGAACATAAATTTTGTGAATTCATGTTTCAAAAAAAAAAAACTTAATTTAAATTTCCAGCCTCAAACTAACTAAATTTCAAATTCAGAATAATCTATGATTTTTGTTTATAGCTAATTGGGGATTCCGTTTTGAAATCTTGTCAATAGATATATGAAAATATTGTAAACTAATTCCTTTCGTTAAGCTTCGCCATTTTGAATGCCTAAACAACTATATTCAAAGTTAGTCATGTTTATACCGAATCTCTACGTACACAAATTATATTTTCCCAGCTACATGTTTTTGTCAAAAACTTGTCTTAGTTCAAATACTTGGCGTGTGATTATCTTTTTTACCGACCGGGCAGATTATAATTACATATTACTATTTTTTTATTATAATTACTATATTGACAATTAATATTATTACTTTAGTACAGTGAGTATACTATTAATATAGCCAAAATGTCCAGTCCATAACGTAGCTTGTAACTCGCGCTTTATACAACAATCTATGTAAATCTTAGTTCAATATTTAAGTTTGACAAGTACATATGCACTGTGCGCGCATGCGTGATAGATAACCTCTTCGGTGTATATTCATTTTCCGCAAACAGATTGTGATTATATTATATGATAACGATGACGTCACAGATCGTGTTATCAAGATTGCGTGTGCGCCGGAAAAATTCCGTGTTTAAATTAAAATTGTAGTTTACTGACGCTGCGATTGTAGGCATAATAGGATATTGTTAACGACAAACTTCTTTATTTTTATTTATTAAGGAAATAATAAATGGTGTTTACGATTTATTTTTATTTTTTATTCTGTTCAAAATTTTGTTTCAAGAGTATCAGTTCAACAATATACAACGGTGTAATTAGCAAATAACTCTAATTATTAATGTATTGTGTGTTTATTATTATACATTGTTTGCATATATTTTATTAGTGATATATTACAATAATACAAAATAAAACAATATATGTAACAAGATTTTTTCATTTCTAATGACATTTTAAGATTTTAGTCTTTTCAAGAGAAACCGATTAAAAGCTCAATAACTGCGAAGTGAAAACTCAAAACTATGAAATAATAGTGGTTTTTTGGGGGGATTCTCAAATTAAGAGCAAATCAAATACAAAAAAATATTTCGTAGGTAAATGAATTACACTAGAAATATGTCTTTATTGTATTCTTTTGGTATTAATATTACCAAATTCTAAAGCTGATTTACCTTCAAAAGAATACGTAAGAAACTCAAGGTTTGCTCTTTTTTGCAAAGATACAGGATAGATTAGTTTATAAAACGAATACATCATTTGAAAATTACATGAAACAACCTGACAACCGAACAGTTCAGTCCTATGAGTTTTTTTCGTTAATATAATATTCAGATACGGCATAATATCCGTTATCATATAACTTTCTTTTAATGAAAGTTTTAGATTCGTGAAATGGAAAACTTTGAATTACAACTGGGACCTTATTATAAAAGCACACACAATGCCCCTTAAATGATTTTTAACTTTGCTGAGGCTGGTTTCATGAGCGGCAAGGTCATTCTGAGTTTAATGTTAATATTGTGAAAATTGCTCATTTTGTGAAACGATTTTATATTGCTTTTGACATATACTAACTAGGCTTTCCTATATGTGTTGCGACGCTACAGTTAAATTATTTATTTCTTTAAATTTTTCTCAGAGAGATGCTGTTGTCTCAATTTGTAAATGGCACTAATAGCCCGCTTCTGCTGCACAAAACTGTGTTTATATCAATGCATGATACATAATAACAAAAATCATAATTTGTAAATCAAACTTATTAACGTTAGTCTGGTTTTCTCAACTTTCGGCATTCCAAGCCACGACGGGTTATATGGTAAAAAAGGATTTTTCAATCAAGAAAATTAAATTGTAAAGTACACCAAGTAAATATTCTTTGAAAACAATAACATAGTCTTTTACTATGAATATTTTTCTTTTTGATATAAAGGATAATATTGTTGTTTTTAGGGTTCCGTGTTTGCCGTTGGCTCGGAACCCTAAACCCTTATAGTTTCGTCATGTCCGTCCGTCAGTCCGTCCATATGTCACAGGCATTTTATTCAAAAACTACAAAACTTATATTGATAAAATTTATACTATAGGTGCCTTGTGTAAGCGGCTACTTAGTTTGGTGGTTAAATAACAAAAATAAATATTTCTGGGGGGGCACTCCATACATGTAAAAGAAGCTGAAAAAAAAAATTTCAGTAAATATCAACGAGTGGCACATAGGTCGACAGTTCTTTAAACAAATATATGGTTTCTAACGATTTTTTTTTATTACTAGAATAATTTCGGAAATAATCGCCCCGAAAGTTACAGAAATTGTGTCTCCCCTCTCTATTTTCTAAACCGTATGTCCAAAAAATATGACAAAAATAACGAAGGTAGTGCTTAATAAATATGTTCAACAAAAATTTTTTTGAATGTAGTGAGATATACTGTTTGAGTTATTGCCGAAAAACTGCGCTTCGCAACAAAAGAACGCAAGTACCATGAAGATACACTCTTTTGCTGATGCACTTTAGTTCACACTAGTTTAATAGTAATAGTAACATACCTAGTTGTTTTTCTAGCTATAGGCGACTTAAGTGTTTATAACTATTCTGTGCAGGAAACGGAAAGAGTTGTAACAACGTGCTTTTTTCATCTGTAGTGCATATCTTTGTAATAATGGTTTCGGAACCTTATAATTAGCATGGTCCGACATGCTCTTGGCGAGTTTTTTTATTCTTGAAATCAATAGTTTATTCTTCCAATAACAAAGTTGATTTTTTTTAATGTTAAAACCGTGTTTTTTTCTTTTATTACAACATTTTATATAATTGTGCTAAGAAAGTGAAATTCTTAAAACAAGCATATATAATATTTATTCCAAGTTATTACGAGCGTTGTGTATGAAAATAAAATTTTAAGACAATCTGTTTTGATCCATCCACGTGAGTCCGATTCATAATTAACCGATTTTTTCTTGTTCATGTAGAATATTTTTCATTTCTTCTTAATATAAAGGTTAAAATTAAGTATTGAACACTTTACATCTGCATTTCAATGTATAAATATTTATAAAAAAATCATAAACTTGGACAATCGGGTCACAATTTTTAGTTTGTCACTACGTTAGTGCTTATACGTACAAAAAGAGTCACATATTTTATAGATATATGATAGAAAACGAAATGGTCCCGTGTTCGATTCCGATGCCGGGCGTTATCAGTGCCGATACAGTTCCCACACTCGGTTCAGACCTCAATTCCAAGCTCGTTTCTGCTCTTTATCCCGATCCTGGTATAGATTTATATCAACATTCGGATCCCGCTTTCGATCTCGGTGCCGGTTCCATCTTTGATTCGATTCCGATAAAATAATCCAATTTTGAGGGTGTTTTAATTGCCACGAAGGACCCTTAAATATTTTTGTTACAAAAATTACCGTATGTGCAGCGCAATAAGCTCCTCTTCTACCTTCCCGCGAAAATCTTATTGAGATCAGATCAGCTATTTCGAAGACTACCCCGCACAAACAGATAGGTAAATAACAGGAGGATATTTAAAAAAGATTGCTTCGGTATACATTTGTACAAATAAATAGTATTATAGATTTTAAAAAATGCATTATTTTGGAATCAGATAGATTTTTTTTAATGTACAGATAATTAAATGCCAAATTTCCGATCTGTATCGCTTCAAATGTCATACATTATCAAATGTACATAAATCTCTATTTTGGTCAATTATGAGGACATATAGCAGTCCTCGGCCGGATCCGGCGCAGAGTTCAATAAAGCACATAAATCGCTCGGCCCAATCGCATGCGCTATATCGACAGCATTAAAAATAGCGGCCGATACAGCCAAGGCTGCGGGAGTCGGCGTGTTTACTTAAAAAAAATCACGTACGTAACGATTCTGAGTTTTAAAGATCGATAAATTACTATGGAACAATAGTGCTGTAATTTTGAGCGACGCCGAACGATAAATCTTACGAAAGTTCGTCGTGCCTCGTTTTCGGCCACGAACAGAAGGACGTTCATCGGAGTTATTGAGAGTTGATTTGTTATTGTTTCTTTTGCTTTTGAATTCATTACGTATGCTAAGATTTTTGTACCCGGACAAATTCTAGATTTATTTCATCTACTCAACGGCGAACATTTTGAGAGAATTTTTATCTATCTTTTGACCATATTTCAGTTTTCTAGCAACACCACCGCAGCCAACATCAACTTTAGCTGGTTTTTAGACTGACAAATATCTATTATAAGCACTCATCGTTCAGCTTGTGAACTTTTATGGAAATAGTTTGAATTGATTATCAATTTTAATAGCGTATTTACGACGATTTGAACCTGCGTATATTTTCATACTATTATGTAACGGGTACACCAAAAATGTATTTATTACTTAATAGCTGGCGTTCCATCACTGTACGCTTCATGCGAAATTCTTGCCAAGTACGGTGAGGCTCCGGAACGACTTGCCATCAGCGGTATTCCCAACGAACTTTGGCAAGGAGGTCTTCAAGAAATGAGCGTGTTCCCATTCAAAAGGCCGGCAACGCACAAGTGACCCCTCCAGGCCGGCGGATGTCCATGGGCACCGGTGAACATATACTTTTCAACGGCCCGCATGTTCTTTTACGCCTTGTAAATCCTGTAAAAAGATATACATATTTCAGCTGTCAATACTGAATAAGATACACTCGCTAAGCCTTAGCATATCTGTTTTATAGTGGCAGATTCATTTCCTACATGCACGGCTATTAAATTAAATGAAAAACATTTTTTTTTTCTTTTCACCGCACCATAGATATCAAACCCTGAACTCTCGTGCTTTCATTTTTTTTTTCTTAAATCCAATAAATCTTTGGATACAATTGACCGCCGTAACGGTTTGTTTTCGAATAGCCGAATATCGAGTGAAGCTCATACACTTTCACATAGCGCACGTTCTTGCAATTTCTACGCGGCGTTCTTCCGCCGTTACGTAAACCAACGCGCAACGCCCGAGATTCACGGATTTTCGACTAATTATAGCATTAATATCGCTCACGCTATCTATCGTTGTATGCGAGTGTATCGCCAGCTTTACGACCACCTTAACTCGGTGATGAAATCTTGTTTATGACAGCTTCTATATTGTCTTTCGGCCTGTCTTGCTTTCAGCGCTATATTGTTGCCATTGTCAAAAAAACTGGCAATACAATTTTACGTTGAGTTTTTGAGTAGAGTTGCTAACGTTAGTTTACGGTGTTCCGATCTAAGCGGTTCCTGCTGAATTTCAGGGGCCCGTGAAGACGTTCCGATTGATACCACAATCGGGTCACTTGATGTTTGTTTATATAAAAGAATATACTTTATGAAATAGTAATGTTAATGTTGATAATTGTAGAAATTCAATAGTTATTTTCAACCTTTTTTTGACGATGCTTGTTATGGAAAGATAACAATAGATCTAAAGAAATCTCGATTGTTATGGAAAGATAAATTTGTTTAAATATTGTGTTATATATTTAACTATGAACCTCCAAATTTATGCGTTTAAAACATTTGTGTTTCTATTTTGAATAGATTTTGTTGTAATAATTTTGATACACAATCCATTTTAAAACTCCACAAATATTTATTGTTACAAAAATGAATCAATTTCGCGAACTTCGTATACTTATATGAAAGTATAATTTTATTAGTAACCGTATTACCATTTGTGATAGTCCTCGTGAATAAGTCTTTTAATCGTAATATATAACGTTACAATCTTAAATTAACTAGAACTACAATAAAAAATTGTAATTTTGAACATAATCTTAAGAGAACATAATCTTGCCATTTAACACGAAAATCTTAAATTATGCTATTTATATTTTTTTATTTTCGTTATACAATTACTTTGAGTAGATTTTTACTCACACGTAGAAAATTAATGATATTATTACATAGATTAGGTATATGTAAAACATTAAGTTACCTATTTCCGAAAATTATACGAAATTGTTCCACTACAGAAAATAGTACCACGTACATTATTTTTCGTGCATGCTTGATCTGACGTCTACGTAACGCCAAGTTGATGCCCTGCGCTGATGCGCGTGCGCTTAATTAAGCGGTAAAACGCGCGGGTATCATAGAACGGTTTCGCTCTGAGCTGTCAACTACAGCACGCGATCAATTGTCTGATGTATTTTACGACAAATTACACGGAATCGATGGCGTCGATTGCTTTTTGCGCCGCCCATTATCGTTTCTGTCAAACGGATGAAGGAATAAATACGTTGTTTGTACGGCGTACGGAGGCTAAGAAACGAACTTTCACACAAAAAATCCATATCTGATATAATTTTTGATAAGGTAACCTTACGGAGATTTTTCACATTTTTTTTTTTTTATTTAAATTTACAGCCGCCTTTAGGTATGGGATTACGTGGGAGATATGTTAAGGATTTTTATCGTTCTTTAGTCGATCTAAAAAAGTGATCAAGAGTAAATTGAGCTCGCGCAGTTAGGCCCCCATAACGATCCCGCAGTGAACAGTTGGTGGATCAAATTGAACTGCGGTTAGTTCCGGCTGGGTGTTTGCCGCAATTTCTGCATTGCGCATAATTAATTAACCTTTGCCAGCTTCCAAAACGCTATTCTAAAGTATAGGTTTAATAACATCATGCAATTGACCTCAAGCTTTAGCTAATTAAGTGTGTTTATTATAATTGTATAATTCACAAGTAATTTTGTACAACTCGCAAGGCCTTCATGAGTAAACATCTTTTATTTATAATAATTTCTCAGCAAGTATTACACTATCAAAAAATGCCAGTTGGTATCTGCACCGGCATTTCTCTCGTTAGATAAGGTATGAATGTATGCAAAATATTCAATGAAGAAATCACCGAAATAGCATTTTTTGGTATTGTGAAAATTAAAAATGGTCGTTATTTCTAAACTAACCAGAAGATTTTGTTCATCTTCGAACTTATGCGATGTATAATCTCCTGAAGAATGAGTGTTCCAAGTTTCGTTGTGATCCCTTGAGAATAGCGGACGCTAACGTGATAATATTCATGCATTTCTTAAATACATACATAAATAAACTTTTGAAAAATTGGTATTTTTTTAAACTACTCGACTACGGGAAACATAATATGGCAAATTTTTTGAAAATTTCGGCCATGAGACGACTTTTATAGATATCGACTAAAAACCTGCAACTTTTCAATAATCTCTTACTTTGTATCTAATCACCCTATTAAAATTCGAAGAGACACATAGGAGATTAGGGTAGGAGGGAGACGTCATAATATGTAACAAATTTTAGGCTGCATTATTAAATCGCTATACTGAAAATTATTTAAAAAAAACTTTAGCGCTTTCAAATGGTCCACCACACGATAGTTATATTAATTACAATAATGTTTTTCTATGGACCAAACTGACTCACCGTTTTACTGTAAAATATTAGGTTTCATCGTTGATTGACGATGCAAATAAACGTCATCGAAACCAACGTCATAACAAAATAACAAATTCCTGCAGCACTTAAAACGTTTCATTTTACAAATTCCAGTACTAACCAAAGAGTACAACGTGAATTCGGTATCGAGTCAAGCGAGACTCAAAATTTTACAAAGGAGGTTCCTTATTAATACAATAGCAACACTCGGGAAATATTTATGACGTCTCGCACTGTCTACCCGTTCGTAAATAAATTCGGTAAATTTGACGATAACACGTGCTCATAGACGAAATTGCGGCAGCTTTCGTCTCTTTTCGCGTCTGAGATAACGACGGATTTGAATTTCACGGTCGGCGCGCGCGCCCGTATCGGTGTCCATTCCGCTAAAAAAAAAACGAAAGCGATCGCCGCTCGCATAACGCACGAGTTTGTGGAATTTTCACCGTTTTGATTCTATCGAACTGGCGCAGATGTATAAGTTATACATCTGCCTATTTGTTTGTTAATTTTTTATTACGATTCCGTCTGTGCCTTAATGTTCATTTGGAAAATATTCGCGATTCGTAGACAACTTTCGCCAAGATTTCGTTAGAACTACTATATCTAGTTTGAATGATCATAATACTATTAATATTTATATACATATTTTTGATTTCACTTTATCTCGAAATCCGATCGTCCATCTGATTAGTGAAGTTGAAAATTAAAAATATGTAGAATATGAGACGCGAGCGAGCGAAACCGGGCGTACTGTTAGTCCAAAACACTAACAGCTATAGCCCAAGGATATCGCATTCGAACACCAATCGCATTCAACGCTCATGAGTCACAGCCGATAGAGTAATGCATTAACGATGACAATTCAATATCTAACAGATGAAAGAAACCGCTTCACGCCTTAATGCAGTTTCGATTGTCGTGCAGTGATTTCGAAAGGCTTCGAAGCCGGGGCCATGTCGATATTTTTCGAACTCGACGCGATGTTTTGTGATCGTATTAGACGACGGATCGATCGTTCACGGGCCGTTACGCGGCGCCTTAAAATTCGTCCATGATAATTTTTTAATTGCCCCACCTTCGGCGGACGGTGGCGCAACCGCGTCAGGCCGCAGTCGTCGTCGGCAATATGAATTCCGACACGCTTTGAAATTTCTCGTAAGCATGCACTGCGGAATCTCTAATGGAATTTTCGGATGCGGTGAGCATCCGTTTTGCGCGACTCGATCGCTCTGCATGAAATGGATGACTTTTGTTTGCGCAATGTTTGTCTTTGATGAGGTGTTGCATCATTACTAAGGCAACACGTTACCGCGTTGAGTGTGGAAGGTCTAATTTCGAGTGGTTAAAGTGCGAAATAATTACATGAAAAAAAAATTTATCAATAAGTTCAAAGTACTTCTGAGGTTCTTCGGAAAATAAAAAATACCTGTTAATATTTTTAATGCTAAAATTTTTGTCCTTTGACGCAACGACGGAACAAAAAATATTTTTATAAGCATAATTTATGGGCTAAAAGTAAACAGGCTACTTTTATTCCCGCGAAAATAC